>JAXLNS010000001.1:360977140-360994640 GCA_037215915.1 Pantherophis vulpinus | reverse complement strand
TTCTGCCTGGAGTGAGGAGGGAATGGAGATTTTACAGTATCCTTCCACCTGCAGTGGGGTGGGAAGGGAGATTTTATAGTATCCTTCCGCCTGGAGTGGGGTGGGAAGGGAGATTTTATAGTATCCTTCCGCCTGGAGTGGGGAGGGAAGGGAGATTTTACAGTATCCTTCCACCTGGAGTGGGGTGGGAAGGGAGATTTTACAGTATCCTTTCCCTGGAGTGCGGTGGGAATGGAGATTTTACAGTATCCTTCCGCCTGGAGTGGGGTGGGAATGGAGATTTTACAGTAACCTTCCCCTGGAGTGGAGATGGAATGGAGATTTTACAGTATCCTTCCGCCTGGAGTGGGGACGGAATGGATATTTTACAGTATCCTTCCGCCTGGAGTGGGGTGGGAAGGGAGATTTTACAGTATCCTTTCTCTGGAGTGGGGTGGGAATGGAGATTTTACAGTATCCTTCCGCCTGGAGTGGGGTGGGAATGGAGATTTTACAGTAACCTTTCCCTGGAGTGGAGATGGAATGGAGATTTTACAGTATCCTTCCGCCTGCAGTGGAGATGGAATGGAGATTTTATAGTATCCTTCCGCCTGGAGTGAGGAGGGAATGGAGATTTTACAGTATCCTTCCACCTGCAGTGGAAATTGAATGGAGATTTTACAGTATCCTTACGCCTGGAGTGGGCTGGGAATGGAGATTTTACAGTATCCTTCCACCTGGAGTGGGGTGGAAATGGAGATTTTACAGTATCCTTCTCCTGCCACGCCCACCAAGCCACACCCACGGAACAGGTAGTAAAATTTTTTGGGAAACCCACCACTGCAGCAGACGGTGTACCCGACAGCGCAAAGACTGTGCAAGATTTGAGTTGTACCCCAGAGGCTTCTTCCCTCCGGAAAAAAAAAAAAGGGAAAGGAGGAGAAAAATTACTTTTCTTTGAAGATCTCCTTCTCGTGATCGGTCCAGACGTTCATGAACTGCCGGTCCTTGTAGACCTTCATGGGGTCCTCCATCAGCCCGTTCATGTTGATGAACTTCACGCGCCTCTGCTCGGCGTCGAACATCATGGGAGGAATGACAGACAGCTGGCGCATCTGTTTCTCGTTGTTCTAGAAGCAAGGGGGAGGGGGGGGAGGGGGAGGGAGGAAGGGAGGAAGAAGAGAAGGGGAGGGAAGAGAGACACACGTGAACACCGAGGGCATCGTTCCTGCCCCTGATGAGGGGGGGGGGCCACCTCAGGCCTGGCAGATCTCCGGTTATTTCCCGAAAGCCAAAGAGACGGAGAGGCAGACAAAGAGAAAGGAAGAGAAAGAGAAAGAAAGAAAGAAAAAGAGAAGAACAGAGTTGGAAGGGACCCTGGAGGTCTTCTAGTCCAACCCCCTCAAGAAGGAGATGTTATCCCATTTCAGACAAAGGCTTGTCCAATGTCGTCTTAAAAACTTCCAGTGATGGAGCGCTCACAACTTCTGGAGAGGAACGGTTCCACTGGTTAAATGTTCTCATTGAGAAAGAAAGAAAAAGAGACACAGAAAAAGAAGGAGAGAGGGAGGGAGGGAGGGAGGAAGGAAGGATGAGAAAAAAGGAGGGAGGGAAGGAGGGAGAGAGGAGGGAAGGGAGGGAGAGAGGAAGGAAGGAAGGAAGGAAGGAGAAAAAAGGAGGGAGGGAGAGAGGAAGGAAGGATGAAAGGAGAAAAAAGGAGGGAGAGAGGAGGGAAGGAAGAGAGGGAGAGAGGGAGGAAGGAAGGAGAAAAAAGGAGGGAGGGAGGGAAGGAGGGAGAAAGGAGGGGAGGGAGGGAGGAAGGAAGGAGAAAAAAGGAGGGAGGGAGAGTGGAAGGAAGGATGAAAGGAGAAAAAAGAAGGGAGGGAGGGAAGGAGGGAGAGAGGAGGGGAGAGAGGGAGGAAGGAAGGAGAAAAAAGGAGGGAGGGAAGGAGGGAGAGAGAAGAAAGAGAGGGAGGGAGAGAGAAAGGAAAGAGAAAAAAGGAGGGAGGGAGGGAGGGAGGAAGGAAGGAAGGAAGGAAGGGACAGCCGCCATCTCCCCCAATAGTGTGTGATTCACTTAACAACTCTAACGATTCGAATAACCGGCACAAAAAAAGATGAAAAATCAGCTGTGACTCACTTAAACCCCCCCCCCCCAAGCTGGCTTAACAATGGAAATTCTGGTCCCCAACTGCGGTCATCCGTCCAGGAGACTCTCCGTACCAAACCCTGGTTTTTATTTCTTTATTTGCCAGCTCTCGCAATGACCCACCGCTTTAAAAAAAAAACCGACAACCCTTCCAGAGAGATCTGGGATCCCCCTTCCCCTTCCCCCAAATCTTCCGGAGGGGGGGGGGGGAAGTGGCCGCTCTCACCTCCTGTTCCGACAGCCCGTCGATGATCTCGGAGATCTCGTGCTCGCTCCGAGCGATGGTGGCCGAAAGGCCGGTCCCTCTTTGGCCAACCCTGCAGAGGCGGCACAAGGGAAGAAGGTCAAGGAGAGAGAAGATGGATCAGGACTTCCTGGTCTTCATTTCTGCCTTTGGAGATCAGGAGCCACAGCAGAAAAGGCAGGGGTGGGTTCTAATTTTTTTTACTACCGGTTCTGTGGGCGTGGCTTATTTGGTGGGCGTGGCTTGATGGTCATGTGACAATGCTTTAGGATTTAGCAGAGGTACTGGTCTACCAGGCTTTTTAACTGTTTGCAGAGCTGTACTGGTCTACTCATTTGTTTTTGGAGGCACCGGTCTACTCATTCGTTTTTGGAGGCACCTTTCGTTTTTGGAGGCACCGGTCTACTCATTCATTTTTGGAGGCACCAGTCTACTCATTCGTTTTTGGAGGCACCGGTCTACTCATTCGATTTTGGAGGCACCGGTCTACTCATTCGTTCTTGGAGGCACCGGTCTACTCATTCGTTCTTGGAGGCATCGGTCTACTCATTCGTTCTTGGAGGCACCGGTCTACTCATTCGTTTTTTGAGGCACCTTTCGTTTTTGGAGGCACCAGTCTACTCATTCATTTTTGGAGGCACCAGTCTACTCATTCGTTTTTGGAGGCACCGGTCTACTCATTCGATTTTGGAGGCACCGGTCTACTCATTCGTTTTTGGAGGCACCGGTCTACTCATTCGTTCTTGGAGGCACCGGTCTACTCATTCGTTCTTGGAGGCACCAGTCTACTCAATTGTTCTTGGAGGCACCTTTTGTTTTTGGAGGCACCCGTCTACTCATTTGTTTTTGGAGGCACCGGTCTACTCATTTGTTCTTGGAGGCACTGGTCTACTCATTTGTTCTTGGAGGCACCGGTCTACTCATTCGTTTTTGGAGGCACCGGTCTACTCATTTGTTCTTGGAGGCACTGGTCTACTCATTCGTTTTTGGAGGCACTGGTCTACTCATTTGTTCTTGGAGGCACCGGTCTACTCATTCGTTTTTGGAGGCATCGGTCTACTCATTCGTTTTTGGAAGCACCGGTCTACTCATTCGTTCTTGGAGGCACCAGTCTACTCATTCGTTTTTGGAGGCACCAGTCTACTCATTCGTTTTTGGAGGCAGGGTCTATCCATTTGTTTTTCGAGCGCACTGGTCTACCACCACACACTGCCTTTTAGCACTGATCAGCTGTAGGGCGGCTCTTTGAAGCCCCGCGGCAAGAGTTTAAACAGTTTTTTTTCCTTCTAGCCAATCAGCTGGGACTCGGGAGGCAGCAATAGATTGGGGGTGGTAAGAATAACGTGGGGCGGAGGGGGGGGGGCCCAGCTCCCAAACAAAGAGAACCGGTTCGGTGATGTCGTATCGTCACCGCTACCGGCTCAGCTGAACCGGGCTGAACCGGGACGAACCCACCACTGAGAAAAGGCCTCTCAGATGGAGGTCTTTAGCAGACGGAGACCCCCAAGGTGCCATTCCTGCTGAGCACGATGGGATGGGCTGAGGGAGTCGAGAAGAGGGGGTCCCCCCCAGGTAACAACTCGGCCTCCTGATCCGGCCTCACCTTTGGAACCTCTCCTGCTGTTCCCGCTGCTTCCGGATCTCGGGGAACTGCTTTTCGTAATACTCCCGGGTTTTGCTTTCCTTGGCCTTCCTCCGGGGGTTGTTCTCGATCCGGTCTACCTTCTTCTCCCAGGCCTCCATCAGTTGGTCGTAGCGCTGGCAGATCTTCTGCTCCTGGGGATCCCCCAGAGACCAAAGAGTCAGGGTCAGGGAGACCGAGAAAGACACAGAAAGAAAGAGGGAGGGAGGGAGGGAGAGGAAGGGAAAGGCAGAAAGAGAGAAAGGGAGGGAGGGAGAAAGGGAGAGGGTGAAGGAGGGAGGGAAGGGGAGAGATACAGAGGGAGGGAGAGGGAAAGGCAGAGAGAGAGGGAGGGAGAGAGGGAGGGAGATACAGAGGGAGGGAGAGGGAAAGGGAGGGAGGAAAGGAGGAGAGAGAGGAAGAGAGAGGGGGAGAGGGAGGGAGAGAGTGAAGGAGGGAAGGAGAGAGGGGGAGAAGGAGAGAGGAAAAGAGGGAGGAGGAGAAGGAAGGAGAGAGGGGGTGGGAAAGGGAGAGGTAGAGAGGGAGTGGAGGAGAGAGACAGGGAGGGAAGGTGAGAGAGAGGGAGGGAGAAAGCTAGAGAGGGAATGAAAGAGGGAGGGAGTCGAGAGGGAGGGATGAAGAGAGGGAGAAAGAGAGAGAGGGAGGGGGGAAGGAAAGGAAAGGAAAGGAAGGGAAGGGGGAAAAGAAAGAAAGAAAGAAAGAAAGAAAGAAAGAAAGAAAGAAAGAAAGAAAGAAAGAAAGAAAGAAAGAAAGAAAGAAAGAAAGAAAGAAAGAAAGAACACACCCATACCCTTTGCTTCCTGGCATGATTCCGTCTCTTGAAAAACAAAATCAGCTTCTTTCTCATCACTTGGTTCCTAAAAAGAGAGAAAATGGGGGACGGGACACGGGGAGAGACACATCAAAGCTGAGATAAGTTTTCCTCCCCGTCTGGGACAAAATTGCACACCCGAATTTTCCTCCTTCGCTTACAGAGGGTGGCGCGTCCTACAATATTTTGGTGCATGTGCTTTCGGGGGGCGGTGGGGGGGGGGGTGTAAGAGAGAAAAAAAAATACAGGTTGTGTTGATAAAAAGTGTTCAGGAGTTTTGTGTGTGAGCGGAAGACGTCACACCCAGTTCAACTCCTGCCTGCCAAAAAAAACCCCACTAATAATTAATCCATGGTCCTTTGACATCCGCCTTATCGAGAAATAGTTCATATCCCTGGAAATGCTATTTATTCCTCGACTTACAACCGTTTGTTCCAAGTTACGACAGCACTGGGGGGGGGAAGCAATTCGCAATTGGTCCTCACACTTATGACCATCATAGCATCCCCTCGGTCACATGATCAAAATTCAGGCGCTTGACAATGGTGTGTGTTTACAACAGTGGCAGCGTCCTGGAGGTCATGGCTTCACTTAGCAACGGAAATTCTGTTTCCAGTTGCGGTTGTAAATTGAGGACCGCTGGTAATAACTACAGGTAGTCCTCGACTTACGATCACAATGGAAGTCTAAATTTGTATTGTTAAGGGAGACATTTGTTGAGTTTTGAGCTCGTTTTACGACCTTTCCTTGCCATCGTTAAGTGAATCACTGCAGCTGATAAGTTATGTCACCTGGTGGTTAAGTGAATCTGGCCTCCCTGTGGGCTTCGTGTGCCCCCCCAAATGTCACAAATGGGGCTCGCATGCCCATTTTACGACCTCTCCTGCCACTGTTGTTAAACGAATCACTGCAGCTGATAAGTTAAGTCACCGGTTGTTAAGTGAATCTGGCTCTCCCCCCCCCCCCGACTTTGCCTGTCTGAAGGTCGCAAAAAGGGGATCACGTGACACCGGGACACTGCGACCATCGTAAATATGAACCGAGTGCCAACCGCCTGAATTTTGGTCACGTGAATCTGGGAGATGCTAACAATGGTCGTTAAGTGCGAAAAAACGGTTGTAAGTCACTCTTTTCGGCGCCGTCGTAACTTTGAACGGTCCCTAAACGAACGGTTGTAAGTCGAGGACCGTCTGTAAAAGAATAAATATAATATAAGGCAGAAATTTCGTCTCAAAAAATTAGGGGGCCTTCCCACCCCACCCCAAACCTTGAAAATTTTATGAAATATTATCCATATTTACGTTTTGATGTTTTCGTGATACACTTTTGTGTCGGAAGGCTGGTTGTAAAGAGGCTGTAAAAAAAGAGAGAGAGAGAGAGAGAGAGAGAGAGATAGCTGCTTTTACGTCTGATGTGAAGCCGAATCCTGACACAACTTTCTTGGTTTATGGACTACGTAGTCAGGATCTACCCACAAAGAGAGTTTTCCCCATTTCTCCAGCTATGTGCGTCCTAGAAGAGGGGGGGGGGGTTGCTCTCTGTTTTTATATGGAGGGGGGCAGTGGTGAAATGTAAAATTTGTTACTACCGGTTCTGTGGGCGTGGCTTGGTGGTGGTAGTGGTGGGGTAATATGACTGAGTGGGCGTGGCCATTTTTTTTTTTTTTTTTTTTACTTTTAAAAGCATTTTTTTGGCCAAAGAGGTTGTAGAAAAAATGCTTTTAAAAGCCTCTGACGATCCCAGCTGAGCTGCGCCATCATCAGAGGCTTTTTTTTTTTTTTTTTTACTTTTAAAAGCATTTTTTTGGCCAAAGAGGTTGTAGAAAAAATGCTTTTAAAAGCCTCTGACGATCCCAGCTGAGCTGCACCATCATCAGAGGCTTTTTTTTTTTTTTACTTTTAAAAGCATTTTTTTGGCCAAAGAGGTTGTAGAAAAAATGCTTTTAAAAGCCTCTGACGATCCCAGCTGAGCTGCGCCATCATCAGAGGCTTTTTTTTTTAACTTTTAAAAGCATTTTTTTTGGCCAGAGGTTGTAGAAAAAATGCTTTTAAAAGCCTCTGACGATCCCGGCTGAGCCGCGCCATCATCAGAGGCTTTTTAAAAAAAAAAAACTTTTAAAAGCATTTTTTTTTTGGCCAAAGAGGTTGTAGAAAAAATGCTTTTAAAAATAATTTTAAAAAGCCTTTGATGATTGAACGGCTCAACTGGGCAATTTTGGCGGGGGGGGGGGAGGCAGGGATTTTTGCTACTGGTTCTCCGAACCACCCGCCTCCATCGCTACCTGATTGGGCGATCGGTTCCAAACCGGGAGCATTAGCTTGCCTTATCAGTGTCGGGTGAATGGGTGGGTTTTCTTCTTGGTAGTTAAACAGAGAGCAAATTCCCCCTCTCCCTCCTAGCACTGATGATGTTACCTACTTGGGTAATAAAACGTTGGCAAGAAAACAACTAAGCTCAGAGAGTACCGAAGACCCCACCCTCCTCCTCCTCCTTTACTCCGCAAACTGTACTCCCTTCTAGCACTGATGACATAACCTAGTTGGGTAATGAAATGTCTGCAAGAAAACAACCCAGCTCTGACAACACTAAGGACCCCTCAATCCTCCTCTTCCTTTTCCTCCTCCTCCTCCTCCTCTCTACTCCCATTCCCACTCCCTTCCAACAGTGATGACATTACCTAGTTGGGTAATGAAACGTCTGCAAGAAAACCACTACGCTCAGAGAGCCCCGAGGACCCCACAGTCCTCCTCCTCCTCCTCCTCCCCCCACCCCGCATATCTCCTGTCTTCTAGCACTGATGATGTTGCCCAGTTGGGTCATGAAATGTCTGCAAAAAAAACCACCAAGTTCAGGGAGTCTCATTTCAATCCCAAGATAAAAAAAATTATTATCTTTTATTGAAACAAACTAGGGCTCCCAGCCAGAAATTCCAAAACTTCACATTTCTCTTCATTTAGCTCCTTCCAAGATTGGAAGGACAAAAAAAATTAATAACCTAGAAAGTGAAAAACAAAAAGATGGAAAGCACCGTCTTTCCAAAAAAACATCGTTCTCGTCTGAGAAACAATTTGGAAGCAACCGGGGAAAATTACGGTTTTATTTAGCAAGCAAACCGGGATCGCTGTTTCCAACTCAAGGAAACGTGGTTAGGCCAGAGATCTTTGCTTCTCTTCCTGCTTTTGAAGAAAGTCCCTTCCCAAGAGGGGGATAAAAGCCAACGAGGGGGGGAGGAGGAGGAGGAGGAGAGGAGGAGGAGGAAAAGAAAAAGAAGAGGAGAAAGAAAAAGAAGACGAAGAGAGGAGGAGAAGGAAAGGGAATGAGGGAGGGAGGGTGGAAAGAGGGAAAAGATTGAGATAAAGAGGAAGAAAAGGAAGAAGAATGAAGAAGAGGAAGATAAGAAAGGAGGTGGAGGTAGGGAGGGAGGGAAAGAAAGAGAAGGGAGAAGAAGGAGAAGGAAGAAAAATGGAGGAGAAGGAAGGAGGAGGAGGAGGAGGAGAAGAGGAGGAGGAGGAGGAGGAAAAGAAAAAGAAGAGGAAAAAGAAAAAGATGAAGACAGGAGGAGGAGGAAAGGGAAGGAGGGAGGGAGGAAAGAAGGAAAAGATTGAGATAAAGAGGAAGAAAAGGAAGAAGAATGGAGAGGAAGATAAGAAAGGAGGTAGAGGGAGGGAGGGAGGGAAAGAAAGAGAAGGGAGAAAAAGGAGAAGGAAGAAAAATGGAGGAGAAGGAAGGAGGAGGAGGAGGAGGAGGAGAAGAGGAGGAGGAGGAGGAGGAAAAGAAAAAGAAGAGGAAAAAGAAAAGATGAAGAGAGGAGGAGGAGGAAAGGGAAGGAGGGAGGGAGGGAGGAAAGAAGGAAAAGATTGAGATAAAGAGGAAGAAAAGGAAGAAGAATGGAGAGGAAGATAGAAAGGAGGTGGAGGGAGGGAGAGAGGGAAAGAAAGAGAAGGGAGAAGAAGGAGAAGGAAGAAAAATGGAGGAGAAGGAAGGAGGAGGAGGAGGAGGAGAAGAGGAGGAGGAGGAGGAGGAAAAGAAAAAGAAGAGGAAAAAGAAAAGATGAAGAGAGGAGGAGGAGGAGGAGGAAAGGGAAGGAGGGAGGGAGGGAGGAAAGAAGGAAAAGATTGAGATAAAGAGGAAGAAAAGGAAGAAGAATGGAGAGGAAGATAAGAAAGGAGGTGGAGGGAGGGAGAGAGGGAGGGAAAGAAAGAGAAGGGAGAAAAAGGAGAAGGAAGAAAAATGGAGGAGAAGGAAGGAGGAGGAGGAGGAGGAGAAGAGGAGGAGGAGGAGGAGGAAAAGAAAAAGAAGAGGAAAAAGAAAAAGATGAAGACAGGAGGAGGAGGAAAGGGAAGGAGGGAGGGAGGGAGGAAAGAAGGAAAAGATTGAGATAAAGAGGAAGAAAAGGAAGAAGAATGGAGAGGAAGATAAGAAAGGAGGTGGAGGAGGGAGGGAGGGAAAGAAAGAGAAGGGAGAAAAAGGAGGAGGAAGAAAAATGGAGGAGAAGGAAGGAGGAGGAGGAGGAGGAGGAGGAGAAGAGGAGGAGGAGGAGGAAAAGAAAAGAAGAGGAAAAAGAAAAAGATGAAGACAGGAGGAGGAGGAAAGGGAAGGAGGGAGGGAGGGAGGAAAGAAGGAAAAGATTGAGATAAAGAGGAAGAAAGGAAGAAGAATGGAGAGGAAGATAAGAAAGGAGGTGGAGGGAGGAGGGAGGGAAAGAAAGAGAAGGGAGAAAAAGGAGAAGGAAGAAAAATGGAGGAGAAGGAAGGAGGAGGAGGAGGAGGAGGAGAAGAGGAGGAGGAGGAGGAGGAAAAGAAAAAGAAGAGGAAAAAGAAAAAGATGAAGAGAGGAGGAGGAGGAAAGGGAAGGAGGGAGGGAGGGAGGAAAGAAGGAAAAGATTGAGATAAAGAGGAGAAAGGAAGAAGAATGGTGTGGAAGATTTGAAGGAGGTGGTGGGGGTGGGTTTGGAAGAAGAGAGGGAGAAAAGGAGAGGAGGTTGTTGGAGGAGGGAGGAGGAGGAGGTGGAGGATTGTTTTTGTTTTGTTTTGGAAAGAAAAGATGAAGAGAGGAGGAGGAGGATTGGGAAGGGAGGTGGAGGGAGGAAGAGGAAAGATTGAGATAAAGAGAAGAAAAGGAAGAAGAATGGAGTGGAGATAAGTAAGGTGGTGGAGGGAGGGAGGGAAGAAAGAGAAGGGAGAAAAAGGAGAAGGAAGAAAAATGGAGGAGAAGGAAGGAGGAGGAGGAGGAGGAGGAAAGAAAAGAAGAGGAAAAAGAAAAAGATGAAGAGAGGAGGAGGAGGAGGAGGAAAGGGAAGGAGGGAGGGAGGGAGGAAAGAAGGAAAGATTGAGACAAAGAGGAAGAAAAGGAAGAAGAAGGAGAGGAAGATAAGAAAGGAGGTGGAGGGAGGGAGGGAAAGAAAGAGAAGGGAGAAAAAGGAGAAGGAAGAAAAATGGAGGAGAAGGAAGGAGGAGGAGGAGGAGGAGGAGGAGAAGAGGAGGAGGAGGATGGAAAAGAAAAGAAGAGGAAAAGAAAAAGAAGAAGAGAGGAGGAGGAGGAGGAAGGGAAGGAGGAGGGAGGAGGAAGAGGAAAAGATTGAGATAAAGAGGAAGAAAAGGAAGAGTTAAGAAGAAATGGTGGTGGAGGTGGGAAGGGAGAATGGAGAAGGTTGTGAAGGAAGGAATGGAGGGAAGGAGGAGGAGGAGGAGGAGGAGGAGGAGGAGTAGGAGGAAAGTAGTAGTAGTAGTAGTAGTAGTAGTAGTAGTAGTAGTAGTAGTAGTAGTAGTAGTAGTACTCACCAGCTCCACCTTGGGCCCAGCCCTTCGAAAATCTTATGAGCTTCCTCTGCTTTTTTCTACAACGCAGGAAAAGAGGAAAAAAATTTATCCAGAATTTCAGATAAACGTTTCTAAAATCTCAGCAATTCAAACTTTTTTCAAGCCTCATGTTCCGTGAATGTGCCAAGGAAAAATGCTCCTTTTAAACACAAGGAAGTCTTTGATGAATGGCAGGGGGTCCTCAGTTTACGACCGTAACTGGAATTTCCGTTGCTAAGCAAGACAGGGCTCAAATGAGTTTGGTGCCTGAATTTCCTGCCACTGTTGTTCAGCGAATCGTTGGGTTGTTCCATGAATCATGTCACTGGGAGGATGCGGCAATGGTCATAACTATGAGGCCCAGTCCTAAGTCACATGTTTCAATGCCATTCCAACTTCAAATGGTCACTAAACGAAGCGCTGTTAAGTCCAGGACTACAAGCAGCCTTGGAATTTACAACAGTTCGTTTAGTGACCATTCAAAGGTACAACATGTGATTTATGTGATTCACACTTACGACCGTTGCAACATCCCCATGGCCACGTGATCAAATTCAGAGGCTTGGCAACTGATGGTCAAAGTGTCCCGGGGAGGGGGGAGGTCACGTGATTCTCCTTTTGCGACCTTCTGACAAGCAAAGTCAACGGGGAAGCCAGATTCACTTAACACCAGGTGACTAACTTAACAAAGGCAGCGATTCACTTAACAAACGTGGCGGGAAAAGCGGTACGATGTCTCACTTAGCAACGGAAATTTGCAATGGCTCAACTCTGGTCGTAAGTTGAGGACTGCCTGTATTCTGACCCCCTCCTTTTCCCCAAATCCCCTGAGCTTTCGAACCAGGGAAACAATCCAAACTAATCGATCTTTCCCCTCTGACGGAGCAGAAACGGCCCCATACACAACCTCCCACCCCCACATTACACAAACACAACCCCCGCAGTGAGAAAAGGAAACAGGTCACAATCCTCACTGGGTTCATTCGATGTCAACGGCGAAGCCTTGCGAAAGTCGGGCAGCGTCCACCGGACACCAAACGACAATAATTCCCCTCAATTCAGGAAGTCTTCGGCTTACGACTACGATGGAGCCCGATATTTCTGAGGCCAGAGGGTTTGTAAAGTGAGTTGTGGCCTATTCGATGACCTTTTAGGCCACCGTTGTTAAGTGAAGCATTGCACTTGTTAAGGGACATGTGAAGTCATTAAGCAAAGCTGGCTTTCCACATTGACTTTTATGCCTAAAGTGGGACTAGAACTCACCGTCTCCTGGTGATTAGTCCAAAATCACCTAGCCAGTTTTCATGCCTAAGGTGGGACTAGAACTCACTGTCTCCCAGTGATTGGCCCAAAATCACCCAGCTAGCTTTCATGCCTAAGCTGGAACTAGAACTCACTGTCTCCTGGTTATTTGTCCAAAATCACCTAGCCAGTTTTCATGCCTAAGGCGAGACTAGAACTCACTGTCTCCCAGTGATTGGCCCAAAATCACCCAGCTAACTTTCATGCCTAAAGTGGGACTAGAACTCACTGTCTCCTGGTTATTTGTCCAGCATCACCTAGCCAGTTTTCATGCCTAAGGTGGGACTAGAACTCACTGTCTCCCAGTGATTGGCCCAAAATCACCCAGCTGGCTTTCATGCCTAAGGCGGGACTAGAACTCACAGTCTCCTGGTGAATGGTCCAAAGTCACCCATCCGGCTTTCATGCCTAAGGCAGGACTAGAACTCACTGCCTCCTGGTTTCGAGCTTGGTGCCTTAACTACTAGACTTAACTGGCTCTCTTTTAATGTTTTTTTCCCCCCTACTTTTGTCCACTGATCAAAATCCACTGCAGTTCGGTGTCAATAAATAAATAAGAACAACGACCAGGGCCGACACTCCGCGGTTCAGCGTTGGCCTTTCCTCGCTCAGCTGCCAGCATGTTGCAAAACAGGGCGACGGTTCAATGACCAGAGAGGAACAGCCCATGTTACCAAAACACATCTGGGCTGCTCTCCGAAGCTCACCGGGGTCTGCTCGGGCCAGAATTGGGAGGAGGGGAGACCACCCGGAAGGCTGTTTCCAGCTGTTGGCTAGACCGGCCGGGAAGGCGAAAAACATATCCCAGACGAAGGCGGAAATGACTTTTGAAACACTCCCAAGAAAACGGCAAAGAAGAGTCCCCAGAAGCCGGAGTTCGACAGATGGGCGTTATTAGGTTCACTTTGATCGCAGCCGTTAAGGCTGCCAATGTTTGTTTGTTTTTTTCCCTAAACCTCACCTACACGTCGGTCAGTCCCTCGTGTTAACTGTTTGCGGACAGGGAAACTGAACTATTTAACAAAATAACAAGAGTTGGGAAGGGCCTTGGAGGTCTTCTAGTCTAACCCTCTGCTCAGGCAGGAGAACCTATACCCGTGATGGCAAATCTATGGCACGCGTGCCACCGTATCAGTCAGCATGCGAGCTCAGCTCTGGCGCGCGCAGCTGATTTTCAGGCCTTCTGGGCCCACCGGAAGTAAGGAAACAGGCTGTTTCCTGCCTCCAGAGGACCTCGGGGGGGGGGGGGGGGGTAGTGGGGAAGGCCCATTTTTCTCTCTCACCTGGCTCCAGAGCCTTTCTAGGAGCCTGGGGAGGGCAAAAACAGCCTTCCCAACACCCCCAGAGGCCCTCCGGAGGCCAGAAATGGCCCGTTTGCCAACTTCTGGTGGGACTGGAAGGCCCGTTTTTTGCTGTCCCCAGCCTCCAGAGCCTTTCTAGGAGTCTGGGGATGGCAAAAATGGCCTCCCCCCTCCCCCCCCGGAGGTCCTCTGGATGCCGAAAATAGCCTGTTTGCGAACTTCCGGTCCCACCAGAAGTTGGCAAATGGGCCATTTAGGGCCTCTGGGGGGCCTCCGGGGGGAGGGAAGGCTGTTTTCACCCTCCCCAGACTACTATTTATTTATTTATTTATTTATTGAATTTATATACCGCCCTTCTCCCTGAAGGGACTCAGGGCGGTGAACAGCCGAAAATTAAAATAACATACAATATAAAAGTGAAGATAACTAAAAATAAATTAAATTAATCGGCTTCCCAATTTAAAACCCCAAGCTATACAATTAAAAAACTAACCCATAAAACCTATTCAGGCCAGGCCGGCTTGCTGAAATAAAAACGTCTTCACGGCCTTACGGAAAGTGCGGAGATCCGGAATCAGCCGTATCTCCGGGAGGTAGCTCGTTCCAGAGGGCGGGTGCTCCCACAGAGAAGGCCCTCCCCCTGGGGGCCGCCAGCCGACATTGCTTGACTGACGGCACCCTGAGGAGGCCCTCTCTGTGAGAGCGTATTGGCCGGTGGGAGGTTATCGGTAGCAGAAGGCAGTCTCGCAAATACCCTGGCCCTAAGCCATGGAGCGCTTTAAAGGTGAGACCCAACACCTTGAAGCGCACCCGGAAGACCACCGGGAGCCAGTGCAGCTCGCGCAGGAGAGGTGTTATATGGGAGCGCCATGTCGCTCCCGTAATCACCCGTGCGGCCGCATTCTGGACCAGTTGGAGCCTCCGGGTGCTCCTCAAGGGGAGCCCCATGTAGAGAGCGTTACAGTAGTCCAGACGAGAAGTGACGAGAGCATGAGTGACTGTGCATAAGGAATCCCGACTCAGAAAGGGGCGCAACTGACGTATCAGGCGAACCTGATAAAAAGCCCCCCTGGCCACGGCCGTCATGTGCTCTTCTAAAGACAGCCGTGCGTCCAGGAGGACACCCAAATTGCGAGCCCCCTCTGTGGGGGTCAATGACTCGCCCCCAATAGCCAGCGATGGCACCAGGTGGCTATATCGGGACGCCGGCATCCACAGCCACTCGGTCTTGGAAGGGTTGAGTCGAAGCCTGTTCCTCCCCATCCAGACCCGCACGGCCTCCAGACACTGGGACATCACTACTAGAGAGGCTCTGGAGCCAGGTGAGACAGAAAAACGGGCCTACCGGGCCAGGAGCAGGGAGAGCGGGGAAGGATCGCACGCACGTGCGCGGGGGCAATTCACATAGAATTATGAGTGTGGGCACATGCACGTGCGAACCCCCCCCCAACCCTCCTCTCCTGGCACGCGATGGCAAAAAGGTTAGCCATCACTAACCTATACCATTTCAGACGAATGTCTGTCCAATAACTTAATAAAAACCTCCACTTTTTCCGCAATTGTCGCGCAACAAGAAAACACAATCTCGCAGCTCCAGGAATCGCGAGACTTTCAGAGAGGGAGGGAGGGAGGGAAAAAGGAGGAGAACCTGTTGAGTGGAGGATCCGAAGACCGAACGAGATTCTCCCTGCACCCATCC
Source organism: Pantherophis vulpinus (assembly GCA_037215915.1). NCBI lineage: Eukaryota > Metazoa > Chordata > Lepidosauria > Squamata > Colubridae > Pantherophis > Pantherophis vulpinus. The sequence continues at coordinate 360,979,715 of JAXLNS010000001.1, read as the reverse complement.
TCTCCATGAAAAGTTTCTCAGCGAAACTAAGCAAAATGCAGACCGGCGAACCGGGGAAAGGAGGAAAGGAGCGTATTACCCGATTCTCATCGTAGATGATTTGGACGATGCTGCGGTGTTTCTGTTCCACCGGCGGAGGGGAGACGGGCTTCTCCGGTTCAGGAGGTTTGGCAGCTTCTTCCTCCAGCTGTTGCTAAGAGACAAGAGGGAGGAGGGCGAGAGGGACGTCAGCTTCACACGCGTAGGCACTGAGTCAGAGATAATGCGAACATCTGGACCGGCCAGATGTTGCCTTGACGAGTTTGGAAGGAGAGGGAGGGCCCAGCCGTTGCAAACATCGCCGTACGGACTGCAGGAAAAAAATACAACTGCAACCAGCCTGTAGTAGACCTGTATATATCGTGGGGAGGGGGTCAGAAAGAGGGCTGAGAAAATAACTGCAGACCCCTCCAGTCCTGGACATAATAACCTTTCTCAAGTCTTCCCCTCGGGACCCCACCATAGGGCGTGAGGTGCCAAAACGAGCCTTGGTGGCGCAGCGGACTAAAGTGCTGTTAATTAGCACTTAGCTGCCAGCTGCCTGCAATTACTGCGAGTTCAAATCTCACCAGGCTCAAGGTTGACTCAGCCTTCCGTCCTTCCGAGGTAGGTAAAATGAGGACCCGGATTGTGGGGGCAATAAGCTGACTTTGTATAAAAAAGAACACTGCTTGGGGGGCCCGAGAGCCCTACTAAGCAGGTATATACAAAAGTATGAAGGCTATTGCTTAATGCATTGTAAGCCGCCCTCCGAGAGCCCTACTAAGCAGGTATATACAAAAGTATGAAGGCTATTGCTTAATGCATTGTAAGCCGCCCTGAGTCTCCGGAGAAGGGTGGCATATAAATTAAACCAATAAATAAATAAATAAATAAATAAATAAATAAATAAATAAATAAATAAATAAATAAATAAATAAATAAATAAATAAATAAATAAATAAATAAATAAATAAATAAATAAATAAATTAGACGCAGGGACGGTTTTTTTCCTTCGTGCCATCGCTCTGCAAGAGCACCTAATTCCCAGGGCACTCTCTTAAGGTCTAAATGTATTCATCCAGGTTGGAAGGCTGTAGTATTATTATTATCCTGCTCACCTCCTCTATTACTCTATTACTTATTGGTATCACTATTACGATGATGATTAATCTGTTGCTTCGCATGTACCCTGAGAGCTTCTGCCCCGGAGACAAATTTCTTCTGTCTCTAATCACACTTTGCCAAATAAAATAAAGTATTAGTGATAGTATTCTATTCTATTCTAAATTCCTATTCTATTCTATTTCAGTTCAATTCAAATTCCATTCTATTTAATTCTTATTTTATTTCTTACTTCCGTTTTATTCTATTCTAATTCAATTCTAACTCTAATTCTGTTCTATTTAAGGCTCTCTTCCAGTGATGGCTAACCTTTTTTGCTGTTGCGTGCCAAAACGTGGAGAGCGTGGGGGGGTCGAGCACATGCATGCCCACACTGATAATTCAATCCCACTCCTTCGTTCCCCCCGCATTTGGCATGCAATGGCAAAAAGGTTACTGGTGGGCCCAGAAGGCTCGTTTTTTGCCCTCCAGAGGCTTTCTTGGAGCCTGGGGAGGATGAAAACGGCCTTCCGCACCCCCATGGAGGCCCTCCGGAGGCCAGAAACGGCCCATTTCCCAACTTCCGGTGGGCCCGGAAGTCCTGAAAATCAGCTGACCGGTTCACGCATGCACGCTGGAGCTGAGCTAGGGCAATGCGTGCCCACATATATGGCTCCGCGTGCCAACTGTGGCACACGTGCCATAGGTTCGCCATCACTTCTATTCTATTCTATTCTATTCTATTCTATTCTATTCTATTCTATTCTATTCTATTCTTATTTCTATCCTATCCTATCCTATTCTGATTTTGTATTGTATTGTATCATATTGTATTGTATTGTATTGTATTGTATTGTATTGTATTATTCTATTCTATTCTATTCTATTCTATTCTATTCTTTCTATTCTATTCTTATTTCTATCCTATCCTATTCTGATTTTGTATTGTATTGTTTTGTATTGTATTGTATTGTATCATATTGTATTGTATTGTATTGTATTGTATCACATTGTATTGTATTGTATTATTCTATTCTATTCTATTCTATTCTATTCTATTCTATTCTATTCTATTCTATTCTATTCTATTCTATTCTATTCTATTCTATTCTATTCTAAATTCTAATTCTAGTCTAGTCTAGTCTAGTCTCTTTTCTTCCATATTGTATTATTCTATTCTATTCTATTCTATTCTATTCTATTCTATTCTATTCTATTCTATTCTATTCTATTCTATTCTATTCTATTCTATTCTTTCTATTCTATTCTTATTTCTATCCTATCCTATTCTGATTTTGTATTGTATTGTATCGTATCGTATCGTATCGTATCGTATCGTATCGTATCGTATTATTCTATTCTATTCTATTCTATTCTATTCTATTCTATTCTATTCTATTCTATTCTATTCTATTCTATTCTATTCTATTCTATTCTATTCTTATTGCTATT
>JAXLNS010000001.1:360862495-360976940 GCA_037215915.1 Pantherophis vulpinus | reverse complement strand
AACTCGGTGTTGTAACGTTGATGATGAAAGAGAAACTCCAGCTATAAAAAGTTACAGGTTCTCCTTGACTTACGACCACGACCAAAGATAAAATGTCAAACCCAGGATAAAACACCCGGACACGACTGAGCAACGTGGTATAGGCAGTCCAATGCAGTGAGACAAGTGCAGATTGGGGAAACAAAACAACCGCTTCACAGACGCATGGCGCAACATATGAGAACAAACCCATCAGGACAACATTCAGCACTTCCATCTGCATTTAAAAGACAAAGCCACTCTTTGAAGACAGCAAGGTCCACATTTTGGACAGAGAGGATGGCTGGTTTGAAAGAGGGGTCAAAGAGGCCATCTAGGTCAAAACTGAACAGCCCTCTCTTCAACAGAGGGGAGGGATACGACCTCATCTATCTGCGGTCTACAACGCAGTCCTTTCAGCAGGTCCAAGGAGGCTCCACACCCATAGCACCACTCAGGTGACCCTGAGGACACAGGTAAACCTCCAAGGGGCCTCAACAGCTCTCTAAAAAGGATGCAAATGACCAGCTGTCTGCAAGGAGTAGAAATCCTTCCGTTCCTCACCATCCAGTCAGAGCTGAGGAAGCTTCTTGGATGAGAAGCGAAACGTCTTCAAAAGAAAAAAGAAGAAAATCTAGTTGCCTCTGGAAAAAGCATCTTTGGGACAACCGTGTCCTGGATGACAGAAAATCTCCATAGACAGTGCCATTGTAAGATCAAACAGTCACTAACTGAACTGTATTGCTGAGCACATTGTAAGCCGCCCTGAGTCTTCGGAGAAGGGCGGCAAATAAATCAAATTTTAAAAAAACCAAAAAAAAACCCTGTAAATTGAGGATTATCTGTATTCCCCCCCAAAAAAGGTATATTTATTTTTATTTTATCTATTTTTCTCCCTTTTTTAACAAGTAATTATAAGACAGCGAACACATATAATACTTCCTCCTCCTATTTTCACCACCACAATGGTGGTGGTGGATTGGATTTTAAGGTGGATTGGACTGGGAGTAACTGGCCCAAGGTCACCTAGACAGATTTCAGGCCAATGGCAGGACTAGAACTCACTGTTGCCTGGTGATTGGCCAAAGTCACCCAACCAGCTTTCAGGCCTAAGGGGGACTAGAACTCACTGTCTCCTGGTGATTGACCTGAAGTCACCCAACCAGCTTTCAGGCCTAAGGGGGACTAGAACTCACTGTCGCCTGGTGATTGGCCCCAAAGTCACCCAACCAGCTTTCAGGCCTATGGCAGGACTAGAACTCACTGTCGCCTGGTGATTGGCCCAAAGTCACCCAACCAGTTTTCAGGCCTAAGGCGGGACTAGAACTCACTGTCGCCTGGTGATTGGCCCAAAGTCACCCAACCATCTTTCAGGCCTAAGGCAGGACTAGAACTCACTGTCGCCTGGTGATTGGCCGAAAGTCATCCAACCAGCTTTCAGGCTTAAGGCGGGACTAGAACTCTCCCGTCTCCTGTTGATTGGTCCACTCACCCAACCAGCTTTTATGGCTAAGACAGGACTAGAACTCACCGTCTCCTGGTGATTGGCCCAAAACCACTCAGCTGGCTTTCATAGCTAAGAACTCACTGTCTTCTGTTGACTGACCAAAAGCTATCCAGATGTCTTTCATGCCTAAGGTGGGACTAGAACTCACCATCTCCTGGTGATTGACCCAAAGTCACCCAACCAGCTTTCTTGGCTAAGACGGGACTAGAACTCACCGTCTCCTGATGATTGGCCCAGTTACCCAGCCAACTTTCATGCCTAAGGCGGGACTAGATCTCCCACTCTCCTGGTAATTGGCCCAAAGTCACCCAACCATCTTTCATGGCTAAGACGGGACTAGAACTCACCATCTCCTGGTGATTGGCCCAAAGTCAGCCAACCAGCTTTCATGGCTAAGATGGGACTAGAACTCACCGTCTCCTGGTGATTGACCTGAAGCCATCCAGATGTCTTTCATGCCTAAGGTGAGACTAGAACTCACCGTCTCCTGGTGATTGGCCCAAAGTCACCCAACAGCTTTCATGCCTAAGGTAGGACTAGAATCACCGTCTCCTGGTGATTGGCCCAGTCACCCAACCAGCTTTCATGCCTAAGGCGGGACTAGAACTCACTGCCTCCTGGTGATTGACCTGAAGCCATCCAGATGTCTTTCATGCCTAAGGTGAGACTAGAACTCACCGTCTCCTGGTGATTGGCCCAAAGTCACCCAACAGCTTTCATGCCTAAGGTGGGACTAGAATCACCGTCTCCTGGTGATTGGCCCAAAGTCACCCAACCAGCTTTCATGCCTAAGGCGGGACTAGAACTCACTGCCTCCTGGTGATTGACCTGAAGCCATCCAGATGGCTTTCATGCCTAAAGTGGGACTAGAATTCCCTGTCTCCTGGTTATTTGTCCAATAACCAGCCAGTTTGGTCTAGTGGTTAAGGCATCAGGCTAGAGACCAAAGTGGCTCTCCGAGTATAGCTCTGATGCCCGTGGGAAAGCTTTCTTTATTATTACAATGCCCGTCCACGCCACACGCCCACCATCCAGAGCGCTGGCTCCCAAAAAAACAGCCCAGGGAGCAGATAAGAGCAGGAAGAACTGGCAACGGGCTGGAAGCTGAGGCCAGGTGTCAACAAAGGACGAAAACCTAGCCCTGCCACCTCTCAACCTTTGCTCGGAAAACCCGAGTTAAACATTAATCACCCGCGAGGACTTTTAAACTTGACCTGAAGTCAGCCAGGAAAATATTAAGCCGTGTGGGATAGCCTTCTCCCATCCAGGGTCTTCCTAATCCCAGAATTCACAGCAAGGGTGGTTTGCGGCTGGGGAATTCTGGGAGTTTAAGTCGGAATAGAGTTGGAAGGGACCTTGGGGGACCTTCAGTCCAACCCCCTGCTCAAGCAGGAGATCCTATACCTGTGATGGCGAACCTATGGCACGCGGAGCCATATTAGTGGGCACGCCAGCTCAGCTCTGGGGCGCATGCGTGCGCCGGCCAGCTGATTTTCGGGCCTTCTGGGCCCACCAGAAGTAGGGAAACAGGCTGTTTCCTGCCTCTGGAGGGCCTGGGGGCGGGGTGGGGAAGGCCCGTTTTTCTTTCTTACCTGGCTCCAGATCCTCTCTGTGTATCTGGGAAGGGCGAAAACAGCCTTTCCCACTCCCTTGGAGGCCCTACGGAGGCTGAAAGGGCCCATTTCCCAACTCCTGGTGGGACAGGAAGTGATGTTTTTTCCTGTCCCCAGCCTCCAGAGACTCCTAGAGAGGCTCCTACAGACTCCTAGAGAGACTCCTAGAGACTCCTAGAGAGGTTCTGGAGGCTGGGGACAGCAAAAAACATCACTTCCTGTCCCACCGGGAGTCGGGAAATGGGCCCTTTCAGCCTCCGTAGGGCCTCCAAGGGAGTGGGAAAGGCTGTTTTCGCCCTTCCCACATACACAGAGAGGATCTGGAACCAGGTAAGAAAGAAAAACGGGCCTACCAGGCCATCATGTGCCAGGAGCGGGGGGGAGGGGTTGCGCACGCATGCGCGTGGGCACGTGCACGTGTAACCCTCCCCCACCCCTCCCTCTCCTGGCAGGCGATGGCAAAAAGGTTAGCCATCACTGCCCTATACCATTCTGGAGAAATGACTGCCCAATTTCTTCTTGAAAGCCTCCAGTGATGGGAGCGCCCACAACTTCTGGTGGCAAGCAGTTCCACAGGTTCATTGTCTTCACTGTTAGGAAGTTTTTCCTTAACTCCAGATGTTCTGACCAAGGCTTCCTGACACAGTAAAAAGCACACAATGAGTCCCCAAAACCCTTTTTTTTAATTTCAAGGGTTGTGAATTCTGTTCGTTCCCAGCCCGTGATGAGTCACAAATAGTTTGTAAAGAGTCCGACGGACGTCTGCCACAGTCCTTCGGGATAAGGCTGATAAGCACCCACCTTGATCTCCCTTGAGACAAAGACCTAATCGGCCATTAGCTTTGCAAGGCCACACGGAGCACAGAGTCAAAACGGAGCTTCAGACTTTAAACTGACCAGCATGAACAAAGTTGCTTCCTACAAAGGCTCATGTGCCTTTGCTCTCCCTTTATATTTTATGGGAGGGGCCAATCATCTCCAAGCCTTACTCCAGGGTCGCCCCTTTTGTCTTAACTGTTCTTGCCTTCTGGCAGCTCTGTGCATGCACACATTGGGAACAGGCTTCCCCTGTTCCTCTGTCTCACTGACATCAGACTCTGGAGGCTCCGGAATCAGCACATAACTCCCAGATAGTGCTGGCCCCCTCTCTGCCTCCGACGCAGAGCCCTTGTCTAAGCCTTCCCCAGACTCCAGGACTGGCCCATGTTCCTCCCCAGCCTCTTCACTGTCCAACTCTGCTGCCAGCTCCGCAGGCTGCTGGCGGACCACAACACCAGATTGCATTTCTCCTTGATTAGTTTCCATCCATTGCTTCTTCGCCTGCCTCCTTTGTACCCTATGACTATCATTAAGTGTTGTACTTTATGATTCTTTTCTTTTATGTACACTGAGTATCTTTTCTTTTATGTACACTGAGAGCGTATGCATATTCTCCTTTGGGGAATAGGTTGACCCCTTCTTCTTTGGGGCAGCCCCTCAAATATTGGAAGATGCTATCATGTCCCATCCCGTCCCCCCAATCCTTCTTTTCTCCAGACTACCATACGTGAAAAACAGACAGAGTTTAATTCGCGCTACCAGGGTGTGATATTTTTGTTGTTAAGTGAATCCGACTTCCCCATTGGCTTCGCCCGTCAGAAGGTCGCAAAAGGGAATCCCGTAACCCTGGGACACCGCAACCGTCATAAATGTGAGTCGTTTGCCAAGCGTCTGAATTCTAATCACCCGACCGCTGGGATGTTGCACTGGTCATAAGTGTGAAAAACGACCATCGTCACGTTTTTCAGTGCCGTTGTAACTTCAAACCGTCACTAGGTGACCTGTTGTAAATTGAGGATTATCTGTATTGACCTTTTTTAAGTAGTAGTTGGCTTGATCAGGGATGGGTTCTAAAACTTTTTACTACCGGTTCTGTGGGTGTGGCTTATTTTGTGGGTGTGGCTTGATGGTCATGTAACAATTCTTTAGGATTTAGCAGAGGTACTGGTCTACCAGGCTTTTAACTGCTTGCAGAGCTGTACCGGTCTACTCATTTGTTTTTGGAGGCACCGGTCTACCCATTTGTTTTTGGAGGCACTGGTCTACTCATTTGTTTTTGGAGGCACTGGTCTACTCATTTGTTTTTGGAGGCACTGGTCTACTCATTTGTTTTTGGAGGCACTGGTCTACTCATTTGTTTTTGGAGGCACCGGTCTACCCATTTATTTTTGGAGGCACTGGTCTACTCATTTGTTTTTGGAGGCACTGGTCTACTCATTTGTTTTTGGAGGCACTGGTCTACTCATTTGTTTTTGGAGGCACTGGTCTACCCATTTATTTTTGGAGGCACCAGTCTACTCATTTGTTTTTGGAGGCACTGGTTTACCCATTTATTTTTGGAGGCACCAGTCTACTCATTTGTTTTTGGAGGCACTGGTTTACCCATTTATTTTTGGAGGCACCAGTCTACTCATTTGTTTTTGGAGGCACTGGTTTACCCATTTATTTTTGGAGGCACCAGTCTACTCATTTGTTTTTGGAGGCACTGGTTTACCCATTTATTTTTGGAGGCACCAGTCTACTCATTTGTTTTTGGAGGCACTGGTCTACCCATTTATTTTTGGAGGCACTGGTCTACTCATTTGTTTTTGGAGGCACCGGTCTACTCATTTGTTTTAGGAGGCACCGGTCTACCACCACACTGCCTTTTAACACTGATCAGCTGTAGGGCGGCCCTTTGAAGCGACACGGCAAGAGTTTAAACAGTTTTTTTCCTTCTAGCCAATCAGCTGGGACTCGGGAGGAAGCAATAGATTGGGGGTGGGGCCAAATAAAAGGTAAGAATAATGCGGGGGGCGGGCGGGGGGCAGAACCGGTTCGGTGACGTCATATCGTCACCGCTACCGGCTCGGCCGAACCGGGAGGAACCCACCACTGGGCTTGATATTTCTTAATTAATTCCAGGGGTTATTTATTTTTTATTTTTACTTTATAGATGAAATTAGATTTTAATCTTATTTTATTATTAGATTTATCACCTGGATTAATAGCTGTAGTAACAGAGCAAGATATTAGTGAATTGTTTATTCCACTCTGTTTTTGGTTATTTTGTTGGTTGTTGGTTAGTTGGTTTTTTAAATTGTGCTGGTCACTAACCGAATAAATACAGGCAGCCCTCGACTGACAATTGTTCATTTAGTGACCATTCAAAGCAGAAGTGAAATGCTACCAGTTAGGACCGGTTCAGAGAACCGATAGCGATGGCAGGGCGAGGCTCCACTCACCCACCTGGCTATCGTTACCTCCTGGTTTTAAATAATAAATAAATAAATTTTATTGTCATTGTACGTGTATACACAGTATACCCATACAATGAAATTCACTTAACACCCAAAGACCACGTCCAACACTCATAATAATCCCCAAACACACTCCCAACCCACCACAAATTCCCCACCCCTAAACCACCCAAACATCCACATAACAGACCAAGTTGTGGGACCAAGTTAACCAGGAACTTAGAGGGTCCGTGTGTACAACTGACACACCTGCGCGCATAGCACATGCACTTCCGAACTGGTTGGGAAGGTAAGCAGATTTCACCCCGGGTTCAAAGTTACAACGGAACTGAAAAAAGTGACTTATGACTGTTTTTTGCACTTAACGACCGTTGCAGCATCCTCCCCAGGGCCATCCTGGACATCCTTTTTTTGAACTATTACCCTCTAGCAGACGGTAAAAGGTAAAGGTTCCCCTCGCACATACGTGCTAGTCGTTCCCGGCTCTAGGGGGCGGTGCTCATCTCCGTTTCAAAGCCGAAGAGCCAGCACTGTCCGAAGATTGTCTCCGGGGTCATGCGGCCGGCATGACTCAACGCCAAAGGCCTTGGTAGTACAGGGGTTTAAGGCACCCTGTTATTAAGCTAGTTATTAAGACCAGCTGCCTGCAATTACTGCAGGGTTCGAATCTCACCAAGGCTCAAGGTTGACTCAGCCTTCCATCCTTTCTAAGGTAGGTAAATTGAGGACCCAGATTGTGGGGGCAATAAGCTGACTTTGTATGAATATACAAAAGGATGAAGGCTATTGCTTAGCGCACTGTAAGCCGCCCTGAGTCTCCGGAGAAGGGCGGCATATAAATCAAATTTAAAAAAAAAAAAAAAAAAAGGCGCTCGAAAGGCTGTTCCCACCAAAGGTGGCCCCTATTTTTCTACTTGCATTTTTTACCTGCTTTCGAACTGCTAGGTTGGCAGAAGCTGGGACAAGTCACGGGAGCTCAACCCGTTACGCGGCACTAGGGATTCGAACCGCTGAACTGCCGACCTTTCGATCGACAAGCTCAGCATCTTAGCCACTGAGCCACCGCGTCCCTCTGGCAGACGGTACAGGACAATAAAAACAAAGACAAACAGGCTGAAAAACAGCTTCTATCCCAGGGCAGTAACCATACTGAATTCTACTGTATAGTGCAATATTAATGCAATATCAAGGGTTTTTCAATTCAATTGTATAGAATGTGAAGGATGTGTGTTTTATTTTGATAGTTTTCTTATGTGTGATGTACACATTTCGTTTTACGAGGTACAATGACAATAAAGTAAACTAAACTAAACTAAACGTGATTAAAATTAAGATGCTTTGGCAACTGACTCACTGTCAGGTTTCGATGTCATCTCAAATAAACTGCACTCCCAAACAATTAATCTTTGCTGAAATATTCCATTTACTGAGTACGACAGATCTGGCCCCGACTTCGTCGTAGCCGATACTAACCCTCTGACCCCCAAACCCTTCCCTTTCCGTTCCCCAATTCTCATCTTCTCATTGGCCACTTCCAAGTCAATCTCCCCAGCTTCTGACCTCAACCCACAGGAATGTCTCCCCTCCCCTCCCATCTCCTAGGAGATATTATCTACAGAAAAAATAAGTAGGTGAAAAGTCAAGCCTCATCTCCTCCTTTTTATGGCAGCATCAGAATGCTGACACTCACATTTATGACGGTGGCAGAGTCAAGCAAAGTCGATGGGGAAGCCGGATTCCCTTAACAACCGCGTTGACTAATTTAACAACTGCAGGGATTCACTTAACAACCACGGCAAGGAAGGTTGCAAAATGAGCCAAAACTCACTTAACAACTAATTCGCTTCGCGATAGAACCTCTGGGCCCAGTACCAGTCGTAAGTCGAGGACTACCTGTATTATCCATTGATTGGCTGCCCGAAAAGCCAAAACCCTGCTTTACCTTCTTCAGGTCCGATGAGCGCAGGCCTTCCTGGAACTGGTGGGCCAAGGGCAGGACCGCAGTGGCATTGAGCCGTTGGTAATGCGAGTCAGAAACCTGGTCCAGCCGCGGCCGCTTGGAATCCAGCGCGTCATGATCGGCTTGGGAAGGGCCAGCAGGAAACTGGGACTCGTAGCCCGATCGCCTCTCCTGAGGCCTGGAGGAAGAAGAGGAAGGCGAAGATGGGAGAATGAGGAAGGAGTTCGGAGCTGGGGGAAAACAGCAGCCGGAGCTGCCCGGATCCAAGGTCTCCCTCAACCAGCCCAAGAAAAGTTAAGCAAAAAGATAAGATAGAAGAGAAGGAGCCTTGGTGGCGCAGCGGACTAAAGTGCTGTTAAGTAGTACTTAGCTGCCAGCTGCCTGCAATTACTGCGAGTTCAAATCTCACCAGGCTCAAGGTTGACTCAGCCTTCCATCCTTCCGAGGGAGGTAAAATGAGGACCCGGATTGTGGGGGCAATAAGCTGACTTTTTATAAAAAGGAACACCGCTTAGGGGGGGCCGAAAGCTCTACTAAGCAGGTATATACAAAAGTATGAAGGCTATTGCTTAATGTATTGTAAGCCGCCCTGAGTCTCCGGAGAAGGCTGAGTCAACCTTGAGCCTGGTGAGATTTGAATTCGCAGTAATTGCAGGCAGTTAAGTGCTACTTCAACAGCAGTTTAGTCTGCTGTGCCACCAAGGCTCCTTACTGGCCTTGCTGGCCACAGAAGAAGTTCCTGAAGGCCTCTGACAGTGAAAAGGAGGCCGGGGACGACACGTGCAAGTGAGATGAGTCAGTAGACATCCCCCCAAAAAATGAGAACTAGTGCCTTTTTTTGTGGTGAGCCGAGGTGGTGCAGTGGTTAGAGTGCAGTACTGCAGGCTACTTCAGCTGACTGCTAGCTGCAGTTCAGCAGTTCAAATCTCACCGGCTCAAGGTTGACTCAGCCATCCGTCCTTTCGAGGTGGGATAAAATGAGGACCTAGATCAGCGATGGCTAACCTTTTTGCCATCCCGCGCCAGGAGAGGGGGGCGGGGGAGGGTCGCGCACGCACGTGCCCACACGCATGTGTGCGCAACCCCCTCCCCCTCCCCCGCTCCTGGCACATGATGACCTGGTAGGCCCGTTTTTCTTTCTTACCTGGTTCCAGATCCTCTCTGTGTATCTGGGAAGGGCGAAAACAGCCTTTCCCACTCCCTTGGAGCCCTACGGAGGCTGAAAGGGCCCATTTCCCAATTCTCGGTGGGACAGGAAGTGACATTTTTTGCTGTCCCCAGCCTCCAGAACCTCTCTAGGAGCCTCCCTAGGAGTCTGTAGGAGCCTCTAGGAGTCTCTGGAGGCTGGGGACAGGAAAAAACGTCACTTCCTGTCCCATCGGGAGTGGGGAAATGGACCCTTTCAACCTCCGTAGGGCCTCCAAGGGAGTGGGAAAGGCTGTTTTCGCCCTTCCCAGATACACAGAGAGGATCTGGAGCCAGGTAAGAAAGAAAAACGGGCCTTCCCTACCCCGCCCCCAGGCCCTCCAGAGGCAGGAAACAGCCTGTTTCCCTACTTCTGGTGGGCCCAGAAGGCCCGAAAATCAGCTGGCTGGTGCGTGCATGCGCCCCAGAGCTGAGTTGGCGTGCCCACTAATATGGCTCCGGGTGCCACCTGCGGAACGCGTGCCATAGGTTCGCCATCACGGACCTAGATTGTTGGGGGACAATATGCTGACTCTGTAAACTGCTTAGAGAGGTCTGTAAAAGCACTGTGAAGCGGTATATAAATCTAAGTGCTATTGCTATTGCTGGCAAAAAAAACATAACACAGGGTCTTATTTTCGGGGAAACACGATAAGATGGGTTGCCCAATTACAAATCCACACCCAATGCTACCATCGCCCTCTTTTAACCACAACTTTATCCTGCACACCTGAAACAAGAACAGACTCGGAGTTCTTCGGAAGGTCTTCCGGTTTAAAAAAAACAACAACCAATACTCGCCAGAGAAAACGCCAACGCTTACCGGTCCGAGCCAGGATGAAATTCGGAGAGCAGAGAGGGGCGACGGCGGAGCTGCTGCTGCTGCTGCAGGAGTTGGCTACCCTGGCTGACTTCCAAGTGAGAAGTGCGGAAATCCGGGACCGCAAATTCCTACGAAGGAAAGGAGTGAAAGGAATCGCTGTGAGGACAGAGAGAGGGGTATTCCTCAAGACCGAAAGGATGAGTGTTGGGACCCAGCCCCACGTAGTTAATATTAAATGCAATACAGTTCCAAAAAAAAACAAACAGATTTTATTAAAACAGCTGAGAATAAACTCATTCTCAGCTTATTCCAAATGAAATGAAAGCAAAGTCCTCAAAACACCATTCCTCAGTTTATCTCTGACCTTGGGACAATTAGGCAAACTGCCAAAGGCTTTTCTTGGCAACAGTTCAGGAACAGAAGACACTGACAAGAAAGAAATACATGCAAACACGAAGCAAATCTCTCAACGGTTGTTTTCCGGCAACGAGGCCAAGAGCCCTTGCTGGTCTTTTAAGCCTTATGGGAGGGGCCAATCATCTCCAAGCCTTACTTCCAAGTCGTCCTCTCTGCTTTATCTGCTCCTGCCTTCTGGCAGCTCTTCTCATATGTGCGCTAGGAACAGGCTCCTCCTGTTCCTCTGCCTCTCTACTATCAGTCTCTGGAGGCTCCAAAGTCCGCACATCACTCCCCGATGGCCCTGGCCCCCTCTCTGCCTCCGACACAGAGCCCTCATCTGGGCCTTCCCCAGCCTCCAGGACTGGCCCATGTTCTTCCTCAGCCTCATCGCTGTCCGACTCCGCTGTCAGCTCCGCAGACTGCTGGCGGACCAGAACAGGAAGTGGCTGATGAGGAAGAGGAGGAACAGCTGGGTCCAGTGCCTGACACGCGGATGCGCAGGTTGCTGGTGGACCACAACAATGAGAAAGATTTACAGTGTTGGTAAACCTCTTCGGCACCGAGTGTCGAAACGGGAACGCATGCAGACGTGCGCACGCCAGAAACCAGAAAAGCAGCTGATTTTTTGGTTTCCGGCGTGCATGTGTGCATGAGGTCCAGCTGTCTGGTGCACATGCACTAGATTCAGGGGTCCTCGCGTGCCGGGAAAATGATCTTCCAGTTTCCGGCACGCGCATGCACACTGGCCAGCTGGTTTTTGCGCACACATGCGCACCATAAACGGGAAGACTAAGTGGCTGGTGCGCATGTGCATGCCGTAAACCGGAAAATCATCTTCCCTGCGTACACGTTTCTGGCGCTCCCCAGTTTCTGGCGCTCCCGCGTGCGAGAACACCAGCTGGCCGGCACGTCGGAATCCAGAGGAACAATGGGCAAAGGTTCCACATGCCCTGGAGAGACGGCTGTGCGTGCCACTGTTGGCACGCGTGCCATAGGTTTGCCATCACGGAGAAAGAACATCATAGCCTTGGTCCACGTTCTTTGAGGGATCTCCAGGAACATCTGGCCTCCCTCTGGTGGCCTTCACTAACCAGAAGTCTTCTCCGACATGGGGAAATCCCAGGGTTTATAAGTGTTTCCCAAGTTGGGCAACTTTCAGATATGTGGACTCCAACTCCCAGAATTCCCCAGCCAGCTATGCGGTTGTGGTTACCGCACAAAGGTTGCCCCGTTGTGCAACTCTCTGCAGGGTTCGGAAAGCTACCAAGCACTTTCCCCATCGGTTTTCCGGTGCTTTCCTAGAAGCTAAAAGCCAAGGTTCTAGTCCTCTTTAATCTTTTATTATAATTGGTTTGGCTCTTGTTAACTAGCCAGAACCACGGACAATCAGCCGGTAGACTACGGTTGTTTCAAATGTACGACCGTCGCAGCATCCTCTTGGTCACGTGATCGAAATTCGGACGCTTGGCAAACCGATTGCTTATTTATGACGGTCGCAGGGTTCGGGGCTCACGGGATCCCCCTTTTGCGACCTTCGGCCAAGCAAAGTCCACAGGGGGAAGCCAGATTCGTTGAATGACCGTGCGACTAACTCAACAACGGCTGGGATTCGCTTAACAACCGTGGCATGAAAGGTGGTAACGTGAGGTAAACCTCACTTTAACAACGGTCTTGCTTAGCAATGGACATTTTGGCCTCAATTGCGGTCGTAAGTTGAGGATTGCCCCCTATTTCCCTTAAGGGGTGTCAATTTCTTCTCCCCTGACCGCGATGAACCCGGCTTGGAAGCCTCCTTCTCTACCAGGGAGAGTGTGCAAGCCACATCCTCTTGACCTGACAATCTGTATACATGTAGTCCTCAATGTATGACCATGTTGTGGTCCGCTGGCGGCCTGCGGAGTTGGCAGCAGAGTCGGACAGTGAGGAGGCTGGGGAGGAACATGGACCAGTCCTGGAGTATGGGGAAGGCTC
This sequence comes from Pantherophis vulpinus, assembly GCA_037215915.1. NCBI lineage: Eukaryota > Metazoa > Chordata > Lepidosauria > Squamata > Colubridae > Pantherophis > Pantherophis vulpinus. The sequence continues at coordinate 360,964,186 of JAXLNS010000001.1, read as the reverse complement.
GGAGGAAGGCTCTGTGTCGGAGGCAGAGAAAGGGCCATCTGGGAGGTATGTGCTGCCTCCGGAGCCTCCAGAGTCTGACGTCAGCGAGGCAGAGGAACAGGGAGAGCCTGTTCCCAGTGCGCGCATGCGCAGAGCTGCCAGAAGGCAAGAACAGTTAAAACAGAAGGGACGACTCGGGAGTAAGGCTTGGAGATGATCGGCCCCTCCCATAAGACTTAAAAGAGGAGCCAAGGCACATTGGCCTTTGCAGGAAGCAACGTTGTTAATTCTGTGCAGTTTAAAGTCTGAAGCTCTGTTTGATTCTGGACTCCAGAATTGGCTTTGCCAATTAGGCCTTTGGCAGCGTGTCAAGGGAGATAAAGGTGGGTGATTATCAGCCTTACCCCGAAGGACTCTTTACAACCAATTGGGACTCATCTGTGAATGAACAGAATTCACAGCTGTTGCAATAAAAAGAGGTTTTTGGGACTAGTCGTGTGTTTTACTGACTCAGGAAGCCGAGTTCAGAACAGACCACAGTTGAGCCCAAAATTTACGTTGTTCAGTGAAAAATTTGAAAACGCGCATATCACTTTGGTGAACCACAGCGTCACACAGTCATGTGACTAACCCAACAACCACAGTTGATTCACTGAACAACCGTGGCAAGACAAGCATAATTCGCTTACCGGCTGTCTCACTTAGCAACATAAACGTGGGGCTCAATTGCGGTCGTATGTTGAGGACTTCCTGTTTGAAGAAGCCAGAAATCCAGGGGAGGGCCCTGCAGGATTACCCAGAATCCCCACCCCCCCAGGCAGGGCCCTCTGCTACTTGCCTGCTGGTGCCGGCCACCGGGAAAGGTATACTGGACCGAATGTGCCGGATAACGGCTCTGCTCCGTGCTGAAGGCTCCTTGGTTGGGAGGATAGCTTGAGCTGGACATTGTCGTAGGCGTTTTTGCAAAGTACTGGGATCAAGAGTGCTGGGCGACCAAGTCTCCAGGAAACGGCCTAGGAAAAAACCAGGGGAGCGTTAGGAAGCCCCCCAAAAAACCACTGGGAACACCCAGATTCCGGGATTAATTTATGGTTCAGTTTTAAGAAAATGTTGAAAATGAATATGGATAGATCAAAAGAGCATCCCTGTCCTAATATTCCTTTTTACTCTTACTCTTTTCATGTATTCAAATTATGTTTATACTTTTACCTGTTGTCTTATATATGCTTGACAAATAAACAAAATAAAATAAAAAGACAAATATGGATAGATAGAAAAATAAGCAGGCAGATAAGATATGGATGGATGGATAAACGGAGGGATAGAGAAAGATGGATAGAAAGATGGACAGATAGACATGGATAGAGAGATGGATAGATATGGAGATGTAGAGGTGTAGAGAGATAAATGGAAATAGAGATCGAGAAATAGAGATATAAAGAGATATAGAGAGATATAGAGATGATACAGACAGATGGAGATAGATGATAGACATAGAACTAGAGATAGGCAGATAAATGATAGAAGAGGGTATGATAGACAGCCAAAGAGAAAATGTAGACAAAGACATAGAGATGATAGAGAGGATGGGAAGGAAGGAAGGAAGGAAGGAAGGAAGGAAGGAAGGAAGGAAGGAAGGAAGGAAGGAAGGAAGGAAGGAAGGAAGGAAGGAAGGAAGATAGACAGATGACAGATGAGATAGATGAGAGGTGGCACAGTGGTTAGAGTGCAGTACTGCAAGCTACTTCAGCTGACTGCCAGCTACCTGCAATTTGGCAGTTTGAATCTCACCAGGCTGAAGGTTGACTCAGCCTTCCAACCTTCCGAGGTGGGTCAAATGAGGACCCAGATTGTTGGGGGCAAGAGGCTGACTCTGTAAAGCGCTTAGAGAGGGCTGTAAAAGCACTATAAAGCAGTATATAAGTCTAAGTGTTATTGCTATTGCTAGTTGAGATGGATAGATGGATGGATGGATGGATGGATGGAGATAGATAGATAGATAGATAGATAGATAGATAGATAGATAATTACAAAGAGAAATATAGTTAAGAGATAGATGCAGAGATGATAGACACACATATAGAGATAAAAAACAGATGATAGACATGCATGTATGGATGTATGGTTGTATAGATGGATGGATGGATGGATAGATGGATGGATGGATGGATAGATGGATGGATGGATGGCAGAGAGAGAGAGAGAGACAGACAGAACAGATCACCTCCATGCAAAGCTCTACTGCTAAGCTTCCACCAGGCTGGGAAGCAGAACCAGATGAAGAGGTAGACGTGGTCCCCCAGCCATATCTCAAAGGCTTTCAAGCCAAGGGCCAAAGAAGAGTAAGATCCAACACCGGGCAGGAGGGGCTCTTCCACACCGATGGTGAGCCAAACTCAAGGACGGGGGGGGGGGGTGTCCACAGAAATCTTGCTCGTTTCTCATTCAGCAGTGGACAATCTGAAGGTCCTGCTGTGTTCTGGAGAACAAAGGCTACAACCTTTGACCAGCGATCCTACTGGCTAGGTCTTACTAGAAATACAATCAAAATATGGGAGGAGATGTTATTAGACCTCTTAAAAGAACGCCCCACTCACATGCCCCCATGAACAGAGGCACTGAATTTCGGTACTACAAAATAAAAATAAAAAATAGTGAAGAGAAGGACCAGGGGAGACAGGAGAGCATCTTCCAGTATTTGAGGGAGGGGCTGCCACAGAGAGGAGGAAGGGGGTCAGGCTATTTTTCAAAGCACCCGAAGGCCAGACAAGGAACAATGGATGGAAACTGAACAAGGAGAGATTCAACCTGGAAATAAAGAGGAATTTCCTGACAGTGAGAAACAATCAACCCATGGAACAGAAGTTGCCTTCGGAAGTTGTGGGAAGTTTCATCACTGGAAGCTTTCAAGAAGAAGCTGGACTGCCATCGGTCAGGAATGGCGTAGGGTCTTCTGCTTGGGCAGGGGGTTGGACTAGATGACCTCCAAGGTCCCTTCCAACCAGGGTGGATTTGATTTAAATCGAGTTGATTTAAATCACAATTTAAATCATGATTTAAATCTCTAGTAAAAAGGCTTGATTTAAATCAACTCGATTTACATCATAATTTTTAAAGAGCAACTGTCATCTCTGCTCCTCCTTTGACCCACCGTTGACTCACCGATAGTCCCAGTGTTGCAGAATATACAGCCTCCTGCGACATAACTAAGCTCCATTTTCATGCTGAATAAACTAAATTATTTATGTATCTTAAATAGAAAACTATCTTACGATAGATTTTTACCCCAAAAGCTTTTTATTAAAATAAATTCGATAAAAATAAAAAAAAAATCCGATTTAAATAAAAAAAATCTGATTTTTTTTGATTTTTGTTTAAAAAAACCATTGATTTTTATCCACCCTGCTTCCAAGTCTGTTCATCTGTAAACCACAGCCACAAGAATGGCAGGTCAATCTTCCCCTATCTCAATCACTGGTAGCTAGAAGTAAATGACATGTTTTGAATTCGAAAAGGTTTCAAGTTCAAATCATGTAGGAAGGGCCCTGAGAATGAAACTATCTCACTTAAAGCTCAAAATACCCGTTTCTAATTCAAGAATATTTGCTTTATGAGTGAAACAGCCTTTAAGCAGAAGGAAAAAAAAATCCCTACTCAAAATTCAAAATGCTTTGCATACTGTTATGGTTGGCAAGCCACTTGTGTTGCTAAATCAGATTTTCCAACCTTGTGATTGTATCCTCCTTCCTTTCCTTTCCTTTCCTTTCCTTTCCTTTCCTTTCCTTTCCTTTCCTTTCCTTTCCTTTCCTTCCTTCCTTCCTTCCTCCCTCCATCCCTCCATCTTTGCTTCCTTCCTTCCATCTTTGCTTCCTTCCTTCAACTTCCTTCCTCCTTTCCATTTTTCCTTCAACTAAGTTACTTACTTATGGTACTTACTTTTCTTTCTTCCTTTCCTCCCTCTCTTCATCTTTGCTTCCTTCCTTCCTTCAACTTCCTTCCAATCATCTTTCCTTCAACTGTTACTTACTTCTTTTCTTTTCTTCCTTTCCTCCCTCCCTCTCTTTCTTTCCTTCCTTCCATTCATCTTTCCTTCTTTCCTTCAACTAAGTTACTTACTTTCCCTCCATACATTAGGACACATTAGGACAGTGTTTCTCAACCTTGGAAGCTTGAAGATGGGTGGACTTCAACTCCCAGAATCCCCCAGCCAGCATTGCTGGCTGGGGGATTCTGGGAGTTGAAGTCCACCCATCTTCAAGCTTCCAAGGTTGAGAAACACTGCATTGGGATTTGTTTTCTGGTTAGGTCTTATTTTCGGGCAAATACGGTAATTGTACAACTGCATGACTCACGAAACAACGGCAGCACGAAAGGCCGTAAAAGCGGGGCAAAACTCAACTATCTCGCTTAGCAACATAAATTTTGGGCTCCGTTTTGATTGTAAATCGAGGACTACCTGTATTTATGATGGTCGCAGAGTCCCCGGGGTCACGTGATCCCGTTTCGCGACGTTCTGACAAGCCAAGCCGACGGGGAAGGCAGATTCACTTAACGACCACGTGACTCACTTAACAACGGCAGTGATTCTCCGTGGTCGTAAAGTGGGGGAATGACTCCCTTAACGACTTTCTTGCCCAGCGCAGAAATGTTGGCTTCAATGCCAACATTTTAAATTATTGGGGTATTTTAATTTGTCTAGGCCAAATAATTTAATTTGATTTTATCGGATTTTTAAATTTTGTGTATTTATGTATTTTATTGTTGGCTGTTCACCGGCCTGAGTCCTTCGGGAGTAGGGCGGTATACAAATCAAATAAACTAAACTAAATTAAACTAATGCTGATTGTAAATTGAGGATTATCCATCTGGCTTCCAAAAATACGACGAGAGTTTTTTCAGTGGCCCAGGCAGAGTTTGCCTTAAACCACCCATAAAAACCCAGAAAATTCTTTTAAATTCCTTTTAAATGGGGAGTTTTTCCCAACTCAGCCATTTCAACTCACTTCAGCACTTTCATCTCTCTGTGGGCAGGTTTGTGACCTTGGCTTTTTCATCCCTCAAGAAAGCTGGAAGATTATCTCTAGGGCCTTCTCAAAACCAAACTGCCTATCTTTTACAGACAAAATAAAAACAGCGAAAGAGTTTCCAGTGGTTTTTATTAACGGATTAACAGAGCTGGAAAGGACCTTGGAGGTCATCTAGTCCAACCCCCTCCCTCAGGCAGGAGGACACCCTACCACTCCAGACAAATGGCTGCCGGTCTCTCCTTAAAAACCTCCAGAGGGAGGGACGCAAAGATGGATGGAAGTAAGTAACTTAGTTGAAGGAAAGAAGGAAAGATGAATGGAAGGAAGGAAGGAAAGAAAGAAGAGAGACAGGGAGGAAAGGAAGAAAAGAAAAGTAAGTAACCGTTGAAGGAAAGATGATTGGAAGGAAGTTGAAGGAAGGACGGAAGCAAAGATGGAGAGAGGGAGGAAAGGAAGAAAGAAAAGTAAGTACCATAAGTAACTTACTTAGCTGAAGGAAAAATGGAAGGGAGGGAAGGAAGTTGAAGGAAGGAAGGAAGCAAAGATGGAAGGAAGGAAGCAAAGATGGAGGGAGGAAAGGAAGAAAGGAAAGTAAGTAAATAAGTTGGAGGGAGGGAGGCAGGCAGGCAGGCAGGCAGGAAGCAGGCAGGCAGGCATAATAATAATAATAAAGTTGGAAGGGACCTTGGAGGTCATCTAGTCCAACCCCCTCCTGAGGCAGAAGACCATATCATTCCAAATGGCTATCCAGTCTTTTCTTAAAAACCTCCAGTGGGAGGGAGGGAGGGGAGGGAAGGGAAGGGAAGGGAAGGGAAGGGAAGGGAAGGGAAGGGAAGGGAAGGGAAGGGAAGGGAGGGAAGGAAGGAAGGAAGGAAGGAAGGAAGGAAGGAAGGAAGGAAGGAAGGAAGGAAGGAAGGAAGGAAGGAAGGAAGGAAGGAAGGAAGGAAGGCAGGCATAATAATAGAGTTGGAAGGGACCTTGGAGGTTTTCTAGTCCAACCTGATGCTCAAACAGGAGACACTACAAATGTCCAATCTCTTCTTAAAAACCTCCAACGATGAAACACCCACAACTTCTGGTGGTGAGCTGTTCCACCGGTTAATTGTCCTCACAATTGTCTTGGTGGCTTTTTTGGCAGACGTTTCATGACCCAACTAGGTAACATCATCAGTGGTGGAAGGGAGTGGGGTTTGTGGAGGAGGAGGAGGAGGAGGATTGTGGGGGTCCTTGGTGCTCTCTGAGCTTGATTGCTTTCTTGCAGACATTTCATGACCCAACTAGGTAACATCATCAGTGTTGATGGGAAGGCAGTTTGCTCTGTTTATATATAAATGGCTTTCCCTTTCAGTGTCAACCATCAGAAGGCGGATATTTATTTATTTATTATTGATTGATTGATTGATTGATTGGTTAGATTTATATATGCCGCCCTTCTCCGGAGACTCAGGGCGGCTTACAATGCGTTAAGCAAAAGCCTTCATACTTTTGTATATACCTGCTTAGTAGGGCTTTCGGCCCCCCCAAGCGGTATTCTTTTTTTAATATAAAGTCAGCTTATTCCAGGGTGGATAAAAATCAATGATTTTTTTAAAAAAAATCAGAAAAATCAGATTTTGTTGATTTAAATCGGATTTTTTTATTTTTATTGAATTTATTTTAATAAAAAACTTGGGGTAAAAATCTATCGTAAGATAGTTTTCTATTTAAGATACATAAATAATTTAGTTTATTCAGCATGAAACAGAGCTTAGTTATGTAGCGGGAGGCTGTATATTCTGCAACACTGGGACTATCGGTGAGTCAACATTAGCTCAAAGGTATAGCAGAGATGACAGTTGCTCTTTAAAAATTGTGATTTAAATCAAGCCTTTTTACTAGTGATTTAAATCATGATTTAAATTGTGATTTAAATCAACTCGATTTAAATCAAATCCACCCTGCTTATTGCCCCCACAATCCGGGTCCTCATTTTACCTACCTCGGAAGGATGGAAGGCTGAGTCCACCTTGAGCCTGGTGAGATTCGAACTCGCAGTAATTGCAGGCAGCTAAGTGCGACTTAACAGCACTTTAGTCCACTGCGCCACGAAGGCTCCTTAATAAGATATAACCCAAGTATACATTTCATTTAAGAAAGAAAGTACAGTTCTAAAAAGGAAACAGAAAGACTAAAACATCTCTTTGCTAACAATCGCAACAGGATAAACAGAGTTTACACCAAGATTAACATCGGACTATCAAGCAGTAAACAATACCTCAGTCCAGGAACTCCCAACTGAGATAAACAATTGAACAATTAACCACATCCTAATCGAGGAAATACCAAGAACACTCCCAACAACAAGGACAGAGCAAGCCACTTGTGCATGAAAAGAGAGCAAACCCCACTCCCTTCCAGCACTGAGGATGTTACCTAGCTGGGTCATGAAACGTCTGGAAGAAACCCACCAGGCTCAGAAAGTACCAAGGACCCCACGGTCATCAACCTCCTCCTCCTCTCTGCAAACCCCCTTCTGGCACTGATGATGTAAGCTAGCTGGGTCATGAAACGTCTGCAAAGAAAACAACCCGGCTCACAGAGCACCAGGAACCCCACAAACCAGGGTGGATAAAAATCAATGGTTTTTTTAAAAAAAAAATTAAAAAATCAGATTTTTTTTTTAATTTAAATCGGATTTTTTTGATTTAAATCGGATTTTTTTGATTTAAATCGGATTTTTTTGATTTAAATCGGATTTTTTTTTATTTTTATCAAATTTATTTTAATAAAAAACTTTGGGGGTAAAAATCTATCATAAGATAGTTTTCTATGTAAGATACATAAATAATTTAGTTCATTCAGCATGAAACGGAGCTTAGTTACGTAGCAGGAGGCTGTATATTCTGCAACACTGGGACCATCGGTGAGTCAACGGTGGGTCAAAGGAGGAGCAGAGATGACAGTTGCTCTTTAACAATTACGATTTAAATCGAGTTGATTTAAATCAAGCCTTTTTACTAGGGATCTAAATTGTGATTTAAATCGTGATTTAAATCGACTCGATTTAAATCAAATCCACCCTGCCACAAACGTATCGACGTTTACCTTCAAGGTCCGTTTAAATCAGGCTGCGGTGTCCTGCTTCTCCGAAAGCCACAAAACTTGTTGGGACCGACACCTGAATATGCAAATTAATGCCACAACGGTTTGCCTTCTCCCTTCCTGTTTTGAATCCAGCAAGGGAAATAAGGTGAGCTCGGCGGTTCCATGTGTCAGCTAGGTTTTGATGGATTGTCGGAAAGGAGGGAGCAGCCATTATTAACTGCCTTCCTTGTCCCAGCAGAGGGGGGGGGGGGGGTTGGGGAAGGTGGGTGTTGTGGGCTGTCGGCTGCCGGCCCCTCCACCAGCCGAATCAGAGGAGGAGTGGGGGAGCGGGGGAGTCAGGGTCCCCATCCAGGCAACCTGAGAGTTCCGAGGGGGAAGAGGGAATGGAGCTGGCAGAGAGAGAGAGAAAGAGAGAGAGAGACAGAGAGACAGATAGAGACAGACAGACAGACAGACAGAGGCTTAGCCTGGGCTGTCCATCAGTCCTCAGATGGAGAGTCAACAGCCCCCAGGTCTGGAGGTGGTTGATGAGGAAGAGGAGGAACAGCTGGGTCCAGTGCCTGATAGAGACTTGGTGGCACAGTAGACTAAACTACTGTTAACGTAGCACTTAGCTGCCAGCTGCCTGCAATTACTGCGAGTTCGAATCTCACCAGGCTCAAGGTGGACTCAGCCTTCCATCCTTCCGAGGTAGGTAAAATGAGGACCCGGATTGTGGGGGGCAATAAGATGACTTTGTATAAAATAGAATACCACTTGGGGGGGTGGGGGAAGCCCTACTAAGCAGGTATATACAAAAAGTATGAAGGCTATTGCTTAAAAGCATTGTAAGCCGCCCTGAGTCTCCGGAAAAGGGCGGCATATAAATCAAACTAATAAATAAATAAATGAATAGAAGGCAGAGGAGAGGAGAGCAGTGGAAATCTATGGGCCGGTCCTCGGGACGGAAGAGCCACCGTTGCTAGCAAAGCCCCACCCCTAGCTCTGGGGATAAAAGGCAGGAGGCGGAAATGAATAGATGTGGCAGACAATTATTCATCTCCCCTGCCGGATGGACTTGTTAGCCTGAGAGTGAAACATTTTTAACCGGGGCTGCCGGCAGTCCTAATAAAGGAAACGTTTGAGTTCACACGTCAGAGGGTTTTTCGTGTTTGGGGAGCTGGCTCAGAAGAACGGGGGAAATCGGGGGGTACAATCTGAAACCGGTTTGCAGCCGAGTTTTACATTTCACGAGAACCGGGACTAAATGCAGCCTCGTGGCTTCTCCTGTTCCATACCTTTACAAAAATATGTATTATTGCAAAAAAAAAAATTTGTTTTTGGTATTACAATACAGGTAGTCTCCGACTTACAATGGTTCATTTAGCGACCGTTCAAAATTGCAACGGCACTGAAAAAGCGAGTTAGGACCGTTTTTCACACTTACGGCCATCGCAACCTCCCTGCGGTACCGAGAATTCAGACTTTTTTGGCAACTGACGCGTATTTATGACGGTTGCAGTGTCCCGATCCCCTTTCGCGACCTCCAGAGAAGCAAAGTCAATGGGGAGAGCAGATTCACTTAACAAATGTGTTACTAACTTAACAACTGTGTGATTCACTTATAAACGGGTGGCAAGAAAGGCCGTAAAACGGGGTTAAAATTCACTGAAGAAATGTTTCACTTAGCAACAGAAACGTTGAGCTCGATTGCGGTCATAAGTCGAGGACTACCTGCCTTTGGCTCTGTCAGTCTGATAAAGGACTCCAGCAAATATTGAAAGTTTCTATTCTATCCCATTCTATTTCAGGATCTTAAACTTAGGATCTTCTCCTTAAATAAGTAGCCAGGTTGCCTTAATGCAGAAGTCTTCAAATTTGGCAGCTTTAAGACTTGTGGACTTCAATTCCCAGAATTCTCCAGCACAGCTGGCTGGAGAATTCTGGGAGTTGAAGTCCACAAGTCTTAAAGCTGCCAAGTTTGAGGACCTCTGCATTAAGTTTTTTTATTTTATTTTATTTTTATTTTATTTTATTTTTGGATTTATATACCGCCCTACTCCCGAAGGACTCAGGGCAGTGAACAGCCAAAAAGATAAAACACATAAACTACAACATTTAAAAGACAGTATAAAACCAATTAAACAATTTGGCCCAAACCAGGTTAAAACACCCTAATGTTTTAAAAACAAATTTAAAAATGTACAATTAAAAGGGAAAGTTAGGCCAGGCCAGCCTGTTGAAATTTGATCTACGCCAGCAATTCATTTTGCGATCAAAGCGGCAACGGCACTGAAGAAAGTGACTTATGGCCATTTTTTCACACTTACGACCATATTCAAACTCTCGCAACGTCCCCGTGGCCACGTCATCAAAATTCAATTGACTCATATTTATGACGGCAACTGACTCATATTTATGACGGTTGCAGTGTCCCAGCGTCACTTGATCTCCTTTTGGGATCTTCTGACAATGGGAAAGCCGGGTTCACTTAACACCTGTGTTAGCAACTTAACAACTCCAGCAATTCGCTTAATAAACGGGTCGTAAAATGGAGCAGAACTCACTTAACAACTGTCTTGCTTAGCGATGGAAATTTTGGCCTCAATTGCGGTCGTAAGTAGAGGACTATCTGGCATTTACCAAATTTACTTCCTATTCTCCAAACCACAAAAGGCGTTGCCTGCTTAAGTGGATTAATAATATTTACTACTCTTATGAGTAATTTCGTAGCTTTGCAATAGGTTTGCTTCAATTCATATTCTTGCGGCCAATCATACTGTTACAATGTTTGCTGACCAAAAAAATTTTTAACTGCATTTCCACATAACCACAGATATTTTCACAGAAGCCACCTTGGAAAAAGGCTGTCATAATTAAATATTTAGTATATTGGTCTGCATGTGGAACAGGACACCTCTGTATATGTAGGTGTAGTTAATATGTGGATAATATTATATATTTATTATACAAATAATATTATACGTTTATTATATAAATGTATATAATACCCTTGGTTAGGAAGTGTGTTTGTGTATTAGTCAACTTTCTCAGACTTTTAAAGAATTACCGACAAGAACCTCAAACTTTTCAAAGACTTCACGTACGTCGTTTTAACACAATTTCTCAGATGTACTTAAAATACTGATTTTATTTATTTATTTATTTATTTTTAAATTTGTATAGCGCCCTTCTCCCTGAGGACTCAGGGTGGTGAACAGCCAAGTAAAAGCATAAACTACAAACATTAAAATACAATTAAAAGATATATATAAATTTGGCCCCATGATTAAAAACAATAACAAACAATTAAAAACATTTTTAAAAGTGTTAGGCCAGCCCGGCTTGCTGGAAAAAGAAGGTTTTAAGGGCATTTTAATGCAATTTCAGAATATCTAGATATGTATGCACACAGAGGTGTCAAAGCATTTCATACTATAAAATCTCACAATACCAGATAAATAAGAGTCAGTTTGACCTAGAGTTTAAGGCACCAGGTTAGAAGTCAGGAGTTATATATAGTTCCGCCATAGGAATGGAAGCTGGCTGGGTGACTTTGGGCCAATCAACAGGAGACTAAGAGTTCTAGTCCCGCCTTAGGCATCACAGCTAATCGTGTGACTTTGGGCCAATCACCAGGAGACGGTGAGTTCTAGTCCCGCCTTAGGCATCAAAGCTAATTGTGTGACTTTGGGCCAATCACCAGGAGACGGTGAGTTCTAGTCCCGCCTTAGGCATCAAAGCTAATTGTGTGACTTTGGGCCAATCACCAGGAGACGGTGAGTTCTAGTCCCACCATAGGCATCACAGCTAATTGTGTGACTTTGGGCCAATCACCAGGAGACGGTGAGTTCTAGTCCCGCCTTAGGCATCAAAGCTAATTGTGTGACTTTGGGCCAATCACCAGGAGACGGTGAGTTCTAGTCCCGCCTTAGCTATGAAAGACTTTCGGGTGACTTTGGCCAATCACCAGGAGACCGTGAGTTCTAGTCCCGCCTTAGCTATGAAAGACTTTTGGGTGACTTTGGCCAATCACCAGGAGATGGTGAGTTCTAGTCCCGCCTTAGGCATCAGCTAATTGTGAGACATTTATTAAGTGAGTTTTGCCCCATTCTTCGACCTTCCTTGCCACAGTTGTAAAGTGAATCACTGCAGTTCTTAAGTTAATAATACGGTTGTTAAGTGAATCTGGCTTCTCCGTTGACTTTTGCCGGTCAGAAGGCCGCAAAAGGGGATCACGTGATTCCGGGACACTCCAGCCGTCATAAATACGAGTCAGTTGGCAAGTGTCCAGGTTTTGATCACGTGACTATGGGGATGCTGCAACCGTTGTGTGAAAGATGGTCCCAAGTCACTTTTTTCAGTGCCGTTGTAACTTCGAACGGTCACTAAATGAGCTGTTGTAAGTCGAGGACTACCTGTGGCTTCCGGAGTCCCCATCGCTGGTTACTGGGGGCTAGTCATTGGCCCCCACGGAGAGGGCTCGCAACTTGGGCGTCCTCCTGGATGCACGGCTGTCTTTAGAAGAGCATATGACGGCCGTGGCCAGGGGGGCTTTTCATCAGGTTCGCCTGATTCGCCAGTTGCGTCCCTTTCTGAATCGGGACTCCTTACGCACAGTCATTCAGGCGCTTGTCACTTACTGCCTGGACTACTGCAATGCTCTCTACATGGGGCTCCCCTTGAGGAGCACCCGGAGGCTCGAACTGGTGCAGAATGCGGCCGCGCGGGGGATTATGGGAGCGACGGGGCGCTCCCATGTGACACCCCTCCTGCGCGAGCTGCATTGGCTTCCGGTGGTCTTCCGGATGCGCTTCAAGGTGTTGGTGACCACCTTTAAAGTGCTCCATGGCTTAGGGCCTGAGTATCTACGAGACCGCCTTCTGTCGCCAATAGCCTCCCACCGGCCAGTACGCTCGCATAGAGAGGGCCTCTTCAGGGTGCCATCGGCCAGACAATGTCGGCGGGCGACCCCCAGCGGGAGAGCCTTCTCTGTGGCGGCACCCGCCCTGTGGAACGACCTACCCCTAGAGATACACACGATACCAGACCTCTGGACTTTTCATCGGACTCTGAAAACACATCTATTTCATCTAGCCGGACTGGCTTGATCCCATCTTTCGGTTTTAATTCGTAATCAATTTTATTGGGGTGTTTTTAAATTGTGGGCCGAAACTATGTAATATCTTTTTAAATTGTTTTAAATTTTTTATGCTATGTTTTTACCTTGGCTGTTCACTGCCCTGAGTCCTGCTGGAGAAGGGCGGTATAAAAATCAAATCAAATCAAATCAAATAAATAAATAAAGTGCAGGTAGGATCCTGCAATTGTGCAGGATCGGACTTAGGACTTCCAAACACCTGGTTCAAAATTAGGTTCCCTTCTCACCACCCAATTCAAACATCCTAACGGTGACACAAAGATCAAAGTCAAAGCACCCTGTTATTAAGACCAGCTGTCTGCAATTACTGCAGGTTCGAATCTCCCCAGGCTCAAGGTTGACTCAGCCTTCCATCCTTTCTAAGGTAGGTTAAATGAGGACCCAGATTGTGAGGGCAATAAGCTGACTTTGTATAAATATACAAAAGGATGAAGACTATTGCTTAACGCATTGTAAGCCGCCCTGAGTCTCCGGAGAAGGGAGGCATATAAATAATTTTTTTTTTTTAAAAAAAAGTCACAGTTTAAGTTCCTCTGAATTTTAAGAGGAAATAACAGGAGATAATAATAGATACTGAGCAAACCAAAAAAAATTACCCTTTTTTTTTTTTTTGCTAGATTAAAAAAAAGATGGGGCAGGCAGACAATAATTTTCATCAAACTTCAATATTTATCAAAAGCTGCAACTGGGGAGGGAAGGGCTTACTTATAATTTCTTTTTTCTCTTTAATTCCTGCCACTTTAACTGAATATAAAATATAAAAACAATTAAAGTGGCAGGAATTAAAGAGAAAGAAGAAAAAGGCAGCTTGCATTAGAAGCAGGGTGGATTTGATTTAAATCGAGTTGATTTAAATCACAATTTAAATCATGATTTAAATCACTAGTAAAAAGGCTTGATTTAAATCAACTCGATTTAAATCATAATTTTCAAAGAGCAACTGTCATCTCTGCTACTCCTTTGACCCACTGTTGACTCACCGATAGTCCCAGTGTTGCAGAATCTACAGCCTCCTGCTACATAACTAAGCTCCGTTTCATGCTGAATGAACTAAACTATTTATGTATCTTAAATAAAGATGTGGATAAAAATCAATGATTTTTTTTTAAAAATCAAAAAAATCAGATTTTTTTAATTTAAATCGGATTTTTTTGATTTTTATCGAATTTATTTTAATAAAAAACTTTTGGGGTAAAAATCTATCGTAAGATAGTTTTCTATTTAAGATACATAAATAATTTAGTTTATTCAGCATGAAATGGAGCTCAGTTATGTAGCAGGAGGCTGAATATTCTGTAACACTGGGACTATCGGTGAGTCAACAGTGGGTCAAAGGAGGAGCAGAGATGACAGTTGCTCTTTAAAAATTATGATTTAAATCGAGTTGGTTTAAATCAAGCCTTTTTACTAGGGATTTAAATTGTGATTTAAATCAACTTGATTTAAATCAAATCCACCCTGCTTCCCCACCATCTGGTCAGAGCTGAGGAAGCTTCTTGGATGAGAAGCGAAACGTCTTCAAAAGAAAAAAAAAAAAAAACGAGGAAGTCCAGTTGCCTCTTGAAGAAAGCACCTTTGGGACAACCATGGATGATGGAGAATCTCTACAGACTTTTAGCGATGCAATTTGGGATCAACCCCCTTTGAACGGTGTGGGAGTAGGAATGGATTTCCAGAGGCAAAAATTGCAGACTACAGGAATACATTTGCACCACTCAGGTGACCCTGAGGACACAGAGAAACCTCCCAGTGGCCTCAACGACCCTCTAAAAGGATGCAAATGACCAGCTGTCTGCAAGGAGTGTAAATCCTTCCCTTCCCCACCATCCAGTCAGAGCCGAAGAAGCTTCTTGGATGAGAAGGGAAATGTCTTCAAAAGAAAAAACAAGAAAATCCAGTTGCCTCTGGAAAAATCATCTTTGGGACAAATGTGATCTGGATATGGAGAATTTCAACAGGCTCACAGGGAAAGAAGTGCCTTGGTAGTACAGTGGTCTAAGGCACCCTGTTATTAAGCTGGTTATTAAGACCAGCTGCCTGCAATTACTGCAGGTTCGAATCTCGCCAAGGCTCAAGGTTGACTCAGCCTTCCATCCTTTCAAAGGTAGGTAAATTGAGGACCCAGTTTGTGGGGACAATAAGCTGACTTTGTATAAATATACAAAAGGATGAAGGCTATTGCTTAGCGCATTGTAAGTCGCCCTGAGTCTCCGGAGAAGGGCGGCATATAAATCAATTTTTTTTTAAAAAAAAAAAAAGTGCATTTACTAAGCAGCCAGTCGAGGTTTCATTTTTAGGGCGTAAGACGGGAGAACTTGCAAGGTTTAAAAGAAACGAGCTGGCCTCCAAACAAATCAGGAAGTAAGGCCATCAGGTTAAGGAAGATGGGTGACGGGGACTTTCCCTTGCCAGAATCTGCCCATCTCACAGGCATCGTAACCGGCTCTGATTCTTAGCGGTAGTCCTTGACTTACGACCACAACTGAGCCTCAAATTTTTGTTGCTAAGTGAGACAGCGGATAAGTGAGTTTTGCTCCATTTTACCACCTGTCTTAATAATAATAATAATAATAACAACAACAACAACATTTTATTACAAAATTATTATTATTATTATTATTAGTATTATTATTATTATTATTATTAGTATTAGTATTAGTATTAGTATTATTATTATTATTACAAAATTGAACATTTTGACTCTACAAAAAACCACCTTACTCGGAACAGCTTACATCCTCCGACGATACCTTCACAGTTCCTAGGTCCTTGGTTAGGACTCGAGCTGCTCAGCTATTAACCAGCCTCAAAGGCTGTGAATCTCACTAAAGATTAACTAATAATAAAAATAATAATAATTTTATTTATATACCGCCCATTCTCCCGAAGGACTCAGGGCGGTGTACAGCCAGAATTAAAATACAAATATACAAATATACAATATCCTAGTCTTGACCCCGTTGTTAAGCGAATCACTGCGGTTGTTAAGTTAGTTGCACGGTTGGGAAGCGAATCTGGCGTCCCCGTGGACTTCCCTCATCAGAAAGCCGCAAAAGGGGATCACGTGACCCCCCCCCAGGACTCTGCAACCATCATAAATATGAGTCAGTTGCCACATATTAAAATTTTGATCACGTGACCACGGGGATGCTTGCAACGGTCGTAAGTGTGAAAAACGGTCCCTTTTTTTTCAGGGCTGTTGTAACTTCGGTGACTAAATCAATTGTTGCAAGTCGAGGACTACACGTATTTTACATACGGTGTTTTGTACATCATCTCTTTTGCGTAACCATGCCAAGTGCTTAAGACAGTTTCCTCCCACTCCACCACCGAGAGCCTTCCATATGCACTGGATTACAAGGCCCATGACCCTGAGCTGCACCCTGCCTAGGATTGAATTGTATCCCCAGCCTTAATCCCGCCGGGAGGCTGTCGCACTCGGAAGGCTAACGTTACACGTGGGTGTGTAAGATTTCTCGGTCAGTCCGGCGTAGGATTTTATCTTGCATCAGTTCAAGGCTTCCAATTAAAATATATTCAGTTTTGGTCGCCACGATGTAAAAAAGATGCTGAGACTCTATAAAGAGTTGCAGAGAAGAGCAACAAAGAGGATTAGAGGACTGGAGGCTAAAACATATGAAGAACAGTTGCATTATGTCTAGTTTAATGAAAAGAAGGACTAGGGGAGACATGATAGCAGTCTTCCAATATCTCAGGGGCTGCCCCAAAGAAGAGGGAGTCAAGCTATTCTCCAAAGCACCTGAGGGCAGGACAAGAAGCAACGGGTGGAAACTAATCAAGGAGAGAAGCAACTTAGAACTAAGGAGGAATTTCCTGACAGTGAGAACAATTCATCAGTGGAACAACTTGCCTCCAGAAGTTGTGAATGCTCCAAGACTAGGAGTTTTTAAGAAGAGATTAGATATCCATTTGTCTGAAATAGTATATAGGGTTTCCTGCCTAAGCAGGGGGTTGGACTAGAAGATCTCCAAGGACCCTTCCAACTGTTATTCAAAAAAAAAAAAAAGATTATAAATATATAATATAAACTCTGCCGTCCCTACAACTTTTATTCATTCTTTCGTTTATTTTGTTGTGACCCAGGCCCAAGTAAGTAGTAGGAAAATCAGTCCGTGAAACAACCAACAAACTTTATTCAAACAGCTGAGAATGACTTCATTCCCAGCGTCGTTCACTTAAATTAAAGCAAGTTCCTCCCAACACAAATTCCTCAGTCCTATCGCAAACCTTGGTCCAGTTAGGCAAACTGCCAAAGGCCTTTCTTGGCAAACGTTCAGAAGTCACAGATGCAAAAATAAATACAAGACGTAGACCAAGAAGACGACGAAGCTACCAACGTTGTTTTCCGGCAAAGTCCAAACGCCATTGCTGGCCTGTTTTAAGCCTTATGGGAGGGGCCAATCATCTCTTGGCCTTACTCCTGAGTCGTCCTCTCTGCTTTAGCTGCTCCTGCCTTCTGGCCTTCTGATACATGCACTAGGAACAGGCTCCTCCTGTTCCTCTGCCTCTCTGCTGTCAGCCTCCGGAGGCTCCGGAGTCCACACATCACTCCCCGATGGCCCTGGCCCCATCTCTGCCTCCGACGCAGAGCCCTCATCCGGGCCTTCCCCAGCCTCCAGGACCGGCCCATGTTCTTCCTCAGCCTCATCGCTGTCCGACTCTGCTGCCAGCTCCGCAGACTGCTGGCGGACAACAACATATTTATTGAATTTATATGCTGTCCTTATCCCTGATAAGGCGATCCTGGACTACAGTGAGTCCTCATCTTACAACAATTCACCTCGTGATCATTTGAAGTTACAACGGCACTGAAAAAAGTGACTTTATGACCCTTGCAATGGCCACCTGATTTACATTCAGGGGTCTGACAACTGATTCACAGTTATGACAGCCGCAGTTCCCCAAAGATGCCTGTGGATCCACTTTTGTGGCTTTCCCGACAAGCAAAGTCGAGGGGGGAAGCCCGATTCATTTAACAACCGTGTTACTATTTTAACCGCCGCAGGGATTGGCTTAACCAATGTGGCAAGGAAAGTCGTAAAATGGGGCAAAAGAACGTATTTCAACAAATTTTCTCACTTTGCAACAGAGATTGTGGGCTCCGTTGTGGTCGTAAATTGAGGATTACCTCTACTTGGAAAGTGTAAAGAAGCAAATCGGAAAATAATTCAAACCAGTTCTCGTCTTACGACCACAATGGAGGCCAACATTTCTGTTGCTAAGCAAGGGAGTTGTTAAGTGAGCTTTGCCCCATTTTACGACCTTTCTGGCTACAGTCGTTAAGTCTGTAACTGGAGTTGTTAGGTTAGGAAAACGGTTGTTAAGTGAATCTGGCTCCCCCCATGGACTTTTGCTTGTCAGGAGGTCGCAAAAGGAGATCAGGTGATCCTGGGACACGGCGAACATCTTCAATACAAGCTACTTGTCCAGTGTCCCAATTTTGATCAGGTGAACGCAACGGTTTCAAGTGCAAAAAACAGTCCTGCGTCACTTTTTCAGTCCCGTCGTAACTGCAAACAGTCCCTAAAGGAATGGTTGCTAAATCAAGAACTAACTCTTACTAAAAATGTCATCTCAGTCAAACTGGCGCTGAGCTCCTAGGATGGAAAGAAGACCACCAATAGCATTTCTTTTCAGTAAGAATTCAGAAATGGGCCAACGCAATTTTTCCTCCTAGATCAGTGTTTCTCAACCTTGGAAGCTTGAAGATGGGTGGACTTCAACTCCCAGAATCCCCCAGCCAGCGTTGCGTTGCTGGCTGGGGGATTCTGGGAGTTGAAGTCCACCCATCTTCAAGCTTCCAAGGTTGAGAAACACTGTCCTAGATATTTTGCCGAGCTTCCAGCCTGGGATCACTCAGCAAACAAAGATTTTGAGGCTCCCTTGTGGTCATAAATTGAGAACTACCTGTAAGTTACACAACCTCTAGCAAAGCTACTCACTCCTGACCTTCCAATCTCTCCTTTATGGCTGCTTCTCTCCCCGACTCTTCATTCACGCCCTCGGTCAGCCATTCCCAACCTGTTTTCACCATCAATTCTGTCCCTTCTCCAGCATTTTCCTGACTGGTCCAGCTCCACGTCCCTAATTCTTGTAAGTTGCACAGACATAGAATGGAACATGGGAGGGAAGGCTTTGGGTATGTGTAGTTTAACGAAAAGAAGGACCAGGGGTGACATGATAACGGTGTTTCAATATTTGAGGGGCTGCCACAAAGAAGATTTGGGGGTCAAATTATTCTCCAAAGCACCAGAAGGCAGAAGAAGAAGCAACGGATGGAAACTCATCAAGGAGAGAAGCAACCTGGAACTAAGGAGAAACTTCCTAACAGTGAGGACAATGAACCAGTGGAACTACTTGCCACCAGAAATCGTGGGCGCTCCATCACTGGAGGTTTTTAAGAAGAGACTGGACAGCCACTTGTCTGACATGGGATGGGGCAGTGATGGCTAAGCTTTTGGTCGTTGTGTGGCAAAAGCGAGTGCACCTGCGCACGCCTGCACCCATAATGCAATGCGCATGCAACACCCCGCGTGCCCCACCTCCCACGCACGACCGCCCCCCGCGCATTTCCGGCTTCCAGGTTGGAGGAGGCGGCTTTCCTGGCCCAGAACAGGATGCGTGGTGGCATCCTGGACCAACCTGGAAGCCAAAACGGGGCGCAGGGGCACTGCGCGAGGCCCCAAAATGCAATGCGAGCGCCCCGCCACGCACGTGCCACAGGTTCATCACCATCACGGGTATAGGGTCTTCTGCCTGAGCAGGGGGTTGGACTAGATGACCTTCAGGGTCCCTCCCAACTCTACTATTCTGCCTTAAGCCTCTTTGGAAAGGACAGGAAAAAAAAAAAAGAAATATAAAAAGCCAATACAGGTAGTCCTTGGCTTACAACAGTTCGTTTAGTGATATTTCAAATTTACAACAGCACTGAAAACTGACTGAGGACCGTTTTTCACACTTTATGTGGCAATATATCCACTTAGGGACTGTGGCAGCATTCCCATGGTCACGGGATCCACATTCAGGGGCTTGGCAACTAGTTCATATTTATGACAGTTGCAGCATCCCAGGGTCACGTTTTGCAGCCTTCTGACAAGCAAAGTCAAGGGGGGAAAGGCAGACTCACTTAACGACAGTGTTACTGACTTAACAACTGCAGTGATTCCTTGAACAACTCTGGCTAGCCCAGTGTTTCTCAACCTTGGAAGCTTGAAGATGGGTGGACTTCAACTCCCAGAATCCCCCAGCCAGTACTGCTGGCTGGGCGATTCTGGGAGTTGAAGTCCACCCATCTTCAAGCTTCCAAGGTTGAGAAACACTGTCCTAGATATTTTGCCGAGCTTCCAGCCTGGGATCACTCAGCAAACAAAGATTTTGAGGCTCCCTTGTGGTCATAAATTGAGAACTACCTGTAAGTTACACAACCTCTAGCAAAGCTACTCACTCCTGACCTTCCAATCTCTCCTTTATGGCTGCTTCTCTCCCCGACTCTTCATTCACGCCCTCGGTCAGCCATTCCCAACCTGTTTTCACCATCAATTCTGTCCCTTCTCCAGCATTTTCCTGACTGGTCCAGCTCCACGTCCCTAATTCTTGTAAGTTGCACAGACATAGAATGGAACATGGGAGGGAAGGCTTTGGGTATGTGTAGTTTAACGAAAAGAAGGACCAGGGGTGACATGATAACGGTGTTTCAATATTTGAGGGGCTGCCACAAAGAAGATTTGGGGGTCAAATTATTCTCCAAAGCACCAGAAGGCAGAAGAAGAAGCAACGGATGGAAACTCATCAAGGAGAGAAGCAACCTGGAACTAAGGAGAAACTTCCTAACAGTGAGGACAATGAACCAGTGGAACTACTTGCCACCAGAAATCGTGGGCGCTCCATCACTGGAGGTTTTTAAGAAGAGACTGGACAGCCACTTGTCTGACATGGGATGGGGCAGTGATGGCTAAGCTTTTGGTCGTTGTGTGGCAAAAGCGAGTGCACCTGCGCACGCCTGCACCCATAATGCAATGCGCATGCAACACCCCGCGTGCCCCACCTCCCACGCACGACCGCCCCCCGCGCATTTCCGGCTTCCAGGTTGGAGGAGGCGGCTTTCCTGGCCCAGAACAGGATGCGTGGTGGCATCCTGGACCAACCTGGAAGCCAAAACGGGGCGCAGGGGCACTGCGCGAGGCCCCAAAATGCAATGCGAGCGCCCCGCCACGCACGTGCCACAGGTTCATCACCATCACGGGTATAGGGTCTTCTGCCTGAGCAGGGGGTTGGACTAGATGACCTTCAGGGTCCCTCCCAACTCTACTATTCTGCCTTAAGCCTCTTTGGAAAGGACAGGAAAAAAAAAAAAGAAATATAAAAAGCCAATACAGGTAGTCCTTGGCTTACAACAGTTCGTTTAGTGATATTTCAAATTTACAACGGCACTGAAAACTGACTGAGGACCGTTTTTCACACTTTATGTGGCAATATATCCACTTAGGGACTGTGGCAGCATTCCCATGGTCACGGGATCCACATTCAGGGGCTTGGCAACTAGTTCATATTTATGACAGTTGCAGCATCCCAGGGTCACGTTTTGCAGCCTTCTGACAAGCAAAGTCAAGGGGGGAAAGGCAGACTCACTTAACGACAGTGTTACTGACTTAACAACTGCAGTGATTCCTTGAACAACTCTGGCTAGCCCAGTGTTTCTCAACCTTGGAAGCTTGAAGATGGGTGGACTTCAACTCCCAGAATCCCCCAGCCAGTACTGCTGGCTGGGCGATTCTGGGAGTTGAAGTCCACCCATCTTCAAGCTTCCAAGGTTGAGAAACACTGGGCTAGACCGATCGTAAAATGGAGCAAAACTCACTTAACAAGTGTCTTGCTTAACAGCAAAAGTTTTAGGCTCAATGCTGGTCGTAAATCGAGGATGACTTGTAAAAAGCACCTTAAAAAACCCCTCAAAACCATTGCAAAATTTCTCTTTTCGTTCCCCCTTTTCCGGTTAGATTTAAAGGCAATCCTCGAGTTACAATCATTCACTTAGCAATAGTTTTAAGTTACAATACGGGCCTGGTGGCTCAGCAGACTAAAAGCATTGTGATTAAGACCAGCTGCCTGCAATTACTGTAAGTTCGAATCTCCCCAGGCTCAAGGTTGACTCAGCCTTCCATCCTTTCTAAGGTAGGTTAAATGAGGACCCAGTTTGTGGGGGCAATAAGCTGACTTTGTATAAATATACAAAAGTATGAAGGCTATTGCTTAACTCATTGTAAGCCGCCCTGAGTCTCCGGAGAAGGGCGGCATAGAAATCAAATTAATAATAATAATAATAATAATAATAATAATAATAATAATAATAATAATAATAATAATAATAATAATAATGCTGG
Source organism: Pantherophis vulpinus (assembly GCA_037215915.1). Classification (NCBI taxonomy): domain Eukaryota; kingdom Metazoa; phylum Chordata; class Lepidosauria; order Squamata; family Colubridae; genus Pantherophis; species Pantherophis vulpinus. The sequence goes on along the minus strand of JAXLNS010000001.1, from coordinate 360,941,555 downwards.
GGGGAAATGACTTACAATCATCACACCACCACCAGGATAACAGCATCAACATTGGGACACATGACAATTAAGTGTATATTTACAACTGTTGCAGCCTCTCTGAGTCACATGATGATTATTTGTGAGGCTAGACCATAGTAACTCTTGGGCTGAGAGGGAGGGGCTGGCCCAAAGTATGCCAGGGAGCACTGAGGCCTAAAGTTTGGTCTAGTAGTGGCTAGAAAGCAGGAGACGGGGAGCTCTAGTTGTGCCTTAGAAGGAAAGCCAGCTGGGTGACTTTGGGCCAATCACCGGGAGACTGGGAGTTCTAGTCCTGCCTTAGATATGAAAGCCAATTAGGGAACTTTGGGCCAATCACCAGGTGAAAGTGAGTTCTAGTCCTGCCTTAGATATGAAAGCCAATTAGGGAACTTTGGGCCAATCACCAGGTGAAAGTGAGTTCTAGTCCCGCCTTAGGCATGAAAGCCAATTAGGTAACTTTGGATCAATCACCAGGTGAAAGTGAGTTCTAGTCCTGCCTTAGGCATGAAAGCCAATTAGGTAACTTTAGGTCAATCACCAGGTGAAAGTGAGTTCTAGTCCTGCCTTAGGCATGAAAGCCAGCTGGGTGAACTTGGACCAGTCCCTTTTGCTCAGCCCAACCCACCTCACAGGATTGTTGTTGTTGTTATGGAGAAAATAGTAGGAGGAAGGTGTGTTGGATATCTCCTCTGAGTTATTTGTAGAAATAATAAAGGCGGGATACAAATAAATAAACAAATAAATAAAGGTGGATAGAGCCAAACCTCCCTGCGCCTACACCAGCCACTTATTCTCTCTTCTAGCAAACTAAACACTTGTCAGCTCCATAAAGACTCTAATATCCATCATTCCCAGCGACCCCAGCCTGCGTGTAGGCAAGGTGAGGCTTTCCATTACAACCACAACAAGAAATGAAACGCCAAGAGCAAATTCTGGGGTTCCAATCTGACACCACAGGCAAGGGAACGCAGGCTGGCCGGGGATGATGGGAGCTACCGCCGATTAAAACATTCAGGGCAGGGGACGATGGGCATTTGAGGCAGAGTGGCATCCTATTCCATGGAGGAGCACCCAAGGCTGGAAAAGGGCAGTGGCGCGGATAATGGGAACTATCTCGAAGCTCACGAAGGGGGGAAAAAAATAGGGATAGGGGTTGGGGATTATGGGATATGGCACCCAGATGAATATGGACCACCCAGAGCCAGGATAGAAATTGCAAGTGAAGCAGCAAAAATATGGGGCAGAGTCGGAGGGGGGGCGTGTGAGGTTGGGGAGGATGGGCTCCCATCCTCCCCAACCTTTACACCTACGGAGATTCTGGGGGAACGTAAGGTTGGGGACGATGGGCTCCCATCCTCCCCAACCATTACATCGACAGAGATTCTGGGGGAGCGTGAGGTTGGGGACAATGGGATCCCATCCTCCCCAACCTTTACACCTATGGAGATTCTGGGGGAGCGTGAGGTTGGGGACGATGGGCTCCCATCCTCCCCAACCTTTACACCTATGGAGATTCTGGGGGAACCTGAGGTTGGGGACGATGGGCTCCCATCCTCTCCAACCTTTAAATCTATGAAGATTCTGGGGGAGCGTGAGATTGGGGATGATGGGATCCCATCCTCCCCAACCTTTACACCTAGGGAGATTCTGGGGGAACGTGAGGTTGGGTTAGGGTTCCGCGGCCTTGTGTTTTGTTCCTGGGATGACAATTCCCATCGTCCCCAACCTCAGGCTCCCCCAGAATCTCCGTAGGTCTAAAGGTTGGGGAGGATGGGAATTGTAATCCCAGGAACAAAACAAAAAAATTGTAATCCCATCGTCCCCAACCTCACACACTTCCAGAATCTCTAGAGGTTGGGGAGGATGGGCTCCCATCCTCCCCAACCTTTACACCTACGGAGATTCTGGGGGAGCCTGAGGTTGGGGACGATGGGAATTGTCATCCCAGGAACAAAACACAAGGCCGGGGAAAGGAATTAAACAAGGGAATATATATATAGACAGGGCTGCCGTCTGGGTGTCGAATGGATATAAGATATGGAGAAAGGGGGGGGGGAGGGGAGGGCTACTAATACAAGTGGAGGGGGGAGGGAGGCTGCTGCTGCGGACGATGGGAGGTGTAGTCCCGGCGCACGTGCCCAGAACCAGGCCTGGCGGGGAGCGATGGGAGGTGTAGTCCGGCGGCGCCTCAGCATGCCTCGAGCGCAGGGGGTCCGTTTGCTTCCCCTTCGGCCTCCCTTCCCCTTCACCTCACCTCCTCGACCTGTCAGATAGCCGCCCACCCCCCCCCCAACCGGTCTCGCCCCCCCCGCCTCTTCCGCCCCCCCCTTTTCCTCGCCCCCCCTCTCCCGGGAGGCCGAAAGTGCCCCGCCCGTGAAGGAACCGCGCCGGGCCCGGCTTGGCCTCACCTCATCCTACAATTCCTCGTCGGCGTCGGTGGCAGCGAAACCTCCTCCTCCTCCTCAGCCGCCGCCGCCATCTTGGCTACCCCCCCCCCCACACACACACACACCCGAGGCTCCGCCCCCTTTCTCCCCTCGCCCTCGCGACGCGGGTCCTGGCAGCACCGCCGACGCCCTTTCGCCGATTTCTTTTTTAAAAAAAAAACAAAAAAAAAACCTCGCCGCGGGCAGCGCTCTAAATTCTCCCGTCAGGCTCATCCGGATGACTCTCGCTCTCGGTTTAACTCTTCGAATTCCATAGGAAGCGCGGGGACCGATTGGACCGTAGGAAAATTCACTACACCCCTTCCAGGACCGTGCGGCACCAATTAAGGGAACTCTACGGCGGGGACGCTTCTGTGGGGGGGGGGGAAAAGAGTCCGAGAGGCGCGCTGGCCAATAGGGATGCAAAGGTGGAGGGGGCGTGGCCCCGAGCACCCAGCCAATGGGAGGGAGCAACTCAGGCGGCCTCTGAGGTGAAGGCGATAAGGGCGGGGGTGGGGGCTTCGTAGGGACCTGGTGGACTATAGACGTAGGAAAAGGGTAGAGAGATAAGTGCGAAAGATATTGCGACATGACCCTCTAGAAAACTTGCTTTTGGCAAAAAATTCACTTTATTTTCCCACGCTTGCCAGCTCTACATTGAAGACTTGTATTTGCTTTTGCTGATTATTATTTTTAAAACGGTGCCCGTTTCATCAAAATAAAGGAAGACTTTTTTAAAAATAATAATAATAATAATTAAAATAACTCTTTGCTATACGGTCGACTAGAAATAAGATTATTCTTTCTGGAAAAAGTATTGCAATTGTTGCTTAACCTCTTTAAATCCATGGGAGGCTCTAATTTCTATTCCCCGGGATAATAAACAAAAAAATGGCTTTTTCTGTAGGCTTTGCATTTGTATCCCAGCAAGGGATAACCCTCTTAGCTTTTCTAAATCTATGGGCTGGATACTTCCGGCTCTTCCCGCGGATGACGTCACGTCCAATCAGAGAACAGAAACGGTGAGCAGCCCTCCCCAACGCCTTTGGAGGGCGGGAAATCAGTCCCTCTTTCAACCAATTAGAATAGAGCATTCTTGCCTGAAGTTAATTAAGAAATCAAGACAAGGAAAGGGCGGGGCAAAGTCTCCTGGAATTAAAGGGCAAGTTAATTTAATTGGCCCTTAATTGGAATTCAGCAAAAACTCTTTTGCATAACGTTAATTATATGGGTTGGTTTGGGTTTAGCAACTTGCCAAAAGATTTTGCCTTCACTCTTAACCATATTGGCAAGTTCAAACACAACACAAGTATTTCATCCACCATGCTACTCTGTAGCCAAAATTTACAGTATTGCCAAAAATTGTCAAAAAATACAGTATTGTACATCTTGGCAACGTAAAGATCTGTGGACTTCCATTCCCAGAAATCCCCAGTAAACTTGGGGAATTCTGGGAGTGGAAGTCCACCCCTCTTAAAGCAGGCTGGCTGGGGGATTCTGGGAGTGGAAGTCCACCCTTCTTAAAGCAGGCTGGCTGGGGAATTCTGGGAGTTGCAGTTCACCCCTCTTAAAGCATGGCTGGCTGGGGGATTCTGGGAGTGGAAGTCCTCCCCTCTTAAAGCATGGCTGGCTGGGGGATTCTGGGAGTGGAAGTCCTCCCCTCTTAAAGCATGGCTGGCTGGGGGATTCTGGGAGTGGAAGTCCTCCCCTCTTAAAGCATGGCTGGCTGGGGGATTCTGGGAGTGGAAGTCCACCCCTCTTAAAGCATGGCTGGCTGGGAGATTCTGGGAGTGGAAGTCCACCCCTCTTAAAGCATGGCTGGCTGGGGGATTCTGGGAGTGGAAGTCTACCCCTCTTAAAGCATGGCTGGCTGGGAAATTATGGGAGTGGAAGTCCACCCCTCTTAAAGCATGGCTGGCTGGGGAATTCTGGGAGTGGAAGTCCATCCCTCTTAAAGCATGGCTGGCTGGGGAATTGTGGGAGTGGAAGTCCATATGTCATAAAGTTGTCAACGTTGGACACCCCTGGTTTACAGGGATAAGGAATGTGATTCAAATTATCGAACTCTATGAATCTTCAGTTGTTTTCATCAACATCGTACAACTGAGAAGGAAAATGTAGTTAGGCTCTTCTATGATGACATTTAAACAATTTGCATTGCACAAGGAAAGCGTATGTGTAATATGAACTGATCATTCAGCTCCAACCACATATATTTGGGTGGAACACCTGATGGGCTGCCTGATAAAATAAAGCCAGGTCATGGCACACGCTTGAAAGTAAATCAGGAAGGCTGTAATTTTGGAAGGTGTCTGCCAAGAACAAAGAATGCTTATCTACAGGAAATATGCATGTGTAAAGCTTGTAACAATTCTGGGTAGTTAGAAAGCTGATAAAAGTAACAAGAGTTAGACAACTTGCAGGCCTCAGTTAAAAATTAGGAATACAGATGGCCTGCAGCCAATAAAATTTGTATTAGATAACTCCTGGGACATTCATTAGCCAAGGTTTAGGAATAGGGACAGCTAGAGACCAATAGAACAAATTGTAGTATTATTACTAAAATGTTTATTAGATGTTACAGTAATATTTCTTACTATCTCGCCTTGTCCCGCCTTCTCTTGTAGTGAAAATGTATAAAGCTTTCTTAATCCTTTGTTCTTGGTTCTTGGCATTTTGGCCAGAAGATTTTAATTGATATTAAAATGGATCTTTGAATGGCTCGATCCAATAGAAACAGATCTTCTCAAACCTTTTAGATTCAGGATATTTTTACAGTCTTAAAACAAACAGTGGACCCCATTGGTTAGAACAGGACATAGATCCCATATCAAGCAATAACACGGGACGCAAGGAAGATTTACAGCTTTATACGCCCTACACGTCATCCTCGACTTCTGATCACAATTGAGCCCAACATTTCTCAATTTTGCAAAGCGAGACAATTGTTAAGTGAGTTTTGCCCCAATTTTGTACGACCTTGTTCTGTTCTGTTCTGTTCTGTTCTACTCTACTCTAATTCTATTCTATTTCCTATCCTATCCTATCCTATCCTATCCTATCCTATCCTATCCTATCCTATCCTATCCTATCCTATCCTATCCTATCCTCTATTCTATTCCATTCCATTCCATTCCATTGAATTCCATTCCATTTTCTATTCCATTCCATTCCATTCCATTCTCCTTCTCTCATTCTGTCCTGTCCTGTCCTGTCCTGTCCTGTCCTGTCCTGTCCTGTCCTGTTCTATCCATTTGTAAAGACTTGAAGCTTCTGCTTGAGGCTATGGAAGGAAAACTGGAGCTGCTTTCCGCCTTTGTTAAAATTTTTCTCCATTTGTCCTTTGGGGAAATATAATATTCTGCCTCTTTTAATATTCCCCAAATATTTCATTCTCTGAGGGGTGGGAGTGGGGGCTTCCCACACTGGGATAAGGGGAATCAAAACTACTTTTCGTGCCATCCGGTGAGAGCCGCAGGCCATTCCAAGCTCATGAAATGAAATGTGATGCCATCCAGCCGGACGGTTACTAAAACAATTTGTTTTGAATGTAATTGGACAATTAAGATACCTAGGAGAAAGGGATGCGGTGGCTCAGTGGCTAAGACGCTGAGCTTGTCGATCGAAAGGTCGGCAGTTCAGTGGTTCGAATCCCGAGTGCCGCGTAACGGGGTGAGCTCCCGTGACTTGTCCCAGCTTCTGCCAACCTAGCAGTTCGAAAGCAGGTAAAAAAATGCAAGTAGAAAAATAGGGACCACCTTTGATGGGAAAGGAACAGCGCTCTGTGCGCCTTTGGCGTTGAGTCTTGCTGGCCACATGACCACGGAGACGTCTTCGGACAGCGCTGGCTCTTCGGCTTTGAAACAGAGATGAGCACCGCTCCCTAGAGTCAGGAACAACTAGCACATATGTGCGAGGGGAACCTTTACCTTTACCTTTAGGTGGGGAGAAGGGAAAAGTGAGTCAGATGCTTTGGGTGCAAATCTTCAGATCCGGCTTTGCCTCATTGTAATCACTTGCCTTTAGCAAACTGTACTTTTGTTAACAGTGGATCAAGAGTCTTTTTTTTCCTAACTGACTTAAGTTGGGATGGCTTGGAGTAAACTGATCAGGAAAAGGTATTCAGACAGCTGCACAACATTTGACTTTAAAGCTATGCCTAGCAAACAGAGGACATATCCCGTTTTAGTCTATTTATTAAGATTTTTATCTCACCTTTATTAGTTTATAAATTATTGGAGGTGGTAAACATGTAACACTCCTTCTTCGGCTTATGTTGCTGAAAACAACCACCCTGTGAGGAAGCCGCTTGGGCTGAGAGTGTGTGATTAACCGTAAAGTCACCCAAGCAGTTTTCACGGCAGAACTAGAACTCACCGTCTCCTGGTTCATTGGCCCAAAATCATGCAGCTGTCTTTCATGCATCAGATAGAACTGGAATTCACTGTCTTCTGGTGATTGGCCCAAATTCACCCAGCTGGCTCTTATGTCTAAGGCAGAACTAGAACTCACCATCTCCTGGTCTCTAGCTCAGCACCTTATCCACTAGGCCAGACTGCCTCTCATTTCCTTTTTTGTCAGATGTCTGCTTAACCTACTTTGGGCTGACCAGCAGCGTCTAAAAAAATCTTCAAATAAATGTTATATTTAAACAGATAAACAGTATCTCTAGCAAGTGGAAAATGGCTTCCGGGTTTTAGATTTCCAGTGAGAATGTTTAAGACTTTTGTAAAATTTTGTATGGAAGGATGATTGCATAATAAGGACCTTTTCCTAAATTAAACACAAATGGAAATGGAGAATTTCCTTTCTACCACCAAACAGAAATTTCACTGGCAAATCCTCTCTAATTTCTCTTCCTCTTGGTTTGCAAATCAGCAGATAATAAGAGCAGCATAAATTTGGCTGCAGGAAAAAAAAAAACTTTCTGGAAATTTAAGGTTAGTCATGCATTGGTTATATAAACTTTGGAAGTTTGCCAGGGAGAGGAATCTTGTATATATAACTTAACGCAAAGTATATCGCTGTAGGATTTTACATAAATACTGTATATAACATAGGATTAGTTGGTCAATTATTTGTTTAAAAAGTAATGATGCCCTACTCATTTAAAGGTCTTGACGAAAAGGCAAGCATAACAGTGGTGAAATACAAATTTTTTTACTACCGGTTTTGTGGACGTGGCCTGGTGGATGTGGCTTGGTGTGCATGGCAGGGGAAGGATACTGCAAAATCTCCATTCCCACCCCACTTTGGGGGTGAGCCAGAGATGGTATTTGCTGGTTCTCCGAACTACCCAAAATTTCCGTTACCGGTTCTCCAGAACCTGTCAGAACCTGCTGGATTTCACCCCTGAAGCATAACAACATTGTGAAGAAATCTGCAAATCACAATTGCAGTAATAAGACATTTACTTGGAAGGGAACGCTGTTAAAATCAGGAGGCCTTCATTCTAAGTAACCGTACTTAAGACCAGATGGCGAAATACCTTTCCATTTATGTTGAATAAATCCAGATGTCCACTCCAGCACAAGAACGTGGGAGTCTGTCAATGCTCAAATTAAAAGGTCAAAAGAAAAAATCAAGCAGCTTTTAGAGGCTACCAAGTACAGTATTTAATGGAATACATAAAATTATCGTTAAGAGTTGGAACTTCAGGATCATTTTGGCCCAGTGTTTACAAATTTGACAACTTTAAGAGAGGTGGACTTCAACTCCCAGAATTTCCCAACTAGCATGATTACCTCAACAAACACAGTAGCTGGGGAATTTTGAGAGTTGATGTCCACGCTGGGAAATTCTGCCCCTCTTAAAGCATGCCAGCTGGGGAATTCTGGGAGTGGAAGTCCACCCCTCTTAAAGCATTGCTTTGCTGGGGAATTCTGGGAGTGGAAGTCCACCCCTCTGAAAGCATGGTGGCTGGGGAATTCTGGGAATGGAAGTCCACCCCTCTGAAAGCATGGTGGCTGGGGAATTCTGGGAGTGGAAGTCCATCCTTCTTAAAGCATGCTGGCTGGGGAATTCTGGGAGTGGAAGTCCACCCCTCTTAAAGCATGCTGGATGGGGGATTCTGGGAGTGGAAGTCCACCCCTCTTAAAGCATGCTGGATGGGGGATTCTGGGAGTGGAAGTCCACCCATCTTAAACCATGCCCGTTGGGGAATTCTGGGAGTGGAAGTCCACCCCTCTTAAAGCATGCTGGCTGGGGGATTCTGGGAGTGGAAGTCCATCCCTCTTAAAGCATGCCCGTTGGGGAATTCTGGGAGTGGAAGTCCACCCATCCTAAAACATGGTAAGAAATTCTGGGAAATGAAGTCTACTTATCTTAAACTTGACATAAATAAGTTAATATTAGAATAAATACGAAACTCATCCCCATCTGAGATGGGAGGTGCTACAATGGCTGTCCATTTCCTTAATCACAGTTTGAATTAAGCTCCAATTTACATAATATGTAGGGCCAAAGCACTGAATTCACACTTTGCCACAACACAAACATGCACTGCTTTTAAGAATTGTTAATTGGCAGATGCCTGACAATTACCCCCACAAAAAGGTTAATTTAGAGATATTTTTTTTGCCATGGAACCCACTGTATGAAACCTCATTTCAACTGAGATTAGCTTAAAAAAGTGAATAATGTGAATAATATAATAATGTGAATAATGTGAATGGTATAAGGTCAGCTATATGAACCAGTGGACCCTCTTTATTCACATTATTATAAAGAAAGAAATGTGCTTGTTCAGCGATTACACTGTCAGCTAAATTCCATTCTTGGCAACATATCTTCTGAGGGGCCTATCTGTCAAAGATGCAAGGACCATATATAATATAGATCTTCTGAGGAAGATATCTGTCAAGGATGCAGAGACATCCATCTGAAACAAAAAGTTACTTATTAATCCAAGGCCAGCCATGAATCTATGCATCAGCGGATACAGAACTAAGGAGGATGTTTAGGTAAAATTATCTCATGTACTATAAATTAAGGCAGGAATTTAGTAATTAAAAAGTGTCAATTATCATGTAACAAATGTATGTTAACCATATATGGAAAACTGCTGTGACAGCAAAGTCCTTTGTCTTGGATATGTATAAAAGCAGATGTATCAGAACTCTTCCTTTGTTCAGAATTGCAGATACAAATCTGGTTCTGAAACTGCGCAAATAAAACTGTCTCTGGCTGACCAAGGAATGTTGTTCAGTCTTCTCTTTCTACAACAAGCTGAGCTCCAACTCTCCTGATTTTAACTTGGTTAAATAACCTGGCTTTGTGCCCAATGTTCAGAGAGTGTGATAGAGTATGACCTGGATTTGTTGATGGTTATTTATGAAGCTCAACTGCAATCAATCAGAATAGAGCTGAAAGGAACCTTGGAGGTCCGTCTATTCCAGCCCTCTGCTCAAGCAGGAAACCCAACTCCCAAGAGATCCTAGCCGCCCAGAGTCCCTTGGGAGTTGGGCAACATAGAAATTTGATAAATTAAATTAAATTAAACTATACCATTTGAGACAAGTGGCTGTCCAGTCTAGTGATGGAGCACCCACAATTTCTGAAGACAAGCTGGTTACGTTCTGTCAGGAAATTTCTCCTTAATTCCAGGTTGCTTCTCTCCTTGGTTAGTTTCCATCATTTGCTTCTTGTCCTGCCTTCTGGTGCTTTGGAAAATAAGTTGACCCCCTCTTTTTGGGGCAGCCCCTCAAATACTGGAATACTGCTATCATGTCCCCCCCTAGACCTTCTTTCTCTAGACAGGCCAAACCCAAATCCTGGAACCGGTCCATGTTTTAGTCTCCAGGCCTTTAATCAGGGTTAGAAGGGAGTAGGGCCGTGATGGCGAACAGGTGGCATGTGGAGCCATATCGGTGGGCACACGAGCATTGCCCTAGCTCAGCTCCAGTGAGCATGCGCATGTCGGCCACCTGATTTTCAGAAGTTGGGAAACAGGCTGTTTCCGGCCTCCGGAGGGCCTCTGGAGGGGTGGAAAAGGCGGGTTTTGGCCTCCCCAGGCTCCTAGAAAGCCTCTGGAACCTGGGGAGAGCGAAAAACAGGTCTTCTGGTCCCACCAGAAGTCGGGAAATGAGCCGTTTCCAGCCTCCAGAGGGCTTCTGGGGGGTTGGGGAAGGCTGTTTTTGCCCTCCCCAGGCTCCTAGAAAGCTTCTGGAGCCTGGGGAGGGCGAAAAAGAGGCCTACCGGGCCCACTGTGCCATCGCATGCCAAAAGCGGGGGGAGTGCGGGTAGATCACGCGTGTATGCAGGGGGGGCGAGACGCATAGAATTATGGGTGTGGGCACGTGCGCACGTGACCTCCCCGCACTCCCCCCACTTTTGGCACGCGACAGCAGAAAGGTTAGCCATCTCTGGAGTAGAGTTTGTGGAGTTGAGGAATAAGAGGAGAAAGAAAGAACGACTGTGGGGTTTGCTTGCAGACATTTCATTACCCAACTAAATAACATCATCAAACAAATAATTCCCTCAACACTGTCAAACTATTTACTAAGTCTGCACTAGTATTAATCTTCTCATTGCTCCCACCACCCATCTCCTCCCACTTATGACTGTACGACTGTAACTTTGTTGCTGGTATCCTTACGATTTAAATTGATAATTGTTCCTGATTGCTTATTTGTACCCTACGACTATCATTAAGTGTTGTACCTGATGATTCTTGATGAACATATCTTTTCTTTTAAGCACACTGAGAGCGTATGCACCAAGACAAATTCCTTGTGTGTCCAATCAGACTTGGCCAATAAAAAAAACTATTATTCTATTCTATTCTATTCTATTCTATTCTATTCTATTCTATTCTATTCTATTCTAATTCTAATTCTAATTCTAATTCTAATTCCATTCCATTCCATCTATTCTATCAGCAAAAAAAAAAAAAAAAAAACAATAACTCCACAACTTTTATGTCCAGCAAATGCAATATTCCAGAATATATTGCTATTCGATTTAATAATTTATCTGGTTTTCTGGATTCCGCAACAACCTGAAATTAAGCAACAGTTTGCAAAGGCAAAGTTCACACTATATGAGAGAGAGAGAGAAGTCCAGTGTATTTTAGTGTCTCTGAGGAGTTTTGCCATGTGTTTTTTTCTTTTGCGAAGGAATTGGAAGGGAGCAAAATTGAGATGATGCTATGTTTGGGCTTTGCTGGTCCAGGAACTGAAGAATTGTATTGAAAGGTAGAACCAATCCAAAAGATAAGATAGGTTGGATGTTATCCTAGATTCGGCAACCTTTTGGTTTTGTAGGAAGTTAGCACCCACCCCTTTCCTGGAAGAGTGAAATATTTTAGGAAATATGAAAAAGGCAGAATATTGTATTTCCCTGGGATAAGCATGTTTTGAAGCAGCTCCCACCTTCCTGCCCCCCACCCTTTGTCAATGGGCCATTAAAGCCTGGGCCAGTCTCTTCTACATAACAAAGATTTACCTCCTTCAGGCAGAGCCATAGTAGGAATTGCCAAAGATCCAACAAAGATAGGATTAGCCCTCTACACAATAGCAGCAGCAACTCACCACATGTGACCTGGGAAGCACATGTGACCATCAGCCAGCAAGGCTAGCTAAGACCCCCACCCCCTGGGAGTCTGACAACCAATCAGGATACTCTTTTGGGGCCCCAAGAAATGCAGAGCCAGAGAGAGCATAAAAACCCAAGGATTTACTGTATCTGCCCCCTTTCTGTTCAGGAACTCAAGCCATGTGATCCTGTCCACCATTAAACCATCTTTCCAAGCAGTCTCCATGTTTCCAGTGTCTGTTTCCCCACTTGGAGCAGAACCCAGAAGGATGTTTCTTCCAACAGTTTCCTGCAACGGTTTTACAAGCCATCTTGGAAATACCAAGAAAATACCATTTTCTCAAAGAATACGAGGCGGAACCATTCTTTGCGGTTCACGTTTCCATCCGGACATTTTTTGTCCCTTCCTCTCTTTTTTTTCCCCCCCACTTCTTTCCTGCGTTACAATGGCGACGAGCGCCCCGTTTCTTTTCCTTCTTGTCGTTCTTTTGCTATGGCTCCTTTCTCGTTGGTGGCTGCAGCGCTACCGCGGCCTGAGGAAGTGGCGGCGGCCGGACCACCGGACGCTTTTCTCAGACGGACCGGTAGCGTCAGCGACGCTGCGACGAGACGTCCAGGCCACCCGCGTCCTCTTCGTGACGGCGCACCCTGATGACGAAGCCATGTTCTTCGCCCCCACCATCCTCGCCTTGAAGTCGGCCAGCTTGTGGCTGCTCTGCGGCTCCACAGGTGAGGGGAGGGGGGGGTGTAAAAAGAAGAGCGCTGCGGAGTTGCCTAGCAACCGCAGCCTCGGAACGTCCATTTTGCGCGCGGGGCTGAACGAGCTCAGGCCATTGCCGTACGTAAACGGAGTCGCTCTGACGTCATCTGACGTCGACCTTCCGAATAACTCCGCCCATCTCTAGCCTGTATTCCTCTTGGGCTAACAAAAGGTCCGCCATTGTGTGTGACGTCACTGAGCCTCAGTTTGCCCTGTCTACAAAATGGGCATAAGAACCAAGCAGAAGTTGGTTTATTGAGAGGCTTATGGCCTAAAAAGACATGATGGAAAAAGGAGATGAAAGAAAACAAAGGAAGGAAATAGAGAAAACTCTGCAATAAACAATTAATTTTTTTCCAAATACAGTTGTTAAAGGAGCAAAAGTCAATAATGCTAAGATTAGGATTGGGGAGATGCAAGCCCACCCTCACCTGTCTTAATATTTAATCTTGGAAAATTTGTTCTGAGTTGACACCTCCCGTGAGACACTCTCAAACACCTTTTTCTGGGGATTGAAGAACAAAAATAAAATAAAATATATAAATGACTGATACATTATTTTCTTAACAACAATAATAGGGCTTATTCTTAATGAAGGCTCCATCACTGGCGGTTTTCAATAAAAGTTTTGTAAACCATCAGTCCAGGACGATATAAGGAGTCCTGGGGAGGGGGTTGGACTAGAAGACCTCCAAGGTTTCCTTAAAGCCCTGTTGGATTCTATGCTTCTATGCTAGTCTTTCAGACCATCCTACCTGGCAGGGTTGTTGTCTGGGGAAAACAGAAGGAGGGAGGGCCAGATACATTGCCTTGTATTCCTCAAAAGCAGGATAGAAACCAAGGAGGCAAAAAAAATAAATCCACAAGGCGTTTTCTGTGCAGGAGTAGACACCGTTCAGGATGCTTACCAGTGTTGTTGGTATTGCTGTATTATTATTTATTGCTCTTACTGTACAGGTAATCCTCGATTTACAACCATTTGTTTAGTGACCGTTTGAAGTTAGAACAGCACTGAAAAAAAACGACGTAAGGGACTTGGAGCATCGCCATGGTCACATGACTTGTTCTGTCCCCGTCCCACACACGCAACCCCACGGACGGCCCAGAGTTAATAAGCCACACGACAAAATCTTTGAAGATAAAGCTGGCAGCAACTTAGTGGCTAGCTGCCAATTCAGACTTTACTCACACAAAACAAAGATTAGACTGCAAGCATTCCGATAAAGCAGGCAAAGTTTCAACAATACAAAGATTAGTCCAAATGCAGTCCGACAAGGCAGGCAGAAGTCCAGTAACGCAGAGATCATGGATTATTTCTAGTTTTTGCTCGTCACAAACTGAACCGGCCACCACACCCACATTTATACCCTGTGGGGTGTGGTCCAGTGACTCAGCTAATCTCTGGCACGCCTTCCCCTCTGCTGCGCACGATTCTCCCTGCGCCGCTGCCGAGGGTCCAGCCAGCACTTATCTTCTTCATCGCTGTCCACCTGTGGCTGCGGGTACGTGCTTGGCTCTGGGCCTATCTCTTGGCCTTCGGTGTTCTCCGGAGGCATTGCCAGAGAGGAGGGTCCTGGAGAGGGAGGCCTTGCCAACTCCTCTCCCTCACTCTCAGAGTCTGCATCTGTCGATAGCCCAGGCTCAGGCAACGGCGCCAAAACATGACCAAAATTTAGAAGCTTGGCAACTGGCATGTACTTATGATGGTTGCAAATTATCTCAGGGTCATGTGATTCCCCTTTGGCAACCTTCTGACAGGCAAATTACAATGGGATAGCCAGATTTGACTTAGCGACCATGTCACTCGCTTAACAACTGCAAAATTCACTTAACAGCTGTGGCTAGAAAGGTCGTAAAATGGGGCGAAGCTCACTTAACAAGTGCCTCATTTAGCAATGCAAACTTTGGGTTCCACTGTGGTCGTAAGTCGAGGACTACCTGTATATTCGGTTGCTAAGAGTCAATGCCGACTTGTAGGGCATCATCAATCAGTCCAAATCCATCAGACAAAGTGCATCTTTTGAACTCGTAGTCCTGTTGTTGTCGTTATTATTCTCATTATCATCATTGCAGGTAGTCCTCCGATTACGAACACAATGGAGCCCAAAATTTATGTTGTGAAGTGAGACATTAGTTAACTGAGTTTTGCCCCATGTTACGACCTTTCTTGCCACCGTTGTTAAGTGAATCACTGCATTTGCTAAGTTAGTCACACGGTTGTTAAGTGAATCCGGCTTCCCCATTGACTTTGCTTGTCATAAGGTCGCAAAAGGGGATTACGTGACCCCGGGACACTGCAACCGTCATAAATATGAATCAGTTGCCAAGCATCTGAATTTCGATCACGTGCTGCAACGGTCGTAAGTGTGAAAAACGGTCATGAGTCACTTTTTTTCAGTGCTGTTGTAACTTCAAACGGTCACTAAATGAACTGTTGTAAGTCAAGGACTGCCTGTAATTCTCTGCCGCTACCCTCAAAACGGCAACATGGGGAAAAGTACATTTTAAAACTTAGCCAGCAAAACAAAAATACATCGACTTTTATACTTTTCCAGCAGAGATTCTGTTATGCGGACTCTTCCTCTTTTGAATTCTCAGTGACTTTAATTTTTTTTCCATGGACGGAGGAATGTATGCGCGCAAAGAAAAATTGGTAAATAAATGAATAAATGCCAAATTGGGGCAAAAGAGATGACTTTTTATCTCTTTTAAACTCAGAAAGCTCAAACTGCTCAAGGAGCTGCTGATCCAGTTCTAGAGAGGAATTATTGAGTCTGTCATCTCCACCTCCATAACTGTCTGGTTTGGTTCTGCAACCCAACAAGACAGACAGAGACTTCAGAGGATGATTAGAACTGCAGAAAAAACTATGGCTACCAACCTGCCATCCAAGGAGGACAGACTTCTTGCATCCTGGACATAAACTGTTTCAACTCCTACCCTCAAAACGCCGCTATAGAGCACTGCACCCCAGAACAACTAGACACAAGGACAGTTTTTCCCCGAACGCCATCACTCTGCTAAACAAATAATTCCCTCAACACTATCAAACTATTCACTAAGTCTGCACTACTATTAATCTTCTCGTCGTTCCCACCACCCATCTCCTCCCACTTATGACTGTATTGTTGTGGATTTAATAAGACCAACACAGCTTTTCAGGGTTAGCCAGAGACATTGTATATTGCGCAATAGGTTCAAAGCTCTGTACATGAAGCGTTGAACAAAGACAGAAATTAGGTACAATGGTTTTTATACTCTTCTAAGACAAAGGGTTCTGTTAACTCAGAAGTTTATGTGATCATATACATTTGTCATATTTAATTGGCACTTCCCAATTACCAAGTTTTACATTTTTCTTTGCCAACAGTCATAATTCTTTTTTGCCAATTACTGAAGCATAGATTCAAATTATCTCTTGTTGATATTACATGTGGTCATCCTTTGATCTCTTTAACTTTCAAACTGTATATCACCAAATGTTTGTATCTCTGACAACTGAGGGGCCCCTCTGTGAATGTTTCTACTTCAAAGGAATACTCTGCCTTTCATCTGGTTAATTGGCTTCCCTTAAACAAGCACATTTCCTTTCTTACAATACTATGAATAAAGAGGGCCCTTCAGTGATCATCCAGCTGGACAGGCCGCATTTACCTACATTAGTATGGCTGTAACCTTGTTGCTGGTATCCTTACGATTTATATTGACTGTTTCCTAATACGATTTGATTGCTTATTTGTTCCCTATGACTATCATTAAGTGTTGTACCTTATGATTCTTGACGAACGTATCTTGTCTTTTATGTACACTGAGAGCGTATGCACCAAGACAAATTCCTTGTGTCTCCAATCACCCTTGGCCAATAAAAAATTATATTTTATTCTATTCTATCATTCACAGGGAATTACTATCAGCAGGGAGAGATTCGTAAAGCGGAACTGATAGAAAGCTGCAAAGTTCTGGGGATCCCTCCTTCCAATGTAACCATCCTGGACCACAGGTAAATTGCAAAAAAAAACAAAAACCCTAGCATTGTTGGGTTATGCAAAAAGTCATAGGATCATAGAGCTGAAAGGGACTTAAAAGGTCATCAAGTCTGACCCTTCATCACTACACCCATCCCCGACAGATGGCTATGGGAAGTCCTCGACTTACAACCGCAATGGAGCCCAACGTTTCCACGGCAAAGCAAGACAGTTGTTCGGGGAGTTGTGCCCCGTTTTACGACCTTTCTTACCACGGTTATTAAGTGAATCCCTGCAGTTGTTAAATGTTAAAAAAGAGCCTTGGTAGTACAGTGGTTTAAAGCACCCTGTTATTAACACAGCTGCCTGCAATTACTGCAGGTTCGAATCTTACCAGGCTCAAGGTTGACTCGGCCTTCCATCCTTTCTAAGGTAGGTTAAATGAGGACCCATATTGTGGGGGCAATAAGCTGACTTTGTATAAATATACAAAAAGGATGAAGGCTATTGCTTAATGCATTGTAAGCCGCCCTGAGTCTCCGGAGAAGGGCGGCATATAAATCAAATTAAAAAAAAAATTAAAAAAATTAAAAAAAATGACTAACACGGATATTGAGTGAATCTTTCTTCCCCGACGGACTTTGCTCGTCAGAAGATCCCCAAAAGGGGATCACGTGATGCCAGGGACACTGCGACCATCATAAATATGAGCCAGTTGCCAAGCGTCCCAGTTTTGATCACGTAACTGTAGTGATGCTACAAATCATAAGGGTGGAAAACGGTCATAAGTCACTGTTTTGAGTGCCATTGTAACTTCAAAGGGTCACTAAATGAACTATTGTAAATAAAGGACTATAAGTGTCCTCACTGTTAGGAAGTTTCTCCTTAATTCCAGGTTGCTTCTCTCCTTGATGAGTTTCCATCCGTTGCTTCTTGTCCTGCCTTCAGGGGCTTTGGAGAATAGCTTGACTCCCTCTTCTTTGGGGCAGCCCCTGAGATACTGGAAGACTGCTATCATGATCCCCCTAATCCTTCTCTTTGATAGGGTAGACATACCTAGCTCCTTTAACCATTCATCATACAATTTAGTCCCCAAACCCTTCATTATAATAGAATAACAGATTTGGAAGGGACCTTGGAGGTCTTCTAGTCCAACCCCCTGCTCAAGCATGAGCCCTTATGCTATTCCAGACAAATAATTGTCCAATTTTTTTCTTAAAAACCTCCAGTTTTGGAGCAGCCACAACTACTGGTTGCCAGTTGTTCCACTGGTTAATTGTTCTCACTGTTAGGAAATTTCTCCTTAGTTCCAAATTGCTTCTCTCCTTGATTAGTTTCCACCGTTGCTTCTTGTCCTGCCTTCAGCGGCTTTGGATAATAGCTTGAGCCAGGGGTGAAATCCAAAATTTTTCCCTACCGGTTCTGTGGGCGTGGCTTGGTGGGTGTGGCAGGGGAAGGATACTGCAAAATCCCCATTCCCTCCCCACTCCTGGGGGAAGGATATTGTAAAATCCCCATTCCCTCCCCACTCCTGGGGGAAGGATATTGCAAAATCTCCATTCCCACCCAACTCGGGGGCCAGCCAGAGGTGGTATTTGCTGATTCTCCAAACTACTCAAAATTTCCGCTACCGGTTCTCCGGAACCTGTTAGAACCTTCTGGATTTCACCCCTGGCTTGAGCCCCTCTTCTTTGGGGCAGCCCCTCAAATATTGGGAGACTGGTATCATGTCGCCCCTAGTCCTTCTTTTCATTAAACTAGACATACCCAGTTCCAGATACCGTTCTTTTCTATATATAAATTTTACATTTCTTAGTGCTTAATAAACATTGTGGTGTCTGGATATTTAATTTGCTTAACAGTACCAGTTCCATTCTTATTCTCCACCCTTTTTTTCCAACCACTGGCAATAATGTGAACAAAGTAGGAATCATACAGGGCCAGTTACATGAACACTAAAGGACCCTCTCTATTCACATTATTATAAGGGAGAAAAGTGCTTGTTTGGAGATTATATTAAAAATCAGCTAAATCCCATTATTGGTAATATATCTTCTGATGAGGCCTAGCTGTCACGGAAGGACAGCCATATGGAAAACATCTGAGTGGCCTCACTGTCAAAGACACAAGGACATGTAGGTTACAAAGAGTTACTTATTACCTAAGGACGGCAATAAATCTCCCGTATTAGTAATTACAGAACTAAGGAAGGTTGTCTAGCTAAAGATAATCTTATAAACTAGACAATAATGGGTTAGTAATTAGGAAGTGTCAATTATCATATAACAAGTGTATGTTAACCATAGATGGAAAAATGCATGTGCTCACCAAACCCTTTGTCTTGGAAATATATATAAGCAGTTGTATCGGAGCTTTCCGGGGTTCAGAATTTCAGGTACAAATCTGGCTCTGAACCTGCGCAATAAACTGTATCTGGCTGACCCAGGAATGTTTTTCAGTCTTTCATTCCATAACAGCAAAATGACTTCCCTGTTTGATAATATTCTGTATTTTCTTTTTGTTTGATTTTCAACGTAAGTCTATCCATTTCTGCACAATCGAATATCTTCTTAGAGGAACCGTTCTTCCCATGTTTCAGCCTCTGGACCCCTAATCATCTTTGTTGCTCTTCTATGCACACAGGAAGTGTGCTGGTGAATGTTTGCACCCGGCTGAACCCTGAAAATTTAAATTGCGGACTCGGTTCTGCTGGTCAGAGGCACTCATTGCCCTGCAAGATTAGGGTTCGTGTAGCGGAAGGGAAAAACTTCTTAGAATTTGAGAAATTTCTTGTGTACGAGTCCAGCTCTGGTTGAACCTGAGTCAAGGCCAGGCTTTTGAGTAAGTTGGTCACAAAATAGTTTATTTCCCAACACCTCCTGTTCGAAGCTAGGATCTGGACCTGCGAGAGAGCTGGGATTGCCAATAGTGTAAAGCAGGGGTGAAATCAGGGGTGAAATGCTCCCGGTTCAGACCGGATTGCCCGATCCAGTAGCGATGGCGGCGGGTGGTTCGGAGAACCGGTAGCAAAAATCCCTGCCCCCCCCCAATGCCCAGCTGAGCCGCGCGATCATCAGAGGCTGTTTTTTTAATTTTTAAAAGCATATTTTCTACAACCTCTTTGGCTGAAAAAATGCTTTTAAAAGTAAAAAAAAGCCTCTGATGATCGTGCGGCTCAGCTGGGATCGTCAGAGGCTTTTAAAAGCATTTTCTCTACAACTTCTTGGGCCCAGGAGGTTGTAGAAAAAATGCTTAAAAAAAAAAATCCTCTGATAACCAGGCAACTCATCTGGGATCGTCAGAGGCTTTTAAAAGCATTTTTTCTACAACTTCTTGGGCCGAGGAGGTTGTAGAAAAAAATGCTTTTAAAAGCCTTTACTTACACATAACAATAATTTTTCTTCATCTAATTTCTACCTCTTATCTCTAACCATTGATAAAATCTATTCCACATTGAATAGTACTCTGTTATCTCCTTTATCTTTTATTTTCAATGTCAATCTATCCATCTCTGCACAGTCCAATATTTTCCAAATTATATTTTCATTCAGTGGGCTAAAACATGCGAAGAACGGTTGCAGGAACTGGGCATGTCTAGTTTAATGAAAAGAAGGACCAGGGGAGACATAATAGCAGTCTTCCGATATTTGAGGGGCTGCCCCAAAGAAGAGGGAGTCAAGCTATCCTGCAAAGCACCCGAAGGCAGGACAAGAAGCAATGGGTGGAAACTAATCAAGGACAGAAGCAACTTAGAACTAAGGAGAAATTTCCTGACAGTTAAAACAATCTGTGGAACGACTTGCCTCCAGAAGCTGTGAATGCTCCAACACTGGAAGTTTTTAAGAAGATGTTGGATAACCATTTGTCCGAAGTTGTGTAGGGTTTCCTGCCTAAGCAGGGGGCTGGACTAGAAGACCTCCAAGGTCCCTTCCAACTCTGTTCTTCTAAATTCTAAAAATGCTGCTTTTCTTAGCGCTATGTGTTTTTTTTTTCCCCAGATTTGATTTTTTTTTTTTCCTCAGCGCAGGGAAAACATCAGACAGAGGTCAAGTCAGTTTCTCTCGGTCCCCTCCACAGCTAAGCAAATCCGAGACGCTCCTTATTTACGGAAGCACACAAAAACACGGCTTCCAAGAAGCAACACCCCCCCGGTCCACCCCCCCCCCCCCCCCAGGAATTAACAAACCATCTTGGCAACTTTCCTTGCCAGCTATTCCTGGAAGATCGGAGGTTTGGCAACCCTCTTCCTTCGAGACGGGCTGTTTTTAGAGGAGGAAAATGAACAAAATAAATAATAATAATAATTCTGTGGTTTAGACCAGTTCCCACAGAGGCAGCCCTGCCAAGGAAACCCTGCCGTTGTTTCTACGCCCGAGAGGTTGCCAAGCTTGGAGAACGTCCCAAAGGAGCTTTTTCCAAAAGGCAACTGGACTTTTCTTGGGTTTTATTTGGGAAAAAAAAAAGAGGTTTTGCTTCTCATCCAAGAAGCTGAAAAAAAACGGAAGAAACTTCTTGGATGAGAAGCAAAAATGTTTTCATAATATTAAGAAAGGCCTGTGTTTTTTTTTTTTTAATTTGATTTATATGCCGCCCTTTTCCGGAGACTCAGGGCGGCTTACAATGTGCTGAGCAATAGCCTTCATCCTTTTGTATATTTATACAAAGTCAGCTTATTGCCCCCACAAACTGGGTCCTCAATTTACCTACCTTAGAAAGGATGGAAGGCTGAGTCAACCTTGAGCCTGGTGAGATTTGAACTTGCAGTAATTGCAGGCAGCTGGTCTTAATAGCCAGCTTAATAACAGGGTGCCTTAGACCACTGTACTACCAGGGCTCTTCAAATGCTCTTGCCCTTTGGAAGAGCATTTTTGAGACAACCGGGATCGCAAATCTCCATAGAAAGGTTTCTCGCCATGGTTGTTAACTGAGTCACATGGTCATGAAGTCAATCTGGCTTCCCTCCCTATGGACAGGTCGCAAAAAGGGATCGTGTGACCCCGGGACACTGAAAACCGTCATAAATACGAGTCAGGGTTCTGAATTTGGGTCACGTGACCGCAGGGATGCTGCAACGGTCGTAAGTGTGAAAAATGGTTGTAAAGTCGCTTTTTTTCAGTGCCGTTCAGGGGTGAAATCCAGCAGGTTCTGACAGGTTCTGGAGAACTGGTAGCGGAAATTTTGAGCACTTCGGAGAACCGGCAAACACCACCTCCGGCTGGCCCCAGGAGTGGGGTGGGAATGGAGATTTTGCAATATCCTTCCATTGGAGTGGGGAGGGAATGGGGATTTTGTAGCATCCTTCCCCTGGAGTGGGGACGGAATGGGGATTTTGCAATATCCTTCCATTGGAGTGGGGTGGGAATGGGGATTTTGCAATATCCTTCCCCCAGGAATGGGGACAGAATGGGGATTTTGCAATATCCTTCCACTGGAGTGGGGTTGGAATGGAGATTTTGCAATATCATTCCCCCAGGAGTGGAGTGGGAATGGGGATTTTACAGTATGCTTCCCCCAGGAGTGGGGTGGGAATGGAGATTTTGCAGTATCCTTCCACTGGAGTGGGGAGGGAATGGGGATTTTGTAGTATCCTTCCCCTGGAGTGGGGTTGGAATGGAGATTTTGCAATATCCTTCCATTGGAATAGGGAGGGAATGGGGATTTTGCAATATCCTTCCATTGCGTGGGAATGGAGATTTTGCAGTATCCTTCCCCCAGGAGTGGGGACAGAATGGGGATTTTGCAATATCCTTCCACTGGAGTGGGGAGGGAATGGGGATTTTGCAATATCCTTCCACTGGAGTGGGGTTGGAATGGAGATTTTGCAATATCATTCCCCCAGGAGTGGAGTGGGAATGGGGATTTTACAGTATGCTTCCCCCAGGAGTGGGGTGGGAATGGAGATTTTGCAATATCCTTCCACTGGAGTGGGGAGGGAATGGGGATTTTGTAGTATCCTTCCCCTGGAGTGGGGTTGGAATGGAGATTTTGCAATATCCTTCCATTGGAGTAGGGAGGGAATGGGGATTTTGCAATATCCTTCCATTGCGTGGGAATGGGGATGTTGCAGTATCCTTCCCCCAGGAGTGGGGACAGAATGGGGATTTTGCAATATCCTTCCACTGGAGTGGGGTGGGAATGGAGATTTTGCAATATCCTTCCACTGGAGTGGGGAGGGAATGGGGATTTTGTAGTATCCTTCCCCTGGAGTGGGGTTGGAATGGAGATTTTGCAATATCCTTCCATTGGAGTAGGGAGGGAATGGGGATTTTGCAATATCCTTCCATTGCGTGGGAATGGGGATGTTGCAGTATCCTTCCCCCAGGAGTGGGGACAGAATGGGGATTTTGCAATATCCTTCCACTGGAGTGGGGAGGGAATGGAGATTTTGCAATATCATTCCCCCAGGAGTGGGGTGGGAATGGGGATTTTACAGTATGCTTCCCCCAGGAGTGGGGTGGGAATGGAGATTTTGCAGTATCCTTCCCCTGCCACGCCCACCCAGCCATGCCACGCCCACCAAGCCATGCCACGCCCACAGAACCGGTAGTAAAAAAAAAATTAGATTTCACCACTGGTGCCATTGTAACTTCAAGCGGTCACTAAATGGAGACAGTGGCAAGTCGGGCACTACCAACATTTAGAGGCTCCTTTGTCAAGGCTGAAAGTCAGTTTCCCTCTTCGCAAACATTTCTACTTGGGAGGGGTTTTTGCAACCCCCCCATGAGAGCCGTTATCCTTCCCCTCCTCCCTTCTTGTGACTCATATAAACAACTGCAGGGGAAAAAAACTCAGTCTTGGCCCCATCAAAAGGCAGTTTTGTTTTATTTAGGCTAGAGCGCAGATGCCGTGGAATGCCAGGGTGTGCTGCGCAATTGCATTCCAGAGCTGCACCCAGGGTTATTCCAGAGCATTGGAGGAGAGGGACAGCCCCAGGGTTGCCAGAGGTTTGCGTTGCAGCGAGCTGGAAAACACACCCATCCTCCAAGGCAGCCAGAGAGGGAGGGTGGAAGCGGTGCATGGGGATGGAACAAGCATTTTTCACCCTGGGTGACTTTAAGAGGGGTGGACTTCCACTCCCAGAATCCCCCAGCCAGCAATGCTTTAAGAGGGGTGGACTTCCACTCCCAGAATTCCCCAGCCAGCCATGCTTTAAGAGGGATGGACTTCCTCTCCCAGAATCCCCCAGGCAGCCATGCTTTAAGAGGGAAGGACTTCGGTTCCCAGAATCCCCCAGCCAGCATGCTTTAAGAGGGAAGGATTTCCATTCCCAGAATCCCCCAGCCAGCAATGCTTTAAGAGGGGTGGACTTCCACTCCCAGAATTCCCCAGCCAGCCATGCTTTAAGAGGGAAGGACTTCCGTTCCCAGAATCCCCCAGCCAGCAATGTTTTAAGAGGGGAGGACTTCCATTCCCAGAATCTCCCAGCCAGCAATGTTTTAAGAGGGGTTTAACAGTAACAGAGTTGAATGGGACCTTGGAGGTTATCTAGTCCAACCCCCTGGTCACGAAGAGACCTGTACTAGGGAGGACTTCTAGAATTTAGACGTTCCAGATTCTGTCGCTACAGCCACTAACAATAAAATGGAAAAATGTAGGCTAATTTATAGGCAGTCTGTGAGTTACAACTATTTCTTTAGTGACCATTCGACACTGAAAAAAGTGATTTATGACCATTTTTCACATTTAGGACCATTGCCGCATCCCCTTGTTCAGAGGATCAGAATTCAGTTGCTCACATTTATGACGGTCGCAGTGTCCCGGGGTTATGTGATCGATCCTCTTTTGCGACCTTCTGACCACCAAAATCAATGGGGAAGCAAATTCCCTTCACAACCGTATTACTAACTTAACAACTGTGATTCACTTAACAACGTGTCAAGAGAGCTCATCAAGTGGTGGTGGTGGGGAGAAGTGGGGGAGAAACTCACCTCAGAACTGTCTCGGTTAGCGCCAGAAATGTTTTGGCCTCAGGCATCGTCCTAAGTCAAGGACTTACCCGTATCTTTTAGCGGCCCTTTTGGAAATCATTGGCGCTTAGATTAAAAAAACGATTTCCCTCATCTGGGCCGTGTTTTGTTAATCAACAGGACCAAACCTTGGTCTCCGATTAACCTAGTTTACATTCAGCAGGCGACGGGAAGCTTTCCCCAAACGATCTCTTTCCCCAAACGATCCAGAGTTCGCCTTGGTTGTCGTCACACCGTTGAGGTCAGAAGGATTTGATTTGATCCTCGGTTTCCCTGCTGTCGCTTTCCACCGGCCTCGCGTGACCGAAATCTGCCAGGTGTTCAGCAGAAAAGATTGGTATCTGTCAGAAATGGTGTAGGTGTAGAGTCTCCTGCTTGGGTGAGGGGTGGGGGTTGGACTAGATGACCTGCAAGGTCCCTTCCAACTCTGGTAATCAGTTAATTGTGTGAAAAAGAATGCCAGCTTCGCTGTTTAAAAAAATATATATATTTATACAGTTTTCTTTAATATACATAAGTATTCAATAAACAGTGTATTGTTTGGGTCTTTTTATTATCATTATCATTATTATATAATTAGAATGATACATTTTAAAATGTTCAGTTGACTGAGTTTCATGCTTAATCAATAAAGTAAATAATAATAATCATAATCATAATCATAATCATAATCATAATCATAATCATAATCATAATCATAATAATTTTAATTTACTCGGAACAGCTTACATCCTGCGATGATACCTTAACAGCTGCTGAGCTATTAACCAGCCTCAAAGGCTGTGAATCTCACTAAAGATTAAATAATAATAATAATAATAATAATAATAACAACAACAACAACAACAACCACCACCTTACTCGGAACAGCTTACATCCTCTGACGATACCTTAACAGTTCCTAGGTCCTTGGTTAGGACTTGAGCTGCTGAGCTATTAACCAGCCTCAAAGGCTGTGAATCTCACTAAAGATTAACCAATAAATAATAATATTAATAATAATAATAATAATAATAATAATAATAATAATAATAATAATAATAATAATAATAATAATTTTGACTTACTCGGAACAGCTTACATCCTCCGACGATACCTTAACAGTTCCTAGGTCCTTGGTTAGGACTCGAGCTGCTGAGCTATTAACCAGCCTCAAAGGCTGTGAATCTCACTAAAGATTAAATAATAATAATATTAATAATAATAATAATAATAATAATAATAATAATAATAATAATAATAATAATAATAATAATAATTTTGACTTACTCGGAACAGCTTACATCCTCCGACGATACCTTAACAGTTCCTAGGTCCTTGGTTAGGACTTGAGCTGCTGAACTATTAACCAGCCTCAAAGGCTGTGAATCTCACTAAAGATTAACCAATAATAATAATAATAATAATAATTCAGAACATCTATCTACTCAGAACATCATATATACCTAGGACGCTGGCAGCAACCCGTATCAACCATTAGCACCAGTCAATCATATTTGTGACACATTTTTAAATGTTCAGTTGACTGAGTTTCATGTTTAATGAATAAAAGAGATAATAATAATAATAATAATAATAATAATAATAATAATAATAATAATAATAATAATAATAATCTTTATTTATATATAGTAATATTCCCACTTCTAATTTCTACTTTAATTATCTAACCATTGGTAAAACAAATCCCAAGTTAAAAAAAATATTCTGTATCCTCTTTATCCTTTATCTTTAAAGTTAACCTATCCATTTCCCCACACTCTAATATTTTTTTTTTTAATTATATTTTCATCTGGAAGAGTTTCCTCATTTTTCCAATGTCGTGCAAATACAATTCTTGCTGCTGCCGTCCAAACGTGTAATATTAAATATACGTTCCCTTCGTTGTATTTTTCTGGCAAAATACCTAACAAAAATATTTCTGGCTTTAAAATCTATATGTTCCTTCGCTTTCGATCTGGGATTTTTAAATGGCAGCTTATCAGGATTTGAGCCAGTCAAAATAATAATTGCGCTAATCTTTTGCCCGGCTCCGGTGGCCTCTGGTTGATTTTAAAAGATTTGTTTGCCATTGTCCCGAGGAACAAGAAGGGGCAGTCCTCGACGTATGACCGCAATGGACGGAGCGCAAAACGTCTCTCGTTAAAGCAAGATAATAGTTAAGGGAGGTTTGCCCCATTTTGCAATTTCACTGCAGTTCTTAAGTTAGTAACCTGGTTGTTAAGTGAATTTGGCTTCCCCCTTGATTGACGTGGCAAGCCATTTGTATATAAAGAGAGAGCGAACGTCACTCCTTTCTAGGACTGATGATGTTACCTAATTGGGTCATGTAATGTCTAGCAAGAAAACAACCAAGCTCGGAGAGCACCAAGGACCCCACAGCTGTCCTCCTCCTCCTCCTCCTCCTCCTCCTCCTCCTCCTCCTCCTCCTCCTCCTCCTCCTCCTCCTCCTCCTCGAACTCCTTTCCCTTCTAGCACTGATGAGGTTGTCTAGTTGGGTCATGAAACGTCTGCAAGAAAAATACCAAGTTCAGAGAGCATCCAGGAGCCCACAGTTCAATCCCAAAATACACATATTCTCGCATATTGAAATTCTTCCCTTGTATTTTTAATCCACTTTTTCTGGTCCTTCCTTTTGGGGAAACAGAGAATAAATTCACTTGGATTTCTAGGTGAGAATCCTTCAGGTTTTTAAAGGCCATATGTGATTGCATGGTTTGTGTTAGAATTAGAATTTTATTTTTGTTTGTTATTTCCTTCCTTCCTCTTTCTTTCTTTCTTCTTTCTTTCTTTCATTCATTCTTTCCTTCCTTCCTTTTCCTTCCTTCCTTCCTCCCTCCCTCCCTTTCTTTCTTTTCTTTCTTTTGTTCTTTCATTCATTCTTTCCTTCCTTCCTTCCTTCCTCCCTCTTTCTTTCTTTCTTTCCTTCCTTCCTTCTTTTCTTTTTTATTTATTTCTTTCATTCATTCTTTCCTTCCTTCCTTTTCCTTCCTCCCTCCCTCCCTTTCTTTCTTTTTCTTTCATTCTTTCATTCATTCTTTCCTCCCTCCCTTCCTTTTCCTTCCTCCCTCCCTCCCTCCCTCCCTCCCTCCCTCTTTCTTTCTTTCTTTCTTTCTTTCTTTCTTTCTTTCTTTCTTTCTTTCTTTCTTTCTTTCTTTCTTTCTCCTTCCTTCCTTCCTTCCTTTATTCATTTCTAGGAAACTTCCAGATCATCCGTCTGCCGAGTGGGACGTCCCTCTCCTCGCAGAGCTGATCCTCTCACAAATTGAAACCCACCACATCGATTTGGTAATTTAGTATTTTAAGTATTTCCAATTTACTTCAACTTTTCTTTGCTTTACAGACATGCGAAGGTCTTAAATCAGGGGTGTCAAACTCCCCTCTCCTCCGCTGTTCCCTCCCTCCCTCCCTTCCCTTTTTCTCCTTCCTTCCTTCTCCTGCCCTGCCCTACCCCACTGCATCCTTACCGCAAGTCCCTGTCCCTCCCTCCCTTTTCTTCCTCCTCTCCTCCCCTCTTCCCTCCCTTCCTTCCTCCCTTCCTCCCTTCCTTTTCTTACCTCTATTACACCCTAACCCTTGTCTCCCCTCTTCCTCCCTTCCTTCTTTCCTTCCTCTCTTTCCTCCCCTCCTCTCTTCTTCCCTCCCTCCCCTCCCTTCTTCACTCCTTACCTTCCTTCCTTCTCTCTTCCTTTTCTCCTTCCTTCCTTCTCTCTCCCTTTTGTCCTTCCTTCCTCTCTTCCTCCCTCCCTCCCTCCCTTCCATCCTCCTTCCCTTCCTTTTCTTACCTCTACTACACCCTAACCCTTGTCTCCCCTCTTCCTCCCTTCCTTCTTTCCTTCCTCTCTCTCCTCCCCTCCTCTCTTCTTCCCTCCCTCCCTCCCTTTCTCCCCTCCCCTGTCCTCTTCACTCCTTACCTTCCTTCCTTCCTTCTCTCTTCCTTTTCTCCTTCCTTCCTTCCTTCTCTCTCCCTTTTGTCCTTTCTTCCTTCCTCTTCCTTCCTTCCTCTCTTCCTCCCTTCCTCTCTTCTTCCCTCCCTCCCTTTCTCCCCTCCCCTATCCTCTTCACTCCTTACCTTCCTTCCTTCCTTCTCTCTCCCTTTTCTCCTTCCTTCCTTCTCTCTCCCTTTTGTCCTTCCTTCCTTCCTCTCTTCCTTCCTTCCTGTGTAATTCTGTTGATAGGTGGAGAACACCTTCCCCTTGAGTTAAATATATATATATATATATATCACACAATCGCTTTTTGTGGCTCTTTCCATCCAGGTTGTAACCTTTGACGCCAGAGGTGTGAGTGGGCACCCAAACCACCGATCGGTTTACTCGGCTGTCAGGTACGGTCTGCCTCCCTCCCTGTCATTAAATGAAGTTCATGGATCCCATCAGTTGTCCTAGGCCCGGGAACCAGAGGCCAGGTGCAATTACAAAAAAAAAATATGGCAAGAATTGCATGAGAAAATGTTTTCTGGTCCCAAATGAGGGGATTCTCTGCTGGGAAGCGGCTTGAATCTGCAGGTCTTGCAAAAGAAGGGAAATTTCAATTAGGAGGTGATAGTGGCTTCATTTGATTGATTGATGGTGTTTCTCTACAGACGGTCCTCGGCTTACAACACCTTGTTTAGTGGCCGTTTAATGTTGCAACGACGCTGAACAAATGGTACCGGTAGTCCTTGACTTAGACCACAATGGACCCCAAATTTCAGTTGCTAGGCAAGTAGATTTTGCCCCGTTTTACGACCTTTTGGCCGCCGTTGTTAAGCGAATCGCTGCAGCGGTTCAGTGAGTCGCACGGTTGTTAAGTGAATCTGGCTTCCCCAGGAGGTCGCAAAAGAGGATCGGGGGACTCCTGGACACTGCGGCCGTCATAACTGTGAGCTGGTGGCCGAGCGTCCGAATTTTGATCATGTGACCTGGGACATAGGCAGAAATGGTCGTAAGTGTGAAACATGGTCATAAGTCACTTTTTTCAGGGCCGTCGTGACTTCAAACGGTCATTAAACGAGTGGTTGGAAGTGAAAGACTAAGTCACTTTTTGCAGGGCCTTGTCTGCAGATTGATGCAACCTTGCAAATCTCATGCCGTTAGCAAGGGGGGGGGGATTGTAACTTTTGGAGGTTCCCCATTGGCAGCTCCTCTCCAGAACACGCTTAGCGCTCAGATTTGGCAAAAAAATAAAAACATTTTTTAAAGAGGAGGCTTCCCCCTACTGGTCTTCCAGAGCAACAAGAATAGGATAGGATAGGATAGGATAAGAATTCAATTAGAATAGAATTAGAATTAAATAGAAGAATAGAATAATAGAATAGAATAGAATAGAATAGAATAGAATAGAATAGAATAGAATAGAATAGAATAGAATAGAATAGAATAGAATAGAATAGAATAGAATTAGAATTAGAATGGATTAGAATTAGAATTAGAATTAGAATTAGAATTAGAATTAGAATTAAATAGAAGGATAGAATAGAATAGAATAGAATAGAATAGAATAGAATAGAATAGAATAGAATAGAATAGAATAGAATAGAATAGAATTAGAATTAGAATTAGAATTAATTAGAATTAGAGTTAGAATTAAATAGAAGGATGGAATAGAATAGAATAGAATTAGAATTAGAATGAATTAGAATTAGAATTAAATAGAAGGATAGAATAGAATAGAATAGAATAGAATAGAATAGAATAGAATAGAATAGAATAGAATAGAATTAGAATTAGAATAAATTAGAATTAGAATTAAATAGAAGGATGGAATAGAATAGAATTAGAATTAGAATTAGAATTAAATAGAAGGATAGAATAGAATAGAATTAGAATTAGAATTAGAATTAGAATTAGAATTAGAATTAAATAGAAGGATAGAATAGAATAGAATAGAATAGAATAGAATAGAATAGAATAGAATAGAATAGAATAGAATAGAATAGAATAGAATAGAATAGAAAATGTGGAATGGAACGGAACGGAACAGAACAGAATAGAATTGACATACAATTAAAATGAAATTTCCTTGCATTCAACTCTCAAAGGGTCTCCATTTGTATATTTAGACTACTTGTACATCTATTCTCCCCTGTCCCGTTTCCTCTTCACAGGTCCTTGCGCTCCGAGAGGAAGGTTCCAGAAGGTTGGTGTTTGTTAGTTAATTATTTTATTAACAAGGTATTTGGTTAACAAGGAAGAGCCGTAAATGAAGTCATTGATCTTTAGCATTGGGCCCAAAATTTCTGTCGTAAAGTGAGACATTTGTTAAGCGAGTTTTGCCCCATTTTACGACCACAATTGTTAAAGTCAATCACTGCAGCTGTTAAGTTCCTAACCCGGTTGTTAAGTGAATGTGGCTTCCCCAGCTCCTGCGACAGTCATAAATACGAGTTCAAGTTATCCAAATTTTGATCACGTGACGTGGCTGGGGAATTCTGGGAGTGGAAGTCCACTCCTCTTAAAGTTTCCAAGACTGAGAAACACAATTCTTAGGCAGGCAGTCCCACTACTTAGCTGCTCTCCCCATCTGGAAATTCTTCCTGAAGCTCCTTTCCTTCTTTCCTTTCCTTTCCTTTCCTTCTCCTTCTTTCCTTTCCTTTTCCTTTTCCCTTTCCTTTCCTTCCTTTTCCTTTTTTCCTTTCCTTTCCTTTCCTTTCCTTCCTTCCCTTCCCTCCCTTCCCTTCCCTTCCCTTCTGCCTCCTTTCCTTTCCCTCCCTTCCTTCTCTTTCCTTTCCCTTTTGCCTCCTTTCCTTCCCTTCCCTTCCCTTCCCTTCTCTTCCCTTCCCTTTTGCCTCCTTCCCTTCCCTTCCTTCCCTTCCTTTTGCCTCCTTTCCTTCCCTTCCCTTCCCTTCCCTTCCCTCCCTTCCCTTCCTTCCCTTCCCTTCTCTTCCCTTTTGCCTCCCTTCTTTCTTTCCTTCTTTCTTCCCTTCCCTTCCCTTCCCTTCTGCCTCCTTTCCTTCCCTTTCCCTTCCCTTCTGCCGTCCTTTCCTTTCCTTTCCTTTCCTTCCCTTCCCTTCCCTTCCCTCCTTTTCCCTTCCCTTCCTTCTGCCTCCTTTCCTTTCCTTCCCTTCCCTTCCTTCTTCCTTTCCCTTTCCTCTCCCTTCTCTTCCTCTCCCTTTTGCCTCCTTTCCTTCCCTTCATCTTCCCTTTTTGCCTCCTTCTTCCTTTCCTTCTTTCTTCCCTTACCCTTCCCTTCCCTTCCCTTTTGCCTCCTTTCCTTCCCTTCCCTTCCCTTCTGCCTCCTTTCCTTCCCTTCCCTTCCCTTCCCTTCCCTTCCCTTCCTTCCCTCCCTCCCTTCCCTTCCCTTCCCTTTCCCTTTCCCTTCCCTTCCCTTCCCTTCCTTTCCTTCTCCTCCTTTCCTTTCCTTTCCTCTTCCTTCCTTTCCTTTCCTTTCTTTCCTTTCCTTTCCTCTTTCCTTTCCTTCCTTTCTTTCCTTTCCTTTCCTTTCCTTTCTTTCCTTTCCTGCATTCACAGAGGACAGTTCCACCATCTTCCGCATTTAAAAAAAACAACAGCAAAAAACCCTGTAAATATTTGCAGCCTGCTTCAGCTCCGGTTAACCTTCACTTTTGCAAATTCAACAAGTCCTTGCATGTTTCTGGTACAACTTGGTTTCCATTCCTCTTATCAGTCTGGAAACTCCCCGCGGCCATCCCCAAGGACATATCCCTGGGCTGGGACAATTCTGCAAGAACAGCTTTATTCATACATTTTTTAAAAAATAAAGTCTTTATTAAGTGTCAACCTCAAATATTAACATTCAAATGAAGCTGGAAAGGAAGTAAGAAACTACAGCTAAAGTGACCCAAAAGTTATACATCCAAGAAATGGTAATATCTATGTCAGGGATAAGGGACCGTGGTGCTCAGTGCTAAGATGCTGAGCTTGTCGATTGAAAGGTCGGCAGTTCAACGGTTCGAATCCCGAGTGCCGCGTAGACAGGGTGAGCTCCCGTTCCTTGTCCAGCTTCTGCAAACTTAGCAGTTCGAAAGCACGTCAAAAAATGCAAGTAGAAAAAAATAGGAACCACTTTTGGTGGGAAGGGAACAGCGTTCCATGCACCTTTGGTGTTGAGTCATGCGGCCACATGACCACGGAGACGTCTTCTTTGGACAGTGCTGGCTCTTCGGCTTTGAAACGGAGATGAGCAGCGCCCCCTAGAGTCGGGAACGACTAGCACATATGTGCGAGGGGAACCTTTACCTTTACTTTACGTCAGGGATGTCCAACTTTTGTAACTTTAAGATTTTGTGGACTTCGACTCCCAGAATTCCCAGCCAGCCCTGCTTTAAGAGGAGTGGGGATTCTGGGAACTGAAGTCCACAAGTTTTAAAGTTGCCAAAATTGGATAGCCTTGACCTAGAAGGACGAATGTCTTTCTTCCCATTTTTTTTTTTTTAATCAGTGCAAAATTGCAAGGAGAGAAACCAGAAACAAAAGTTTGTTTGAAGAACAGCCTCTTAGGTTAGGTGTCAGCTTTTCCGTGTTGACGATATGATGATTTACGTTTTCCAGTAATTTTCCAGTAGCAGCAAGTCTCTTTGCTGGCTTTCAGCCACGGGACAAAGTCTGCCTTCTCGGTGAGGCTCTGTGGCTGCTGGAGAAAAATTGTTTTGCTGGAAGATTTATCTCCGAGTTGCTTGTTTTTTTAACCTTGCGGGCTTTACCCTTCAGTTGGGCTTAACTTCTGAGAAGGAGTATAAAATTGTAGAGTTTTCTTTTATGGATGTATACTTTTTGTTTAAAAATGTAAAAAGGACATAAAAATGAACGCAAATTAATGAGAAAAGAAGGAGAAAGAGCAAGAGAAGAAGAAGGAAGGAAGAAAAAGAAGAAAGAAGAACAAAGAAAGAAGGGAGGGAGAAGGAAGGAAGGGAGGAAATGAGAAAGAGAGGAGGAGGAAGGAAGGGAGGGATGGAGGGAGGGAGGGAAGGAAGGAAAAAGGAAGAGAAAAGGAGGAAGGAAGGAAGGAAAGAAAAAGAGGAAGAGAGAAGGAGGAAGGGAGGGAAGGAAGGAAGGAAAAAGACAGAGAGGAAAAGGATGGAGATAGATAGATTAACAGAGTTGAAGGGTCCCGTCTTCTCCTTACCTTGTCTTTTCCCTAGTCAAAGAATAAGGTGTATAGTAAAACATAACCCACACAATGGCTAGTCCAGTGAGAGAAGGACCAGGGAGACAGGAGAGCATCTTCCAATATTGAGGGGCTGTCACAGAGAGGAGGAAGGGGGTCAGGCTATTCTCCAAAGTACCTGAAGGCCAGACAAGGAATAATGGATGGAAACCAATCAGGGAGAGATTCAACCTAGAAATAAGGAGGAATTTCCTGACAGTGAGAGCAATCAACCCATGGAACAGAAGTTGCCTTCAGAAGTTGTGGGAGCTTCATCCCTGGAGGCTTCGAGAAGAGACTGGACTGCCATCGGCCAGAAATGGTGTAGGGCCGTGATGGCGAACCTATGGCACGCATGCCACAAGTGGCACGCAGAGTCATGTTGCCTGGCTCAGCTCTGTCAGCTGATTTTTGGCCCTTTTGGGCCCACCAGAAGAGGGCCTGGGGGGGGGGGAGGCCCGTTTTTCTTTCTCCCTGGCTCAAGATCCTCTCTATACATCTGGGGAGGGCGAAAACAGCCTTCCCCAGTTCCTCGGAGGCCCGAAACGGCCCGTTTCTCAACTTCCGGCCTCGAGGGGTGGGGAAGGCTGTTTTCGCCCTCCCCAGATGCATAGAAAGGATCTGGAGCCACATGAGAAAGAAAAACGGGCCTACCGGGCCATCGTGTGCCAGGAGTGGGGGGGGGGACAAGAGGGGGGTCGCACTCGCATGCATGTGGCGGGGCACATAGAATTATGGGTGTGGGCACACGCACGGGCAAACCTCCTCCGCCCCCCCCTTCCTGGCACGCGACGGCAAAAAGGTTAGCCATCACTGGTGTAGGGTCTCCTGCTTGGTTGGAGGGTTGGACTAGATGACCTACAAGGTCCCTTCCAACTCTGTTAACCTGTTGTGAATTGTTATCCCTTCGCAACCACGTATTATAAGTCGAATCATCCAAGGGGTCACCTGGGCCACGGTAGAAATCTCCTGGGGCTTGCCGAGACTTGCTTTGGAAAAACAAGTTACAAAGGCGAGAAGACAAAGGCAGGTGTTGGATTCACCCGCTGTTTGTGTTTCTCACACAGGTTGTCGGTTCTCATCCTGAGACGGTGAACGTTTTCCGGAAATACATTTCCATCTGGACGCTCCGCTCAGCGGCTACCAAAACCAGGATGTTCTCTTTATAGCGACGGAACAAAGAAGCAGAACTGCTTATAGCGACGGAAAAAGAAGCAGAACTGGCCAAGGTACGTTTGATGACGTCCTTCTTCCCATCCAGAAAAAGTCCCCAGCAATTGGTTTCCATACCCAGGAAGTCAATAAAGGAGGATAGAGTTAGTCCTCGACTTACAACAGTCCGTTTAGTGACTGTTCAGTGAAAAAAGTGACTTAGGACCGCTTTTCACTGTGACGACTCTTCCGGCATCCCCGTGATCAAAATTCGGGGTGCTTGGCAACTGATTCATACTTAGGACCGTTGCGGCGTCCCGGGGGTTCCTTTTTGCGACCTCCTGACCAGCGAAGTCCATGGGGGAAGGCAGATTCGCTGAACAACCTGGTCCCTGGCTTTTCAACTGCAGGGATTCACTTAACAACGGGGGCAGGATAAGCCGTGAAACGGGGACAAAACTCATTTAGCAAACATGCTTCGCTTCGCAACTGAAATCTAGGGTGCTGTTGTGGTCGTAAGTCAGGGACCTACAGGGTTGAAAGCAGCAGCTCAAGGTTGAAAGGAGGGGTCTTTGGCGCCCTAGGCCCGTGATGGCGAACCACAGGTGGCACGCAGAGCCATATCGGTGGCCACGCGATCTCAGCTCTGGTGCACAAGCGCACGCCAGTCTGCTGATTTTCGGGGCCTTCTGGGCCCACCGGAAGTCGGCAAACAGGCTGTTTCTGGCCTCCGGAGGGCCTCCAGGGGAGTGGGGAAGGCAGTTTTTGCCCTCCCCAGGCTCCTAGAAAGGCTCTGGAGCCTGGGGAAGGTGAAAAACGGGCCTACCTGGCCCACTGTGCCATCACATGCCAAAAGCGGGGGAAGCACGGGGGAGGGGGTCGCGCAAACATGCGTGGGGGCGGGGCACATAGAATTATGGGTGTGGGCACGTGTGCGCCCAACACTTTCCCCCACTCCCTCCCCCCCACTTTTGGCACGCGATGGCAAAAAGTTTAGCCATCAGTGCCCGAGGCGCTCGGTGGCCTAGGCTTCCTTGTAGACCCAAACTAGGTAACGTCATCAGTTCTAGACGTCTGCGAGAAAACATCTGCAAAACATCAGCCAGAAAGCAAGCAAGCTCAGAGAGGACCAAGGACCCCTCATAGACAGGAAGATCTGGAGCAGGGGTGTCAAACTCGAGGCCGGTGGGACAAATCCGGCTTAAATCTGGCCCTCTGGAAATAGCAAAGATGGTGCCCCTGGCAGCCAAAACGGGGCACCGGAGCCCGTGCGTGGCACCCGTGCCACTTTTTTTCAGCCTGGACGGCCTCCTGCAGCACTTTGCCAGCCATCATGCTTATTAACATGAACAGACGTAAAACACAAATACATACGAACACATATACATTAACACAGTACTAAAACAAAAAGAAACAAGAAGTCTATCGACTAGCTCTTAAGAAACTCTCGCCTAGTTCTTAAGTGAGTCGCTGCAGTTGTTGAGTGAGTCACACGGTCGTTAAGCGAATCTGGCTTCCCCGTGGACTTTGCCGGTCAGAAGGTCGCAAAAGGGGGTCATGTGATACCCCCCACCCCACCCCACCGGAAAGCTGCAACCGTCATCAGTACATCCCAGTTGCCAAGACTCTGAATTTTGTGATCACGTGACTATGGAAAATGCTGCAACGGTCATGTGAAAAAGGCTCATTTTTTTTCAGTTGTAAGTTTGGTCATTAAATGAACTGTTGAAAGTCAAGGACCACCTGTATTCATGGTTTCACCCAAACCATTCCTTTGCATTGTTCTCCTTGCCTATAAAGGTAAAGGTTCCCCTCACGCATACATACTAGTTGTTCCTGACTCTAGGGGGCGGTGCTCATCTCCGTTTCAAAGCCGAAGAGCCAGCGCTGTCCGAAGACGTCTCCGTGGTCATGTGGCCGGCATGACTCAACGCCAAAGGCTCACGGAACGCTGTTCCCTTCCCACCAAAGGTGGTCCCTATTTTTCTACTCGCATTTTTTACCTGCTTTCGAACTGCTAGGTTGGCAGAAGCTGGGACAAGTCACGGGAGCTCACCCCGTTACGCAGCACTAGGGATTCGAACCGCTGATCTGCCGACCTTTCGATCGACAAGCTCAGCGTCTTAGCCACTGAGCCACCACGTCCCTAAAATCTAATGCTTTCTTATCTTTCCAGAGAGCAATGCGGTGCCACCACAGTCAGCTGCTCTGGTTCCGCCGTCTGTACGTGAGGTTCTCCCGCTACATGGTGGTGAACTCGCTGCGTTTCCTCTAACGAGGAGCTGGAGACCCAGAGAGAAAAAAAGGGAGGAAGATGTGATTCTCTAGGTCCCGGCCGAGCGGAACAATCTAGCAGGACCAAGAAGAAGGGACTTCTCCGTGGAAGAAGGAAATAAGATGTTATGGCTCTCCTCTCTTATGGAGGTCCATCTGGTGGGACCGAGAAGGGCCCTCTCTGTGGCGGCTCCATCCACGTGGAACATCATACTTCCAGTGGTGGGTTGCACGGTATGGTAGTACCCTTTTTTTTTTTTTTTTTTTTTAAATTTTGATTTATATGCCGCCCTTCTCCGGAGACTCAGGGCGGCTTACAATGCACTAAGCAATAGCCTTCATACTTTTGTATAT
The DNA here is from genome assembly GCA_037215915.1 of Pantherophis vulpinus. Classification (NCBI taxonomy): domain Eukaryota; kingdom Metazoa; phylum Chordata; class Lepidosauria; order Squamata; family Colubridae; genus Pantherophis; species Pantherophis vulpinus. Next base: position 360,904,015 of record JAXLNS010000001.1, on the reverse strand, counting down.
TTATACAAAGTCAGCTTATTGCCCCCACAATCTGGGTCCTTTGCAGCGCGCATGCTCGCTTTGTACGTTCGTGCGCCCGGTTCACACACGCACCTGCCTTCCGTGCATGCACTTTCCTCGCCGAGCCTCAAAAACATCCCTAATAGGATGACAGAGTAGGGCAGGTGGCAGGCCTACCCATGATTTCTGTTACCAGTTCAGGCGAACCGGTGCGAACCCGGCTGAATACCACCTCTGCATCCCTGTGGAAATAAGATGTTAAGGCTCTCCTCTCTTAAGAAGGTCCATCTGGTGGGACCAGGAAGGGCCTTCTCCGTGGTGGCTCCCTCCCTGTGAAACATCATCCCTGCGGAGATACTGTTACTGTTTGCAACTGTTTATTGTGGATGACTACAACGACTGGTAAGAAGACTTTGTTATTGGATTATCCCTGGACTATTGTTTAACCATCTACTGCTTTATATGTGAATGACCTGGACTGTTTATTGGACTGTGCCTTATTACTATTTCCTGAAAGTAAATGTCAGGTTTCCGAAAGATGCCCTAATTAATTCATGAGCCATGATCCAAACTTCAAAGGAAATATAGTCATTTATTTGGAGCAACATTCCGGCAATACTGGGATGCAGTTAGGACTGATCCCACGTAGATTTACATTCCCCTATGACCCTGTCTCTCCCCTCCGCCCTGGCCGTGTCATAAATCACATTCTCCAATTAACCACTTTGGCTGGCTGTGAAACCCAACACCCTCCTTCTGATTGCGGTCAGAAAAAATGTATGGAATTCGCTTCAGTTCTCCCTCCCTCCTGCTCATGGCAACTTGAAAGCTTTGCAAGTTGACAGTAAACACAACTCAGTGTATCTCTGTGTTGGCTGCATTATTTCCTAACTACTCTCAATCGTTTTCATGTGCACACCCTTGCTACTCAAGGGTTGCTCTGCGAATTCCTTAACACATCCCGTGTTGGAATTACCCACAACTCCTTTGTTGCTCTTCTCCGCGCACTTTTGGGTATTATTGCGTGTGGTCTTACAAATAACAGTATTTTGCACAAGGATGGGGGAATATCCCTCCACTCCCTTCCCTTCGAAATGAATCCAAATAAAACGAACAAACGTTTTAAAAATACGTGTTTTTTTATTTTATTCTTTTTTTTTTTTTTTCTCCAAAACAAGAAATTCCTCAAAAAAGTGAAAAGTGTCGTTTTGGACAAAGCGACCTTTAAACAGCATTCAAACCTAAACGCTAAACCTAAAAACTGAAATGAAGCCACTTTAGGCATTCACACAATACACAAAGACATTCCCCCCCCCACCCCACTCGGCAGGACAAACCAAGTTTCTTAACGCTGGGCAGCTCCGGCCACAAGGTTAAGCCACGGGTCGAATTAAAGGACCGTCATAAAATGAGGCCTCCAGAGAAATGATGGATCATTTCTGATGGATCAGCGCTTCCTTCGATAAAAAAAAATCTTTAAGAATTCATTTTTCTTTTTTTTTTTAAATAATGGAGATCTTCTCCGAATCTTCAGGCTGTCTTAATTAAGAAAGGATCTCAGTTAGATGGAATCTCCTGCTTCCATTGGAGGAGATCTCCTTGCCCCCCTCCCCCAAATACAGGCAATCCTCAACGTACGACCGTAATTGAGCCCAGAATTTCCGTTGCTGAGCGAGACGCTTGGTTCAGCGAGTTTGGCCCCGCTGTACAACTTTTTTTTTTCCCAGCCACTGTTATTAAGTGAATCACTGCAGGGGCGAAGTTAGGAACGCGGTTTTTAAGCGGGCCTGGCTTTCCCCGTGGATTTAAGCTTTTTAGAAGGTCACAAAAAGGGATCCCGTGATCCCGGGGACACCGCGACCGTCATAAAAACGAACCGGTTAGCGAGCGTCCGAATTTTGTTCACGTGATTCCCTAGGGATGCTGCAACGGTCGTTAAGTGTGAAAATTGGTCATAAATCACTTTTTTTTTTTCAATGCTAAATGTTTATGGAGGTCCTCCGTCATCCAGGTTGTCCCAAAAAATGCTCTTTTTTTTTTCTTTCAAGAGGCAACTTGGACTTTCTGGTTTTTTTCTTTGAAGACAGTATTAGATAGATTAACAGAGTTGGAAAGGGACCTTTGGAGGTCATTTAGTCCAACCCCCAGCTCAAGCAAGAGACCCCTACACCATCCCCGACAAATGGCAGTCTGATCTCCCCTTGAAAGCCCCCCGTGATGAAGCTCCCACAAGAAGACGTTTCCCTTCTCACCCAAGAAGCTTCTTCGGCTCCGACAGGAGGGCCAGGCGATGATTTCAATGATGATGTAAATCTTCCAACGGTCGCTAAATGAAAAGTGGTAAGTCGAGGACTATCCGTAGGTGGGGGGGGGGGAGGCCCTCTTGGAAATTCCCCTCGGGATCTTTGCACCATTCCGCCGTGCTGTGAAGACCTTTTTATTCCATCAAGCGGGCTTGGCCTGATCTCTTCCCTTTTTAAATACGTAATTTTAATCTGTTTTTAAATTATTGGGGGTATTTTAATTTGTCTGGGCCAAATAATTTAATTTGATTTTATCGGGTTTTTAAATTTTGTGTATTTATGTATTTTATTGTTGGCTGTTCACCGCCCTGAGTCCTTCGGGAGTAGGGCGGTATACAAATCAAATAAACTAAACTAAACTAAACCATGAGCAAACATTGATGGTGTAGCTTTTGGGTCTTCGCGATGTTTAAATCTTAATCGCTCTTTTTTTCTCAAGGTAGGAAAGAAATATTTTACACGTATTTTTTTGATGCGTCGGATCGAGAGAGTCCTGTTTCTATGCCGCTATTCTATCCGATGGAGGAAATAGGCAGGAGAGAGAGAGAGAGAGACACACACACACACACACACACACACAAAATGGCACCTTTTGGTTTCCTAAACGAAACCCGAATTAAAGAAGGTTTTTCCAGAAAAAAGGACAGTCAAGGCTTCGACATATTCCTGATAGTAGGGTGGCCCTTCACCGCTTTCTCCCATTCCTTCCGTTGATCGGCTCCACCGTGATCTTGGTGATGGTCCCATCATCCAGGCAATGGGGCGCGATTCCTGCGGGGAGAGAGAGAGAGAAAGAGGCAGCTGTAGCCGAAAAATAACGTGGGAAAAGACCTTGGAGCAGGGGTGAAATGCTCCCGGTTCGGACCGGATCGCCCGATCCGATAGCGATGGCGGCGGGTGGTTCGGAGAACCGGTAGCAAAAATCCCTGGCCCCCCCCATTGCCCAGCTGAGCCGCGCGATCATCAGAGGCTTTTTTTTTTTTTTTTACTTTTAAAAGCATGTTTTCTACAACCTCTTCGGCCGAAAAAATGCTTTTAAAAGTAAAAAAAAAAAAAAAAGCCACTGATGATCCCACGGCTCAGCTGGGATCGTCAGAGGCTTTTCAAAGCATTTTTTTCTGCAACCTCTTCGGCCAAAGAGGTGGTTAAAAAAAACGCTTTGAAAAGTCTCTGACGATCCCAGCTGAGTTGCCTGATCAGCAGAGGCTTTTCAAAGCATTAGAAAAAATGCTTTGAAAAGTTAAAAACAAAAAAAAGTTGGCCACGCCCACCCAGTCACATTACCCCCCACCACCACCACCAAGCCACGCCCACAGAACCGGTAGTAACAAATTTTACATTTCACCCCGGTTGTAAGTCACTTTTTTCAGTGCTGTTGTAAACTCTGAATGGTCACTAAACAAACTGTTGTTAAGTTGAGGACTACCTATACACCCATCACAAATGGAATAGAGGAGTGTGTTTGCAGGCTCTTAAAAGAAAATTATGCGGGGGGTTTTTTTTGGCCATAAAATACTTTTCACAGGTATGAAATATGCGAAAGTTTAGCTTTGCAAATGCTGCATGGAACAGCTTTCAGCTGCAGCCTAGAGGAAAAACCTACATCTGCTGCAGTCCCGGAAAATTAAAATTTATTGGTTCGATTTATATGCCGCCCTTCTCCGGAGACTCAGGGCGGCTTACAATGCATTAAGCAATAGCCTTCCTACTTTTGTATATATCTGCTTAGTAGGGCTTTCGGGCCCCCCTAAGCGGTGTTCTATTTTATACAAAGTCAGCTTATTGCCCCCACAATCTGGGTCCTCATTTTACCTGCCTCGGAAGGATGGAAGGCTGAGTCAACCTTGAGCCTGGTGAGATTTGAACTTGCAGTAATTGCAGGCAGCTGGTGCTAGTTAACAGCACTTAGTCTGCTGCGCCACCCAAGGCTCTTACATTGAGAAGAACCAGGGTGTCAGCACTTCAACCTGCATTTACTCTAGTGCTGACATGAGGAGGAGAAGAGGGGGCAGCTGGCAAGAGGACGCTTGACTTTTCACCTACTTATTTTCCCTGAAGATAATATCCCCTAGGAGATGGGATGGGAGGGGGGACATTCCTGGGAGCTGAAGTAGTAGATATGGGGAGAGTGATTTGGAAGATGGCCAATGAGATGCAGAGATTTGGGGAATGGAAAGGGAAGGTTTGGAGTCAGTAAGTCAGAGTTGGCTACGCCACGATCGGGGCCAGATTGTCGTGCTCAATAAAATGAAAGATTTCTTCAAAGATTTATCTGTTTGGAAATGCAATTTATTTTATTTGAGATGACATCGAAACCTGACACAGGGTTATTTAAAAAAAAAAAAAAAAAAGACGACGGATTCATTTCCCGAGAGAGAACGTCTGGATTCGAACGAGCTACCCCACCCTCTGCCCTGAAATCGTTATCGTTACCGTAACCGTCCGGATTGGAACGCGGGGTATAAAAACTCTGGACGCCGCACGTCTTACAGAAGGTGTGCTGGGCGGAGTGAGTGTTGAAGGTATAGGTGGTGAGATGGTCAGCACCCTGGAGAGAAAGGAAGAAGAATCAGCTGGAAGGGACCTTGGAGGTCTTCCCCCCTCCTCAAAACAGGAGACCCTCCACCAAACTCAATTTCATTGAGGGCCACATCAGGGCTGTGGTTGACCTCAGGGAGGCGGGCGTGGGGACGTGGCCGACTGGGGGGGCGTGGCCAACTGGGTGGGCATGGCCAAATTGACGCCACTCCCCAAACTGCTGGCATGTATGACGCCACATTGACCTGATTTTTCTTCTTCACGCTGGGTAGACCAGGATGGCCCCGCCAGCCAGATCCGACGTGGATCTTGAGTTTGAAACCCCTGCCCCAGGAGCGAAATCCAGCAGGTGCTGCAGGTTCTGGAGAACCGGTAGCGGAAATTTTGAGTAGTTCGGAGAACCGGCAAATACTACCTCTGGCTGGTCCCAGAGTGGGGGTGGGAATGGGGATTTTGTAGTATCCTTCCCCCCAGGAGTGGGGAGGAAATGGAGATTTTGTAGTATCCTTCCCCCCAGGAGTGGGGAGGGAATGGGGATTTTGTAGTATCCTTCCCCCAGGAGTGGGGAGGGAATGGGAATTTTGTAGTATCCTTCCCCCAGGAGTGGGGAGGGAATGGGGATTTTGTAGTATCCTTCCCCCAGAAGTGGGGAGGGAATGGAGATTTTGTAGTATCCTTCCCCCAGGAGTAGAGAGGGAATGGGGATTTTGTAGTATCCTTCTCCCAAGAGTGGGGAGGGAATGGGGATTTTGTAGTATCCTTCTCCCAGGAGTGGGGAGGGAATGGGGATTTTGTAGTATCCTTCCTCCAGGAGTGGGGAGGGAATGGGGATTTTGTAGTATCCTTCCCCCCAGGAGTGGGGAGGGAATGGGGATTTTGTAGTATCCTTCCCCCAGGAGTGGGGAGGGAATGGGTATTTTGTAATATCCTTCCCCCAGGAGTGGGGAGGGAATGGAGATTTTGTAGTATCCTTCCCTCAGGAGTGCGGGTGGGAATGGTGATTTTGTAGTATCCTTCCCCCAGGAGTGGAGAGGGAATGGGGATTTTGTAGTATCCTTCCCCCGGGAGTGGGGGTGGGAATGGGGATTTTGTAGTATCCTTCCCCCAGGAGTGGGGGTGGGAATGGGGATTTTGTAGTATCCTTCCCCCAGGAGTGGGGAGGGAATGGGGATTTTGTAGTATCCTTCCCCCAGGAATGGAGAGGGAATGGGGATTTTGTAGTATCCTTCCCCCAGGAGTGAGGAGGGAATGGGGATTTTGCACTATCCTTCCCCTGCCACGCCCACCAAGCCACACCACGCCCACCAAGCCACGCCCCACAGAACCGGTAGTAAAAATATCTGGATTTCACCACTGCCCTGCCCTCTACCATTTGAGGCAAATGGCTGCCCAGTCTCTTCTTAAAAACCTCTAATGATGGAGCACCCACAACTTCTGGTGGCAAGCTGTTCCACTGGTTAATTGTCTTCATTGTCAGGAAGTTTCTCCTTAATTCCAGGTTGCTTCTCTCCTTGGTTAGTTTCCATCCATTGCTTCTTGTCCTGCCCTCAGGGGCTTTGGAGAATAAGTTGACTCCCCCTCTTCTTTGGGGCAGCCCCTCAAATATTGGAACAATGCTATCATGTCTCCCCTCGTCCTTCTTTTCATTAAACTAGACATATCCAGTTCCTGCAACCGTTCTTCCTATGTTTTAGTCTCCAGGCCTGTAATAACCTTAGTTGCTCTTCTTTGCAAAGTCTCAACGTTCTTTTTGTCATCTGGGGACCAAAAACTGGATGCAGAATATTCCAGGCGTGGCTTTACTAAGGTTTTATTTTATTTTTTATTTTTTATTTTATTTTGAATTTGTATACTACCCTTCTCCCCGAGGACTCAGGGCGGTGAACAGCCAGGTAAAAACATCAAGTACAAATATTAAAATACAGTTAAAATATATATATATATATATATAAATTTGGCCCCATTAATTAAAAACAATAAACAAAACACTTAAAAAATTAGGCCTTAAAACACTTAAAAAATTTATAAAGCGGGGCTAACACTTCGCTTGATTTTTTTGATTCTATGCCTCTGTTTATACAATCCAGGATTATAGAAGCAGGGGTGGGTTCTAAATTTTTTTTTACTACCGGTTCTGTGGGCGTGGCTTATTTTGTGTGGGTGTGGCTTGGAGGTCATGTGACTAGGTGGGCGTGGCTAGCTGGTCAGAGTCATTTCTGGAAGGTCCTCGCACTTACGACCAGTCCTCGCACTTACGACCCGACTCATTTGTTTGCTTTTAACACTGATCAGCTGTAGGGCGGCCCTTTGAAGCCCCCCGGCAAGAGTTTAAACAGTTTTGTCCCCTCTAGTCATCAGCTGGGACTCAGGAGGCAGCAATAGATTGGGGGTGGGACCAAATAAAAGGTAAGAATAACGTGGGGGGGGGGGGGGTTGAAGGACGGGAGAACCGGTTCGGTGACGTCATATCGTCACCGCTACCGGCTTGGCCGAACCGGAATGAACCGGGAGTTTAGTTTAGTTTATTTGATTTGTATACCGCCCTACTCCCGAAGGACTCAGGGCGGTGAACAGCCAAGCAATAAAATACATAAATACACAAAATTTAAAACCAGATAAAATCAAATTAAAACATTTTGGCCCAGACAGATTAAAACACCCCAATAATTTAAAAACAGAGGAACCCACCACTGTATAGAAGACCCAACGTGGAAGGATTTGGGCATTGTTTTGTGAGATCAAAGAGAAGAATGGTGTGTGTGTGTGTGGGGGGGTGTTTCTTGAGGGAGGTGGGGGGCTTCTCTTATCTCTGGAGTCACTAAGCTCTGGATCCCCACTAAACCTTTTGCAGAGTTGCTCAGCAGGATGAGTGTCTCTCCAAAGCCAGCAGCTTTTCCAACACTCAACATGCCAAGGGGAATAAGCCCACAGGTGCCCAGGCAACCTCTACCCGCCCTCTTCTTACCTTCAACAGCTTAAAGTGGGAAGCGGGCACGATGAAATGCCTGTTCTGTTTCTTCACACAGATGCTGCAACTGGAGAAGGGGAGGAGAGGGAGGAGGAGGAGGAGGAGAAGGAGAAGAAAAAAATGTGAATTGGGGAGAGAGATAGACCCTCTCAACAAAAGTAGGCTGAGCCTGGGGGGAAAAAAAGGAAGTTTTTGTAGCCCTTTTTGTGAGGAAAGCAAATTCTTTTCCTTTGCTTGGAAGCAGCTTACATCCTGCCACGAAACCTTTAATATCATTAAACAACAACATCTGGCTATCCCAGGTGCTTGGGAAAGACTTGAAAGGTGGATAGAAGTGCCAAATTCAGTCAGAACATCTGGCTGACTGGGTGAGCACTCTTTGAACACCATCGGCACTGACAAATCCCCAGTCGGTCAATTGCAGAAGGCAGCTTTACTCGAAACAGCTTACATCCTGCAACATGTTTTTTAATATTACTGAATATTCACATCTGCCTATCCCACGTCCTTGGGAAGCACTCAACAGGTGGACAAATATGTCAGATCTAGCCTAAATAGCTGGCTGACCGTACGACGAAGGATAACCCGTCCTTTACATCTGTCCCAAGGAGAAAAGTATCTGGTGATACTTACTTGCAATCAAAAACATGAAGGTTATCGGAGGCCCAGACTTCAAACCGGACGGCCCCGCAGTGACAGCCTCCTGTGTGTTTCACCAGCCCTTGATACTCACTAAACAGAAAAGAGAGATGTTCCCAATCATTTCCAGAACCAAGGAATTACAAAACAGGCAGTCCTCGACTTACAACCACAACGGAAACCCCACACATTTCCGTTGCTAAGCGAGACAGTTGTTCGGTGCATTTCGCCCCATTTGACCACCGTTCTCGCCGCATGTTAAGGCAATCCCTGCAGTTGTTAAGTGAGTCACACGGTTGTTAAGGGATTCTGGCTTCCTCGTTGTCTTCGCTCGTCACAAAAAGGGGATCGCACGACCCCGGGGATGCTGCAGACTGACCGTCATCAATACGAGTCACGCGCCAAGCATCTGAATTTTGATCACATGACGATAGGAATGCTGCAAGGGTTGCAAGTGTGAAAAACGGCCCCAAGTCGCTTTTTTCAGTGCCATTGTAACTCCGAACGGTTACTAAGCGAATGGTCGTAAGTTGAGGACTACCTGTACAGCCACTAGTGCAGTGTTTCTCAACCTTGGAAGGTTGAGAAACACTCCACAAGTGGATAAAAGAATGGAATACACAACTGAAATTGTGGTGATTTAACCTTTTGTACTTGTTCTATTTACACCAGGGGTGTCTCCTCTTGGCAGTTTTAAGAAATGTGGATTGCAACTCCCAGAATTCCCCAGCTAGGCTGCCTGAGGAATTCTGGGAGCTGTAGTCCCCAGGTCTTAAAACCACCGGTTGTCAGCGTTGCAACGCTGGCATAGAGGGAGAGCAGAGGACAGCGAAAGATAAACTCTGAAACTTTTGCCTGCAAAATCCCTTTGAAGCTTGGTTGTCGGGGAGATCAGGGGAGGGGGGCACATTCCTGAGAAATGACGGGGAAAAGAAGTCTGAAGAATGACTTGGAAGACAGCCAATGAGAAGCAGAGATTTGGGGATCGGAAAGGGAGGGATTGGGAGGCAAAAGGTCAGTCTTGTCCGCACGGAGTCATGATCCGGTGGCTGAGCTCAATTAAAGAAAGATTTCCTTAAAGATTGGCAGTTTGGAGATTCATTTAATTTTGAGACAGCATTGCAGTCTGACACCGGTAAGACACCCTTGCTTTACATAAAACCACCACCTTTTCCTCCAGCTCTTCGGTTCCTCAGCACGCCCACCCTGCAGGGTAGCATCCCCCAGATGTGTGAACTTTAACCCTTCAACCTCCGGCTGCCCCATGGATGTCTAGGCACACGGACGTCTTCCAGAATCCATGCGTGCAAAATCCAATCCATTCACTCTTCCTAGCCCAGAGCTCCGGAGAAAACTTCTGGGGTGTGTGGGGTTGGTAAGGGTCCCCGGCATAGACCCAGAGGGGCTCTGGAGGTGGAAGGAAGACCCCCACACCCCACCCCGATTCAGAAAAACCAACCCTCTTAAAAGCAAGCCCCTCGTTTCTCTTCCAAACTTGCTTTCTTTGGGGGTTCGATAGTGTAACTTAAAAGACACAATTCGCAAGTGTGGTTTGGTTCTTCCCAGCTTCCGGGTAAAGGCCAGACATTGGGGTACCCCTTCCTCATGGATGTGTATCCCCCAAACACTTTACAGGACCCCCAAGTAGCCCTCCCTCCCCACCCACCCAAGAGAGAGGCTGACCAGGATAGGGGATCCCCAATAACAGTGGAGAAAAACCCCAGGCTAACTCGGGGTTCTGTCTTAATGGAGGAGCGGGACAGTTTAGGGTTCTGCCTTAAATGGGGTGGGGGGGACAATCCTGGGGGGTCTCGCAGCTGCAGCATGGGGGAGATCCACCTTCCTGTCCTGCTGCAGCCCTGCACATCTCCCCACCCCCCAAAAAAGGGGGTTCGTTTTGTTCGCAACTCAAAAGTGGGGTTCCTTTGGTTTGTAAGTCAGAAAAGGGGTGTTTGCCGGTTCGCAAATTGAAAAAGGGGTTCGTTTGATTGGCAGGTCAAAAAAAGGAGTTCCGAGTCAGGAAAGGGGTTCGCTTGATTTGCAAGTCCAGAAGGGGGTTCGTTTGACGGGCAGGTCCAAAAATGGGCCTTCCTTTGGCTCGCAAGTCAGAAAAGGGGTTCGCTTGGTTGGCAAATCCCCAAAAGGGGGTGGGTTGGTTTGCAAGATCAGAAAAGGGGTTCGTTTGGTTTGCGAGTCCAGGAAGGAGTTTGTTCGATGGGCAAGTCAAAAAAGAAAAAGGGGGGGTTCGTTTGATTGGCAGGTCAAAAAAAGGGGGTTCCTTAGCTTTGTCGATCAGAAAAGGGTTTCATTTGGTTTGGGAGTCCAGAAAGGAATTTGTTTGATTGGCAAGTCCAAAAATGGGGATCCTTAGCTTTGTCAATCAGAAAAGGGGTTCATTTGGTTTGCGAGTCCAGGAAGGAGTTCGTTCGATGGGCAAGTCAAAAAAGAAAAAAAAAGAGGGGGAGGGGTTCATTTGATTGGCAGGTCAAAAAAAGGGGGTTCCTTAGCTTTGTTAAGTCAGAAAAGGGGTCCGTTTGGTTAGGGAGTCCAGGAAGGAGTTTGTTTGATGGGCAAGTCCAAAAAGAAAAAAAGGGGGGGTTTCATTTGATTGGCAGGTCAAAAGAAAAAGGGGGTTCCTTAGCTTTGTCAATCAGAAAAGGGGTTTGCAAGATCAGAGAAGGGGTTCCTTTGCGAGTCCAGGAAGGAGTTCGCTGAATGTTCATTTGATTGGCAGGCCAAAAGGAAAGGGGGGGGGGGTTCATTTGATTGGCAGGTCAAAAGAAAAAGGGGGTTCCTTAGCTCTGTCGATCAGAAAAGGGGTTTGCTTGGTTTGGGAGTCCAGAAAGGAGTTTGTTTGATTGGCAAGTCCAAAACGGGGTTCCTTAGCTTTGTCCAGGAAGGAGTTCGTTCGATGGGCAAGTCAAAAAAGAAAAAAAAGGGGGGGGGGGTTCGTTTGATTGGCAGGTCAAAAAAAGGGGGTTCCTTAGCTTTGTCAATCAGAAAAGGGGTTCCTTTGCGAGCCCAGGAAGGAGTTCGCTGAATGTTCGTTTGATTGGCAGGTCAAAAGGAAAGGGGGGTTCATTTGATTGGCAGGTCAAAAGGAAAGGGGGGGTTCGTTTGATTGGCAGGTCAAAAGAAAAGGGGGGGTTCGTTTGATTGGCAGGTCAAAAGAAAAGGGGGGGTTCGTTTGATTGGCAGGTCAAAAGGAAAGCGGGGTTCATTTGATTGGCAGGTCAAAGGGAAAGGGGGGGTTTCGTTTGATTGGCAGGTCAAAAGAAAAAAGGGGGGGTTCCGTTTGATTGGCAGGTCAAAAGAAAAGGGGGGGGGGTTCGTTTGATTGGCAGGTCAAAAGGAAAGGGGGGGTTCCTTAGCCTTGTAAAGTCGGGGAAGGGGTTCGGCCGCGGGGTCCCCCTTTACTCACAAGGCGTCGAGCAGGAGCTTGGCCGCCTCCTCGCAGCTGACCCGCTGCCGCTTCTGGAACTGCAGCCAGCGCTCCCGCTGCGCCCCCAGGGCCAGGCTGGGGGGCTCCTCCTCCTCCGACGCCCCCGGGCAGCCCGAGCCCAGCGGAGCCCCCTTGGCCGGCGGAGGCGGAGACGGCTTGGCCGGCGCCCGGGAGCCGCTCCGGGAGCCCCGCTCGCGAGCCGGGGGAGGCGCTGGCGGCGTCCGCCTTCGGCCCGGCGACCGCCGCGCCTTCCCCATCCTGGCCGGCCGCTCCTGCCCTGCGCTGCGCTGCGCTGCGCTGCGCTGAGCTGAGCTGCCCGGCCGGCCGCTGGAGGGCGAGCCTGCGCCGAGGAAGAGGAGGAGGAGGAGGAGGAGGAGGAAGGAGGGGAGTGGGGAGCAACCTCTGGGAAGGGGGGAGGGAGGAGGAGGAGGAGGAGGGAAAGGAAGGAAGGAAGGAAGGTTTAGGGGAGGGAGGAGGAGGGGAAGGGAGGGAGGAAGATTCAGGGGAAGGGAGGGGGCTAGGAGGAGGAGGGAGAGGGGAGGAGGGGAGAAGCCTCTGGGAAGGGGGGAGGGGGGAGGAGGAGGAGGGAAAGAAAGGGGGAGGGAGGGAGGGAGGAGGAGGAGGAGGGAAAGGAAGGAAGGAAGGAAGATTTAGGGGAGGGAGGAGGAGGAGGGGAAGGGAGGGAGGAAGATTCAGGGGAACGGAGGGGGTTAGGAGGAGGAAGAGGGGAGTGGGGAGCAACCTCTGGGAAGGGAGGAGGAGGAGGAGGAGGAGGGAAAGGGAGGGAGGGAGGAAGGAAGATTTAGGGGAAGGGAGGGGGCTAAGAGGAGGAGGGAGAGGGGAGGAGGGGGGCAATCTCTGGGAAGGGGGGAAGGGGGGAGGGAAAGGAAGGGAGGGAAGAAGATTCAGGGGAAGGGAGGGGGCTAAGAGGAGGAGGGGAGCAACCTCCAAGAAGGGAGGAGGAGGAGGAGGAGGGAAAGGAAGGGAGGGAGGCAGGGAGGAAGATAGATTTAGGGGAGGGAGGAGGAGGAGGAGGAGGAAGGAAAGGAAGGGAGGGATGAAGATTTATGGGAAGGGAGGGAGCTAAGAAGGGGGAGTGGAGCAACCTCCGAGAAGGGGGCAGGAGGATGAGGAAGAGGAAAAGGAAGGGAGGGAGGAAGATTTAGGGGAAGGGAGGGTCTAGGAGGAGGAGGGAGAGGGGAGGAGGGGAGAAACCTCTGGGAAGTGGGAGAGGGAGGAGGAGGAGGGAAAGGAAAGGAGGGATGAGATTTAGGGGAAGGGAGGGGGCTAAGAGGAGGATGGGAGGATGGGAGCAATCTCCGAGAAGGGGGGAGGAGGAGGAGGGAAAGGAAGGGAGGGATGAAGATTTAGGAGAAGGGAGGGGGCTAAGAGGAGGAGGAGGAGGAAAAGGAAGGGAGGAAGATAGATAGATTTAGGGGAAGGGAGGGGGCTAAGAGGAGGAGGAAGAAGAATGGAGAGGGGGCAACCTCCGGGGAGGGGAGGGGGGAGGAAGGGAGGAAAGAGAAAAGAAGGGAGGGAGGGAAGGAAGGAAGGAAGGAAGAGGAGCTGGTGATGGAGGAGGAAGAGAGGCAGAGGGGCATGGGGGGGGCACGAGGGGAGCAACCTCCAGGAAGGGGAGGCAGGTAGAAGAAAGGAAGGAAGGTAAAGAAAGAAAAAGGAAGAAAGAAAAAGAAAGAAAGAAAGAAAAAGATTGGGGGACGGCAGGGAGAGAGGAAGAAAGAATAGAAAGCAAGCAAGCAAGAAAGAAAGACTGGGGGAAAGATGGAAGGGGAGGAGGAGAAGGAGGAGGAGGAGTGGACGGAGGCCAAGAGACCCACCAGGCCAGGGGCAGTGGGGAAGAGCTTGCCTGCAGAAGGCCCGAGTGCCCCACCAGTGGAGGCTTTCACGAAGAGGCTGGACAGCCACTTCTCAAACATGGCATAGGGGGTCTCCTGCTTGAGCAGCGGGCTGGACTAGAGGACCTCCAAGGTCCCTTCCAACTCTGTGATTCTGTTAAAAACCCTTCTCCAAGGGGCCAAGGATACATTGCTTTTATCCTGAAAAGGGGAGGGGGGGTTTGCATCTCTCCGCCTGTCAGGGTAAGGAACAGTGGTGGGGGGGTCAACTTTTTTTTACTACCTGTTCTGTGGGCGTGGCTTGGTGGGCGTGGCAGGGGAAGGCTACTGTAAAATCTCCATTCCCACCCCAACTACAGGGGGAAGGATACCGTAAAATCTCCATTCCCACCACACTCCAGGGGGAAGGATGCTGTAAAATCTCCATTCCCACCCCATTCCAGGGGAAGGATACCGTAAAATCTCCATTCCCACCCCACTCCAGAGGGAAGGAAACTAAAATCTCCATTCCCACCCCACTCCAGGGGGAAGGATACTGTAAAATCTCCATTCCCACCCCACTCCAGGGGGAAGGAAACTATAAAATCTCCATTCCCACCCCACTCTAGGGGGAAGGATACTGTAAAATCTCCATTCCTACCCCACTCCAGGGGGAAGGAAACTATAAAATCTCCATTCCCACCCCACTCTAGGGGGAAGGATACTGTAAAAGCTCCATTCCCACCCCACTCCAGGGGGAAGGATACTGTAAAAGCTCCATTCCCACCCCACTCCAGGGGGAAGGAAACTGTAAAAACTCCATTCCCTCCCCACTCCAGGGGGAAGGATACTGCAAAATCCCCATTTCCTCCCAATCAGCTGGGACTCGGGAGGCAGAGAATAGAGGGGGGCGGGGCCAGTCAGAGGTGGTATTTGCCGGTTCTCCGAACTACTCAAAATTTCCGCTCCGGTTCTCCAGAACTGGTCAGAACCTGGTGAAACCCACCTCTGGTAAGGAAGCAGTGGTGGGACAGGGAGGGTCTTCATCTCAGGCTTGCAATTCTCCCCCCACCCACCCACTCGTCCCCTAATTACCAAATGAACCCAGTCCTGGCTTTGAATACAGATAGTCCTCGACTTACAACAGTTCATTTAGTGACCATTCAAAGTTACGACGACACTGAGAAAAGCGACTTATGACCGTTTTCCACACTTACGACCGTTGCAGCCTCCCCTGTGGTCACGTGATCAAAATTCGGATGCTTGGCAACTGACTCATATTTACGACGGTTACAGTGTCCCAGGGTCACGTGACTCCCTTTTGCGACCGTCTGACAAGCAACGTCAGTAGGGAAAGTCAGATTCCACTTAACAACCAGGTTCCTAACTTATCACCTGCAGTGATTCACTTAACAACCGTAGGAAGAAAGGTCGTAAAATGGGTCAAAACTCACTGAACAAATTCTCACTTAACAGCATAAATGTTGGGCTCAACTGTGGCCTTAGACTTACCACCACAGTTGAGCTCCAAATTGCTGTTGCTAAGCGAGACAGTTCTGAAGTGAGTTTCGTTCCGTTTCACGACCTTTCTTCCTATGGTTGTTAAGTGAATCACACAGTTGTTCAGGGAATCCGGCTTCCCCACTGTTGGTCCGAAGCTCGCAAAAGGGGATCACTTCACCCTAGGACTCTACAACCGTCATAAACATGAATCAGTTGCCAAGCATCTGTTGTGGCCCGTCAGCGGCCTGTGCAGCTAGTAGCTGATTCCGACAGCGAAGAGGCTGGTGTGGTGCTGCGCCAGCAGCCTGTGCAGCTGGCACCCGAGTCAAGACAATGAGGAGGCTGGAGAAGATGTGGTGCCAGGGGCGGGGATTCAGCCAGGGCCTTCAGAACCTCCAGAAGCTTCCATAAGTGAAGAGGACGAAGAGGAGGAGCCTCTTCTCGATGCACGGGTGCGCAGAGCTGCCAAAAGGCAGGAGTGGTTCC
This sequence comes from Pantherophis vulpinus, assembly GCA_037215915.1. Classification (NCBI taxonomy): domain Eukaryota; kingdom Metazoa; phylum Chordata; class Lepidosauria; order Squamata; family Colubridae; genus Pantherophis; species Pantherophis vulpinus. Next base: position 360,888,301 of record JAXLNS010000001.1, on the reverse strand, counting down.
TCAGGAGGAGGTTTCCTCGAGAGTAAGGCTTGGGGCTAATTGGCCACTCCCTTAGCCTATTTAAGGAGGAACGCCGACTGAAGCAATTTGTAGGGAACAACTTTAGTTCATTCTCCTTCGCGTCTGGATTCTCTGCAAATTGCTTCTGGGCTTTCTGCCAACCTTAGTAAGATTGTGATTACTTTATCTTTGTTTTCTTGTAGGCTGTTAAGGAAGTTTATTAACAGCCTTTGTTTGGAAAAGACAGTCATTTTAGTAAATTTAAGTTTTGTACAAACTTTGTGCGTGCTGTGTTCTTTGGGGTCCGTAGCTGGGGCAGAACAGCGTCCAAATTTTGATCGTGGGGTCATAAGTGTGAATATTGGTCATATGTCACTCTTTTCAGCGCCTTTGTAACTTTGAATGGTTACTAAACCAACTGTTTCTAAATTGAGGAGTGCCTGGTTGCCAAATACCCAAATTGTGATTGTGTCAGCGTTCCCACCAGCTAGGTAGACTTCCAAAAACAAATCTGTGACTCCACCTCTAAACTTATTAACCTCCTTCAACGAAGAGGTTGAGCTGGATTCTCTCGTGCTTGAAGTTCCGTGTTCTATGAACAGCAGCCGGTGACTCAGTCATACATTACGGCTGACGCATGCCAATTTTTTTTTAAATAAACAATCATCCCGCAGACATGAAAAGCATGCTTCCTGTACTGGACCGGACGACCTCAGCAACAATGGCGGGCCCAATGGGCAAAAGGGGCCTGGTAGCGCAGCAGACTAAAGCACTGTTATTAACATCAGCTGCCTGCAATTACTGCAAGTTCAAATCTCACCAGGCTCAAAGTTGACTCAGCCTTCCATCCTTTCTAAGGTAGGTAAAATGAGGACCCAGTTTGTGGGGGCAATAAGCTGACTTTGTATAAATATACAAAAAGGATGAATGCTATTGCTTAGCGCATTGTAAGCCGCCCTGAGTCTCCGGAGAAGGCGGCATATAAATCAATTTTTTTAAAAAAATCTATCAGTCTGTCTGTCTATCTGTCTATCTGTCTATCTATCTATGTATCTATCTATCCATCTATCCATCTATCCATCTATCCATCTATATCTATTTATCTATCTATCATCTATACCTATCTATCCATCCATCCATACATACATACATACATACATACAAGAGGCTGTAGTACAATGGACTAAAGCACACTTATTAACAACTGCTGCCTGCAATTACTGTAAATTCGAATCTCGCCAGGCTCAAGGTTGACTCAGCCTTCCATCCTTTCTAAGGTAGGTGAAATGAGGACCCAGTTTGTGGGGGCAATAAGCTGACTTTGTATAAATATATATAAGTATGAAGGCTATTGCTTAATGCATTGTAAGCCGCCCTGAGTCTCCGGAGAAGGGCAGCATATAAATAAATAAAAAAAAGAATGCTCGGGACTTTGGAAACAGGTGGAAGAGACCTTCATCCTTCAGACAGTGAGACCTTCAGACCTTCAGACAGTGAATAGACAACAGCTGGATGTCAGCGTTCCGAGTCATGAAATTCAACAGTGAAAAAAGCAAGGTTCTACATTTAGGGAAGAAAAACAAAATGCGCAGGTACCGTATATGTGGTACTTTGCTCAATAGTAGTAACTGTGAGAGGGATCTTGGAGTCCTAGTGGACAACCATTTAGATATGAGCCAGCCGTGTGCAGCAGCTGCCAAAAAAGCCAACACAGTTCTGGGCTGCATCAACAGAGGGATAGAATCAAGATCACGTGAAGTGTTAATACCACTTTATGAGGCCTTGGTAAGGCCACACTTGGAGTACTGCATCCAGTTTTGGTCGCCACGATGGAAAAAAGATGTGGAGACTCTAGAAAGAGTGCAGAGAAGAGCAACAAAGACGATTAGGGGGCTGGAGGTTAAAACATATGAAGAACGGTTGCAGGAACTGGGTATGTCTAGTTTAATGAAAAGAAGGACTAGGGGAGACATGATAGCAGTCTTCCAATATCTCAGGGGCTGCCCCAAAGAAGAGGGGGTCAAGCTATTCTCCAAAGCACCTGAAGGCAGGACAAGAAGCAACGGGTGGAAACTAATCAAGGAGAGAAGCAACTTAGACACTCCTGACACTTAGAACAATAAGTGCAACAACTTGCCTGCAGCAGTTGTGAATGCCCTAACACTGGAAATTTTTAAGAAGATGTTGTATAACCATTTGTCTGAAGTGGTGTAGGGTTTCCTACCTGGGCAGGGGGTTGGACTAGAAGACCTCCAAGACCCCTCTTCCAACTCCATTCTTCTATTCTATTCTAATACATCCATAGCAAGCAAACCTCCGAAGCAGGTAGATTCCTCAAAGGATACCGTGTTTCCCCGAAAATAAGACCCTGTCTTATATTTTTTTTGAACCCCGAAATAAGCGCTTGGCCTTATTTTCGGGGAGGTCTTATTATTTTGGGGCGCGTGGAGCAAGACGGGGCTCCTCTTGCCGCCTTACCTGATTTCCAGCTCTGTCTCCCTAACCCTAACCAGAGGAAATGGCGGGAACCAGCTGTGCGTGCATTTAAATATTTTCAGGGAGGGCTTATTTTCACGCATGCCCTCAAAAGCCTGATTGGGCTTATTATCCGGAGATGTCTTATTTTCGGGGAAACAGGGTAGCTTTATTGGAAATATCATATTGGCACAGATCTGGTGAAAACCGACTCTGAAGGTTCCCGCAGTTTTCACCTAGTTAAAAGAGAAACCCCCAAACAATTCAATTCAAACCTTTATTGTCAATGTGAGGGGCTACCACAAAGTAGAGGTAGTCAACCTATTGTCAGCATTCTAGTGCTGCCATAAAGAGGAGAAGACGAGGCTTGACTTTTCACCTACTTATTTTCTCTGTAGATAATATCCCCCTAGGAGATAGGATGGGAGGGGGGGACATTCCTGTGAGTTGAAGTCAGGAGATGGGGAGACTGACTTGGAAGATAGCCAATGAGACGCTGAGAATTGGGGAGCGGAAAGGGAAGGGTTTGGGGTCAGAGGGTTAGTGTCGGCTACGACGGAGTCGGGAACAGATTGTTGTACTCAATAAATGGAAGATTTCAGCAAAGATTATTTGTTTGGAAGTGCAATTTATTTGAGATGACATCGAAACCTGACACCTATTCTCCAAAACACCTGAAGGCAGGACAAGAAACAACAGATGGAATCTAATCGAGATCCAACGTAGAACTAAGAAGAAATGACAATGAGAACAATGAATCCGTGGAACCACTTGCCACCAGAAGTTGTGAATGCTCCAACATTGGATGTTTTCACAAAGAGATTGGATAGCCATTTGTCTGAAATGGTATAGGCAGGGTCTCCTATAGGGGGTTGGACTAGAAGACCTCCAAGGTTCCTCCCAATTCTGTGATTCTGTCATTCTAAAAAATTAAAGACGCCCTTGAGTCAAGCTCCATTCATGATGGCACGATCACGCAAACAGGAAATCGTAATTAGAGCTCTGAGCTGTTCCAGAGGCTCTTCCTGTCGTGGTTACAAATGGATTTTTCTCAAGAGTTCTTCCAGCCCTAGAAATCGTTTTAAGAGCAGAGTAGAGCAAAGCAAAAAGTGGATAATTGAAGTAGAACTAACCACTGTGTGGCGGCAGCCAAAAAAGCCAATGCAATCCTAAACTGCATTAACAAGAGGGATACAATCAAGATCAAGGGAAGTACTAATCCCACTCTATAATGATCAAAATTTGGACGCTTGGCAACTGACTCGTGTTTATGATGTCCTGGGGTTACCTAATCCCCTTTTGTGACAAGCAAAATCAATGGAGAAGCCAGATTCATTTAACAACTGTATCACTAACTTAACAACTACAGTGATCCGGTTAACAAGGAGCCAGTTGTGGGGGCAATAAGCTGACTTTGTATAAAATATATACAAAAGTAGGAAGGCTATTGCTTAGCGCATTGTAAGCCGCCCTGAGTCTCCGGAGAAAGGTGGCATATAAATCAAATTAAAAAAACAAACAAACAACGGTGGCAAGGAAGGTCGTAAAATGGGGCAAAACCCACTTAGCAAATGTCTCCCTTAGCAACATAAATGTTGGGCTCAATTGTAGTCTTAAGTCGAGGACTTCCTTGTAATTAGCAACAGAGCCAATTGGAACTTTTCTTCAAACATGGTAGGTCAGTGGTTAAGACGTGGCAGCCCAGGTTTGAGACCTGAGCGCTACACAACGGAGTGAGCGCCGGTTCCTTGCTCCAGCTCCTGCTCGGATAGCAGTTCAAAAACATGTAAATGTGAGTAGATAAATAGGTATCCCTTCGGTGGGAAAGTAGCAGCGTTCTGTGATGTCATGCTGGCCACATGACTGCAGAAATGTCTTTGGATAGCATCGCCTCAATGGCCTTGAAACAGAGATGAGCTCCCCCCCACTATCGTCGGCAACAATTGTGGTCAGAAATTGAGGACTACCTGTTACGACCACAATGGAGCCTTCCCATTACGGTCTTCTGTTGCAATAGAGATAAATAGGATCATCCACATGACTGATCTAATTTTACAACCTTGTTGTACAACTGTTCAAATTAGATTCAGTAAAGATCTTGGGACAGTAAACAGATGCGAAATCTGTTTACTGTCCAAGATCTTTACTAAATCTAATTTGAACAGTTAATAAATACTCCAAGGCCATTTCCACTAACAACTGTTGCTAGGGAGTCCAGAAACAAAGGATTTTGTTGGAAAATGGAAAAACATCCTGATGTCCAAGATGAGCCAGCAGAATGGGGCAGCAGCCAAAAAAGCCAATGTAATCCTAAAATGCATTAACAGAGGGATACAATCAAGATCAAGGGAGGTACTAATACTGAAGTGGTTCGGGAATAACGAGAGGCACAACCAAGCAAGTGACAACAGCTCTTTAATATACAGTGAGACTTCAGCAAAAACTCAGAGGCTGCAGCCCTCCTTATATACAATCCTGGAGGGACTGTCAGCCAATCAGAAACGTAGGCAGGTTTGAAACTCCCGCTCAAAAGTATCAATACATAACACCCCTCCCTTCCCAGAAGGCACTAACATTCAAAAATTTACATATGTACACACAAAATCTCGCAGGTGCTTAGGACGAGTTCTCGCCCTAGTTGACCTGCGCAGTTCAGTGTTTGGTGGGGCGTCGAGCTGGTCGGAGGGACTCTCTGTCTCTCCCGGCTCCGCCAATGGAACCTCCTGGAATTTATCCGGGGCGTGGTTATCCCCGGCTGGGAGTGGCGACTCGCTGGGGCAGCGCTGGAACCAGGGCTTGTCAGCTAAGTATTCTCGCGAACCCGGGCTTGAGTTAGCTGTGTTGGGAAAGTTGTTATAGTTAGGCTCGGAGATGTCTAAGTTAATATTTGCTTCGCCGACTACCCTTTTCCTCAGTTGGTCTATGTGGCGCTTCCAGAGTCTGTCCACCCCCACGTCAACCGTGTAGGATTTTGGGCCGGTTATGCCCACTATGGTTCCTGCAACCCATAGAGGTCCGCTAGCATAATTGCGAGCGAACACCGGGGACCCGACCTGGAACTGCCTAAGTCCGGAGGTCTCTCCCTTGAAGTTCTCGTGTGTATAGTTTGGGTGAAGTCTGTCTAATACACACCGAAGCTTCCTGCCCATGAGGAGCTCGGCTGGACTTCTCCCTGTGGCCGTGCATGGGGTGGCATGCTGGACTGCTAAGAATTGGTCTATCCTGGCCTGCCAGTCCCCGTTATCTAGCCTAGACAACGCTTCCTTGGCTGTTCGTACAAAACGTTCAGCCAATCCGTTAGAAGCCGGATGAAAAGGAGCCGACAGGGCATGGCGGATGCCCAGGCCGGCCAAGTAACCCTCAAACAAGGTTGCCGTGAATTGGGGGCCATTGTCAGATACCAGCGTATCTGGTAGGCCATGCGTGGCAAATAGTTTGCGTAGGGCTTTGATGACTGCCTCTGCTGTGGTAGAGGGCATTAAGATTATCTCAAGCCATTTAGAAAAGGCGTCGACCACAATTAAGAATGTCTGCCCGTGGAAGGGGCCCGCGAAATCAATGTGGATCCTCCCCCATGGCCCTTTTGGTTTCTCCCACTCGCGGACGGGCGCTACTGGGGGATCGGGGCGAGATTCCTGGCAGGGTCTGCACTTCCCCACCCACTCAGCGATAACTTGGTCCATGTTGGGCCACCACACATAACTACGGGCTAGACTCTTCATCCTAACAATGCCCGGATGCCCCTCATGTAGTAAATCCAATACCCATGACCGAAGTTTCGGTGGAATTACAACCCTGTCACCCCACAACAAACACCCCCCTTGCATAAACAGTTCATTACGTTTGTTAACATAGCCCTGGTATTCTCCCCCATCCACTTTGGTCGGCCACCCCTTTAGCACCCAACCCATTACAGTGCGAATGATCGGGTCTCTGGCCGAGGCTTTTGCCACCTCACGAGAGGAAATAGGCCCCAAAGTCACGGTGTCCATTAAGAGAACGGAGGTTTCAGGCATTGGGTCGTCAAGGAGATCAGGCAGGGGGCAGCGGCTGAGGGCATCCGCGTGACCCAAGGTCCGTCCGGGTCGGTGGATAAGCCGATACGAATAGGCTGACAGAAAAATGGCCCATCTGGTCAAACGTGGGGAAAGGGCAGCGGGGGTCGGTCTATCGCCCGCCAAAAGTCCTAGCAAGGGCCGGTGGTCAGTCACAAGTTCGAATTGTCTGCCAAAAAGGTACTCGTGGAACTTTTTGACCCCCGCAATTGCAGCCAGAGCCTCTCTGTCCAATTGACTATAGTTCCGCTCTGCGCTTGACAGTGTGCGAGAGTAAAAGGCGATAGGCGCCTCTAGGCCGTTCGGCAGTCTATGGCCTAGGACTGCACCAACTCCTACGGGGGAGGCGTCACAAACCAATACAAGCGGTAGCGCGGCGTTGTATTGGATTAGGAAACTGTCTTCCGATAGAAGTTCCTTTACTGCCTCAAAGGCGGCTGCTTGCGGTTTCCCCCAGACCCATGGTACATTCTTTCCCAGTAGTTTGTGTAGGGGATCTGCGATGGTGGCCTTGTCCTTGAGGAACATTGCGTAGAAATTGAGTAGTCCAAGGAAGGCTTGGAGCTCTGCTTTGGTCTTGGGGGCAGGTGCGCTTTTAATAGCCCTCACCTTGCTTTCGGTAGGGTGGATGCCTGTGCCGTCCACCCTATACCCCAAAAATTCGACGGAGGGGACAGCAATCATGCATTTACTTTTCTTTAGTCTTAGTCCCGCTTCCCTGAATCTAGATAGGACGTTCCTAACTCTGTCCCCTAGTTGACGTTCGTCCTGAGCGCTGACTAGAACGTCATCGAAATAGGGCACCACTCCGGGGAGCCCTTGCAGAAGGCGCTCCATGGTGCTCTGAAATAGGCCGGGTGCGACGCTCACCCCAAATTGGAGTCTGGTGCATTTGAATGCACCCCTATGGGTTACAATCGTTTGCGCCTCAGCTGTGGCATCGTCAACTGGTAGTTGTTGATAGGCCTGGGCCAGGTCTAATTTGGCAAAAATTTTTCCGGGCCCCAGGGAGTGTAGTAGATGATGCACGATCGGCACCGGATAGGCGCTCGGCTGCAAAGCCTTGTTGATCGTGCACTTATAGTCGGCGCAAATCCTGATTGAGCCGTCAGATTTAACTGGGGTCACTATAGGGGTTTCCCACTTTGCATGGTCAACGGGAACCAGCACCCCTTGTTTAATTAATTTGTCCAGTTCCGCATCGATCTTGGGTTTTAATGCGAACGGCACCCGTCTGGCCTTAAGTCTTATTTGGGCTACGTTGGGGTCTAAATTGAGGGAAATAGGGGTCCCCACATACTTGCCCAACGTGTCCCCGAAAACGTCCTGGAACTCGGTCAGGAGACTGTCCTTTAACGATGACTTGAGCACCTGGTGGACGCCGGTGAAGCCCATGCCGAGGGCTCGGAACCACCCCATGCCGAGAAGGCTGGGAAGTTGCTTCGTGACGATGGTCAGCGGCAGGGTTCTTTCGTAGTCTCCGTAGGTGACTCGGAACATGCCGACGCCTTCGAGGGGGACTCGGTTCCCCTGGTAGTCTAGGATGCGCAGTCTCTGTCTGGAGAGCTGGTCTTTCCGGAACGATGGCAGGAGGGTCTTTAGGGTCGCCCACGACATTATGGAGAGAGCTGATCCGGTGTCGATCTCCATCGAGCATGGCTTGCCGTTGATTTCGACCACCGTGCTGACTTTGTCCTCGACTTCCGCGCTGGCCTGGTCTATGTGAATGCTGCGGCCATCTCGAGGTTCAAATTCGCGCCGTTTTTTCGCGCCGCCTTCTCTCGTTGGCTGTTTCTGACGCGCTGATTCTGGTTGGCTGCGGCGCTCACGTGGTTGGTGTTTTCTAGGCAGAATGGCTCTACAGACTCGCGCCAAGTGCCCTTTTTTCTCGCAACGCCTGCAAATCGCCTCCCTGTACTTGCAGGACAGCCTGTCATGGTGTCCTCCGCAGCTGGGACAGCTTCGCTGCGGGCTGCCGGTGTCTTTTCTCTGGTGCTCAGTTCGGAAAACGTCCTCATCCGACTCGGACTCTGAGCTGGATCCGGCGTCTTCCCTGTGCACCGGGGCAGACTTGGGGTTTTCTTTGCTGGTCAGCGGACGCTGCAGCGTTTCTGCGGCCTTTGTGGAGGCTTCGTGAGCCCTGGCCTCGTCTAGGGCTCCAGCAAGCGTCAGATCAGTTTTGGCGAGTAGGCGCCGTTGTAGCCTAATGTCCCGAACGCCACAGATAAGTTGCTCAAGCAACGCATCGTCCAAGTCTCTATAGTCGCAATGAGTTGCGGCTTTTCTCAGGCTGGCCATGTAAGCGCTGACCGGTTCTCCCTCTCGCTGAACGCGCTGTCTGAGTTGGTATCGTTGCACGAACTTGGAGGGCACGGGAGCGTAGTGAGCCCGGAGCGTGGCCATCAGGGTGTCCCAGGAGACGGTCTGGACCGGGGTTGGCTCACACAGTGACTCTGCCATCTCGAACACGTCGGGTCCGCAGTGGCTTAGGAAGAGGGCTCTTTTTCGATTAGCGGAGAGCCCTTGCATGTCGCTGGCTTCGAGCGAGCATTCGAACCTCGTTAGGTACGAGACCCATTTTTCGCGGGTCGGATCAAAAGGCTTGGGCGGAACGTAGGCAGACATGTTCGGTATGCCTCCTGTAGTTCGCCTCGTCGCCTAGCTGAAGCTCGTGTCTCACTGGGTCGCTTCTTGTGCTCTCTATCCCACCTTCGTCGCCAATGAAGTGGTTCGGGAATAACGAGAGGCACAACCAAGCAAGTGACAACAGCTCTTTAATATACAGTGAGACTTCAGCAAAAACTCAGAGGCTGCAGCCCTCCTTATATACAATCCTGGAGGGACTGTCAGCCAATCAGAAACGTAGGCAGGTTTGAAACTCCCGCTCAAAAGTATCAATACATAACAAATACCACTCTATAAAGCCTAAGTAAGGCCACACCTGGAGTACTGAATCCAGTTTTGGTCACCACACTATAAAAAAGATGTTGAGACTCTGGAAAGAGTGCAGAGAAGAGCAATCAGGATGATGAGGGGACTGGAGGCTAAAACACACGAAGAACGGCTGCAGGAACTGGGCATCATGGCTAGTCTAGTGAAGAGAAGGACCAGGGGAGACAGGAGAGCATCTTCCAGTATTTGAGGGGCTGCCACAGAGAGGAGGGGGGGTCAAGCTGTTTTCCAAAGCATCTGAAGGCCAGACGAGGAATAATGGGTGGAAACTGACTAAGGTGGTGCAGCAGATTAAAGTGGTGTTAAGTGACACCAGCTGCCTGCAATTACTGCAAGTTCGAATCTCACCAGGCTCCTTCCATCCTTCCGAGGTAGGTAAAATGAGGACCCGGATTGTGGGGGCAATAAGCTGACTTTGTATAAAAAAGAACACCGCTTAGGGAGGCCGAAAGCCCTACTAAGCAGGTATATACAAAAGTATGAAGGCTATTGCTTAATCCATTGTAAGCCGCCCTGAGTCTCCGGAGAAGGGCGGCATATAAATTGAACCAATAATAATAAACAATAATAATAAGGAGAGATTCAACCTGGAAATAAGGAGAAGTTTTCTGACAGTGAGAAACAATCAACCCATGGAACAGAAGTTGCCTTTGGAAGTTGTGGGAGCTTCATCACTGGAGGCTTTCAAGAAGAGACTGGACTGCCGTCAGTCAGAAATGGTGTAGGGTTTTCTGCTTGAGTGAGGGGGTTGGACTAGATGACCTACAAGGTCCCTTCCCACTCTGTTAATCTGTTATAAGACTGGACTGCCATCGATCAGAAATGGTGTGTAGAGTCTCCTGCTCGGGGGGGGGGAGGGGGTTGGACTAGATGACCTACAAGGTCCCTTCCAACTCTGTTTATTCTGTTATTACTCTGTTATTCAGAAGTTGTGGGAGCTTCATCACTGGAGACTTTCAAGAAGAGACTGGACTGCCATCGGTCAGAAATGGTGTAGGGTTTCCTGCTTGGGCAGGGGGTTGGACTAGATGACCTCTAAGGTCCCTTCCAACTCCGGTTATCTGTTATGGGTGTGTGTGTATGTGAGGGTACAGAAAAAGAATAAGCTAGAAACTGTGACCTGGTTTCCAAAGCTCCTGGGGCATTCAAAGTTCCTTTACAACCGGCAGGTTGTAAAGACATTTTATTTATTTATTTTTATTTATTTGTTTTATTAAATTTGTATACCACCCTACTCCCGAAGGACTCAGGGCGGTGAACAGCCATAAAATAAAACATGTAGATACAAAATTTAAAATAGAGATAAAACTAATTAAATAAATTTGGCTGAGACATTTTAAAACCCCAATAAATCAAAACCAAATTTAAAATTCCATTTAAAAAGAGGAAAAGTCTAGGTCAGGCCAGCTTGATGGAATAAAAACGTCTTAAGCGCGCGACGGAAGGTGCGCAGGTCCGGAATCCTCCGTATCTCCGGGGGGAGCTCGTTCCAGATCGTAGGTGCCCCCACAGAGAAGGCTCTCCCCCTGGGGGCCGCCAGTCGACATTGTTTGGCCGACGGCACCCGGAGGAGCCCCTCTCTATGGGAGCGTACTGGTCGGTGGGAGGCTATTGGTGGCAGCAGGCGGTCCCGTAAATAGCCAGGTCCTAAGCCATGGAGCGCTTTGAAGGTGATAACCAAGACCTTGAAGCGCACTCGGAAGACCACCGGGAGCCAGTGCAGCTCGCGCAGGAGAGGCGTTACATGGGAGCGCCACGTTGCTCCCATCACCACCCGCGCGGCCGCACTCTGCGCCAGTTGGAGCCAGTTGAGTTTCCAAATACTTTCCTTCTCTCCCCCACCCTCCAGCTTTGCTCTCTTTGCAGGAATGTTTGCGTGATCATGAGTCAGCAGACAAAGTTTCTGGGAAGCCTGCCCGACTTGTGATTCAGACGGAGACATTGCAAAGGGCACCGACAGGCCTAACCAGAACGGTTTCCTGCCTGGGTAAGCTGCTTTTAAAACCACCCACAATTTCTGCAACTCATTTAGGCTGCCCAGGATAGGAGGAGAAATAACTAGTTCTGAAAATCAGCCCCATTATTGTACTTGCAATCCTCGACTTACGACTGAGCACCAAATTTCCATCGCCATTCAGGGCGATGAAAGTGAAACTCACTTGAGTTTTGCCCCATTTTATGGCCTTTTTTTTTTTTTTGCCACGGTCGTTATATGAAACCCTGCCTTTGTTAAGTTAGTAACACGGTTGTTAAGTGAAACTGGCTTCTCCTATTGCTTGTCAGAAGGTCGCAAAAGGGGGATCCCAGGACACGGCGACTGTCATAAATATGAGACAGTTGCCGAGGATTGGAATTTTGATAACAGGGATGTCGCAATGGTCGTATGTGTGAAAAATGGTCACGTCACTTTTTTCAATGGCGTTGTGTGAATGGCCACTAATCGAGTGATTGTGTCAAGGACTAGCCGTAATTAATGAAGCCAGAAAGTTTGTTGACACAGATCATCCACTAAGAACTCTTTTCTGTTTAGCGTTTATTTTAAAAGTAAGGTTGAGACACGTCCCTAAAAAAATGATATAATAATATTTGTTCCAGTAACTTGAGAGCCATTGTGCAACTTTTGTCTCATGGCTATATTGGAGAAACAATTGATCCAGAAGAGGAGGTATTTTTATATCGATCATTCTTAATGGGCCTTCCTGGGAAAAAAAAAACCTTAAATCTCATATGAACTTTTAGACTAAGAAATCCTGAAAAAAATCCCGATTGGCTCAAATTCAGTACTAAACTTCTTAAAAGTTGGCAATACGAACGAAGATGACTTGTGGGAGGGAGTGGGGAAGGAGAGGGATGGTTGGAAGGATTAAGAAAGGAGTTTTTGGAAAGCTAGTTTCCAAATATTTAACCATGTTAAAGGCCAGATTTGTCTTAAATCTCTCTGCGTGAAACTAAAATCAAAGAATTGCTCACAAAATATAGCTATAGCAGTATTCCCAAACTTTTATTACCCCAAAATTGCTTATCAGACAGTCTTCTCGAACTTCGAGGGTCAGTTATAATTCCCTTCAGCACTGTCATAACTTGGAACGGTCATTGAATGGTTGTAACTCAAGGACTACCTCTGAAATAAAAATAGTATCATCGAATGATCTTCATATTATCCCAACAAATCAATCATGGGAATTTCATCGATTTTTGTCTTAATAAGAATACATCTGGGAGATTTTCACATACATTTTAGTACACGTGGCACTCTGTAAATCAATTTAAATGTCCCGGTTCTGATTTATAATGGGTTTGTGGGTTGTTGTCCAAAAGGGGGAAAAAAACCCACATTTATCCAATTTGGGGTAATTTATTAAGGTTTGGGAAGTACTGACCTACCTAGTGGAGATTTTAAACACTTGAATTTGAGTGATCCAGTTTCCAGGTTTAACAAAAACAATTCAACCTTGTGTTGAATTCTTGGGAAATTGCTAGGAAGTTACTATATCCTTAAGTGATAAATTCCTTCTCTAATGCTGTTGTAATAAATACTTAAATAATGTATTCCGATTAATGTTTAGGATTAATTCAGTTAAAAAACATTCTCAAATGTGATATTTTTCTCAGTGGTGAAATCCAATATTTTTTACTACCGGCTCTGTGGGCATGGTGTGGCTTGGTGGGCATGGCAGGGGAAGGATATTGCAAAATTCCCATTCCCTCCCCACTCCTGGGGGAAGGATATTGCAAAATCTCCATTCCCACCCACTCCAGGGGAAGATACTGCACAATCCCCATTCCCTCCTCACTACTGGGGGAAAGATATTGCAAAATCTCCATTCCCACCCCACTCTGGGGCCAGCCAGAGGTGGTATTTGCCGGTTCTCCAAACTGTTCAAAATTTCCGGTACTGGTTCTCCAGAACCTGTCAGAACCTGCTGGATTTCACCCCTGATTTTTCTGTTCAATCTCTTTGAAACCTATTCCATTTTTTTCTGGAATCTTCCGCATTTTAGCTTTTAAAATGAGTACTGTAGACATTTCAACCAGGGATTGAGTTCATTTAGGCCTGTCCAAAGAGACTTGACTGGACATGTCCAGCTCCCCTGCTGTCATTTCCAGACCATTAGATCATCTCAACTCACTTTCCATCAGAATATCAGAAGAGCTCTGTGTGTTTTGCCAAAGTAGCAGGAAGAAAAGAAAGAAGCATTGGCCACTCGGTTCTAAAAATTAAGCAGGGCTGTATGTGTTAATTTTATTTATTTAGAAGATTTATATGGCGAGCCACTCACTCTCAGTGATTTTGGGTGGCTTATAAATAAGATTTGTAAGGTTTGAAGAATCTCAATCAATCAATAATCAGCTCACAGGAGTATTTTCCAAAGAATAAGATATTTACAAAAGCATAATTTGGCATAGAAATGCAAATTTTAGGCCAAAAGCTAAAACAATGGTTTATGCTGAAGAGGTTTCCACAAATATATGCAGTCCAGTTTTTCTCAACCTTGGCAACTTAAAAATGTGTGGACTTTAACTCCCAGAATTCCCCAGCCAGCAAGGGAACATTTTGATCGTTCAAAGTTACAACAGCACTGGAAAAAAAAGGGACTTATGACTAGTCCTTGCACTTACGACTGTCCTGGCATCTTGACGGTCACGTGATTAGAATTCAGGTGATTGGCAACTGGCATGTATTTACAATGTTTGCAGTATCCCAGGATCGTGTGATCACCATTTCTGATCTCCCGAGTTGACTTCCGATAAGCAAAGACAATGGGGGGATGCTGGATTTGCTTAACGACGGCATGGTTCACATAACAACTGCAGCAATTCATTTAACAGCTGTGGCAAAAAAGATCATAAAATTGGGCATAATTCACGCAGCAATGGAAATTCTCACACCGATTTTGGTCATAAATCAAGGATTATCTGTTCTTTGGGAAAACAACCTCCCTTCCACACAGTAGTGAAAGTGGTTACCAGTACTTCTGAGTACAAATAGAAGAAATACAGCAATTTCCTATGTATTGTCAACTCTTTTTTCTTAGGAGACAAACAAGACAGGCCTAGAAAATTTATTTGGCTTCTTATTGCCTAGAAACCTTTTGATATAATCAAAGCAATCGCCTTCTTTCATGGTGTACAAGACTGCACACAATAGCTCTTTTGTAAACACACAGATACTTCTTTCCATAGAGTAGGGTTTTTTTACCCCGTTGCCAAGTGATGTGCTGTTGTTTTTAAACCTCAAGCTGATTTCAATTCTTCTGAGGACTCTCAATGCATCCACGTGATCAAGCTGGTTATAAGATTGGGATATATGTTTGCATGCCCTGCAACGTTCTTGGCAGCAACTGTTATCCATTAATCATCCAGAATTATCGGCATAGCATAGAAATATGTTTTAAAGGTGTTGCAGACTGAATTACAATTCTCCCTTGCTTGCACCATAGAAACCTCCATATACATTTACAAACCCTACAAATTATTGCCAAATGTTACGGCTTTTATTGACGCAGAATTCCTCAGACAGAAAATGGGTAGAAACTGTTTTAAAGGTAGTTTGTAAGAATAGATAAGTATGGAGACGGGGAACGACTAGGTTAGTGCAAACACATTTTAATTATTTTCTCATCTCCTGCCTTTCATTTCTTTGGCCGTTTCTTGTTTTTTTCCCTTTTTTTGGTGCGTTGCTTATCCCAAAAGGAAAAGGCACAAGGGATATTCTTTCTCAGTATTGTGTCCACCTGAGTCTCGGGTCGTGTATCAACAGACACCAAGGGAGGGGACAAGAGTTGTTTTTATCCATGAAGGTTCTCAGGTGCCCTGCTGCACAGATAACAGGCTGTAAATCCCTGTGGTTGGACCACCAGGGACCAGATGAAATTGCTGCTAGTATACTGCCCTCCCTGCTGCCCAGTAGTATCCCTGCCTGGGCTACTGGATGCCAGTATCAGGCTGGCAATACAATCCCTGAGGTTTGGATGCTTGGGGATTTCAATTTGCAGTTGGTGGTGTTGTTTACAAGGAAGCTCAGAAGTTTATGGCTTCTATGGTAACTGTGGACCTGCCTCAAGTCATAGACAACCCGATGCATACCAGCTGCTATATATTGGATCCAGTTTTTTTGTCTTAGGACAGCTGTGATGTGATCTGGTAGTGGAGATTAACACATCTGTTGTGGTGGTCAGATCATTGATTACTTTCAGAGTCACTGGTGCCACCTTCAATTATGGGAAAACAGAGCTTATTTGATCAGCCTGCCTCAGGCACAAGGTGGATCTTATGGGGTTCCAGACAGAGACTGGAGTTCTCTCTGAGGATCCGGTGGGTGATTTGATCAAGACCTTGGTCACCATCTGGAACTGGTGGGTGTCAGTCACCTTGGACTTCATCACCCCATCACCACTTCTCCCTGTACACTGTGCTCAGGCAAAAAATTAATTTACTGAGTAGCTCCAGAAGTGCCAGAAGAGACGATTGGAGAATTATCAGAGGAAGACTCGCTGTAAAACTGATTAAATATGGGTAAGAGCCCATATTATAGATGATGTTATAGAGATTGTGGTGATCAAAAGTGTTGAAGCATTAAGATTTGTCCACTCTTATTGCATCAGTTGATAACTGCCCAGTGGCTCTCTTTGTGTTGATTCGGTCCCTGCTAGGTAGGAACAGGATACAAGATTATCTGCAAGGCTGCTGTATGCAATAATTTGCCTTTTTGATGAATAACGTTACTCAGATTCATGCTGAAGACTTGAACGGACCAGGAGCGAGGTCTTGTATGATCTGGGTTGAGTGAGAGGTGGTGACTCATGAGAAACTGGACCAGGGTGGTATTCACTTACCTTTGCTACCATTTCGCAAATGTGAGCATGCGCCTCCTCCATGCATGTGCAGAGCCTTCTGTGCATGCGCAGAAGGTCAAAAACGGGACGTGATGACATCTGGGCAGGTGGGTGGAGCCTCCTGTAGCCAACGCTACTGGATTGCATGATCCGGATAGAACCAGCTGGATTTCACCACTGAACTGGACATTCTATGTGCTATGAGTTCAGTTGTCTGTGTGGGATCCAAGTTCCTCTTGGATTAAGACAGCCAGGCTGTAGCCTGTAGTTCAATCCATGTGATAGTGCCAATCTCTTTGAGAGAGAGAGAGGGTGGTGTCTTCTACTTTGATGGAGGCTCTTGAGTACTCTCAGGCTTTTCACAATGTGTTTAGGACCATTGCAGCGTCCCATGGCCATAAGACCATCATTTACATGCTTCACAGCTGGCTTCCGACCAAGAGTTCAAAGGAGAAGTCAACAAGTTGCAGTCACATGATGCCCGGCTTAACAACCACTGTGGAAGTTAATTCATAAGTCCATCATTGTCATGTGATGTCTTGCTCAATGACCATGTTGCTTATTGACGGAGTTGCTGTTCCCAATTGCCATCATTAAGAAAGGACTTACCTGTATTGTGATCCAGACTGCTATTTATATAATTGTATTTGTATTTTCTTCTATTCTTTGAGCAGCCATTAACTGCTTTGGAGACAGGTGGTGTCGTCAAAATAAAATAATATGTGATTATCTAAGTGATTTGCTTTCTTTAACAGTTTCTTTGTCCTTAGGAAAATATAGAAAGCTTGGGAAATTTCCAAAGGGAAGATAATTCTCTGCATTCATGCAAGACCAATGAATCTCCCCTAATGGAGGTTTTCCACAAAACCATACCATTTAGCAAATGATTGCAGATTCAGCTTCATCACAAACAAGTCTCTCTTGAAATTTAGTAGGAATGGATGGGGATAGTTTGGGACAGAAAAGGCAATCTATCTACTTATCTATGGAAGCCAAATGGTTAGATCTGTATAACAGCTGTTATGCAAAGCTGTTTCAGCCCTTTTGTAGGCTTGCAAAATACGCTGAATCACAAACTGTGGGCTGGGTTTAATTAAGACACTGAACTAAAAATATAGCCAAGAAGAAAACAAATGAAGGTGGCTTTGTTATGCGTCTATGGGGGAGGGAAGCAAGTGAAGTCGTGCACAGCATGACTTCATTGTGCAAATGACAGAAACTATGCAATCAGCATCTGTCATCAACAGATAACCCAAATCCTATTGTTTGCATGATGGCACCAAGATATCTTCAGTTTGGAATAGAGGTGATGCTAGAAGTCTCCCTATATTTGAGGGACTACCACAAAGAGGAGTAGGTCAGCCTATTCTCCAAAAATGCAAGGGCTGGACAAGAAGTATAGAATAACAGAATTGGAAGGGACCTTGGAGGTCTTCTAATCCAACCCCCTGCTTAGGCAGGAAATCCTACACCCACTTCAGACAAATGGTTATCTAATCTCTTCTTAAAAACTTCCAGTGTTGGAGCATTCACAACTTCTGGAGGTAAGTTATTCCACTGATTAATTGTTCTAACTGTCAGGAAATTTCTTCTTCATTCTAAGTTGCTTCTCTCCTTGATTAATTTCCACCTATTGCTTCTTGTCCAACCAAGTAATGGTTGGAAACTTAACAAAGAGAAATCCAACCTAAAAATAAGGTGAAATTTCCTGACAGCGAAAACAATTCATCAGTGGAACAGCTTGCCTTCAGAAGTTGTGGGTGCTCCATCACTGAAGATTTTTAAGAGATTGGACAGCCATTTGTCTGAATGGTATACAGTTTCCTGCTTGAGTAGGGAGTTGGGCTAGAAGACCTCCAAGGTCCCTTCCAACTGTTATCACTGGAGGTTTTCAAGACAAGATTGGAGAGCCACTTGTCCAGAATGGTACAGGTTCTCCTGCTTGAGCTGGGAGGTTGGACTAGAAGATCTCAAAGGCCCCTTCCAATTCTGTTGTACTGTTAATACTCTTAGTTAATACCACTTTAACGGACCTGGTTAACCTATGATTTGAATACAGTGTCTATAGCTGAAAACAAGTCCATAATCTTCACTTAATACATCTTTTATTAGACTAGGACCCTCCAATATGATGGGTTTCTACCATACGCTAAGCCAAAACATGTCCAGTTTGGTTTTGGTTTAGAAGTTGATACAAAACCAGCATTTGTGGTAAATAAATTATGATTGGCAGCTTAACAGCTTCCACGGATCCCTGCCAGTTGAACTTTGTTCAGTAAACTATGGAATAGCAAGACAGTGTTGTTCACGTACAGATCTCATAGTTCAAAAGCCTCCATGGTCACCTGCGGAAGACAAATGATGTCGCATAGATCATGATGTCATACTATAAATGAGGCAAATTATGTACTTGCACTATGAGCAAAAGAAAGTTCAAATATCATTTTGACTTCGTTGTTGCTTTTACTGGACACCTGATTGTGGTTGTATTCACTCATCAAGCCAAACTGTTGTTTCTAATCCATCCTAGTAAAATAAAGGTAATTCTACATATAAAAGTAGTTCTTAACTTATATCCATAATCAAGTTTGGAATTACGGTTTTTAAGTTGTGCTGGTCATGATGTGGGTCACCACATAAATGTGCCCAATTTGTATACTCTTTTGCAGCGGTCATTAAGTGAATCCATTGTCTGCAATGGGTGTTTTTGGTTGGAAATCAAAAGTAAATGCTGGTTTCCAAGAAAAAAAAAAGTTGCAATTTGTGGTGCCACGACTGTGGGAACAATCATAAATGCAGTCTAGGCAGTGAATGCCCAAAATGTGAATTTGGGTCATAAGAAGGCCTGGGGAGATCTGTTGTAACTTTGAATGATTGCTAAGTGATCAGTCATAAATTGGTGATCATCTGTATATTAAAACAAGCTATAGCTTTGCCACAGTTTTGTTCTCTACTCCTTCCTCAGGCAGAGGGACAAATTTTTGGGTGCGATCCAAGGAGGAAACTCTTGCAGCTAATAGCATAAACACAAGATTGGATTTCAGATGCCTTTTGCCTCTTCAAAAATAATAAAACCCTCCATAGAAGCAAACAAGTTCAGTCTCAGGCTTCCCTCTTCCTGGAGGAGAAGAAAAACAGGATTTTCCAGGAACAGAACTAGAGCAGTCGGGGAGAAAAACAACCTTTAGTAGCTCTGTTGTTGCCTTCAATTTGTTTTTTGAAACCAAATCTGGCTGATAAGAAGACTCTGTCCTTTCAGAACTATTTATCTATCACATGAGGGCCTTGGCATTTTAAGAAAAGGCTCTTTGGAGTGTTACTATTGCATTTCATTCTTTCTCTTTTTCCTTCTCTTTCTCATTTTCCTTCCGTCTTGGGTTTTTTCCTTTCTAATCTTCCTTCCTTCCCTTCTCATCTTTTTTCTTTTCTTATTTCCCTTCCTTTTCTTTCTTCATTTTCCCTTCCTTCTTTCTTTCCTTCTCATTTTTCCCCTTTCATTTTCCTTCCTTCCTTTTCTCTCATTTTTCCTTGTATTTTCCTTTTTTCCTTCTCATTTTTTTCCTTTCTAATTTCCCTTCCTTCCTTTTCTTTCATTTTTCTGTCTTTTCCCTTTTCTTTTCCCTTCTCATTTTTCCCTTTCTCATCTTCTTTTCCTTTTTTTCTCATTTTCCTTTTCTTCTTCCTTCCTATCTTTTTCCCTTTCTCATGTCCCTTTCCTTTTTGTTTTTCTACTGTTGAAAGAAAAAAGAAGCTACATTAATACCTTTTTAAAAACCATATTTGGTATCCCAAAAAAGGAACTTTCATGCTGAAATAGGAAAACAAAATTTAGCTTATTCCCCTCAAGGCAGTTAAACTTCCTCTTCAGAAAAGCAGTGGCAGAAGGGGGAAAAAAACACCTTGAACTTAAAATATACTGATTTTTAACTAAAAAAAAATGTTTTATGCATACTTTTCTTTCTTTTTCTTTATATAGTTTCACTCTTGATCAATGATTAAACGCCTCAGAGACGTTTTCCCGCCCTTTGCCCCTCAAAACAGCCCTACTTCCCCATCCCCCACCGACTTGGTTCTTCTACGCATGCGCCAACAGGCCGTCAGCCTCCCTTTCTTCCTTCCTGCCCTTTCTCGAAATCTGCTTCTCAGGGACCGAAGGCCTTAGCAACAAGAATGACCTCACTGCGCACCAATCAGAGGCGGGCTTTTCTGGGATATTGCTCCCCCTACTCCTAACCGCCCAGGCGCAGAGTCCCCGATCTTTCCAGAGCTTTCCTATCGATTGCATCTTGCGGAAGCCAATCAGAGTCCGCTCTTTCTGTCTCCCACCAATGGCGGCACAGCAACGTTTTAGCCCCACCTTCGTAGAATTATTCTTTCGACGACAAGGGACTTTTTACCTCTATTTCATATCCTTCCTCCCTTCACTGCCTCCAACTCATCCCTTCGGAGACCGGGTATTTAACAGGGAAGCATATATCATTTAATTTAGGGTTTTTTTTTAATTGTTTCGTCGAACGAGAGGAAATCGAGACGCAGAATCCGCTCTTTAAGGGCGTTCTTTGGAGGGACTATTTCCTCACGCGGAGGGATATTAAAGCGCATCTGAAGGGCGGGGCGACCAAGACAGAACCCTATAAATAGCAGTGACGGGTTGCTGGGCAGACAGTTGCGAAGAAGAAAGTCTTTGGAAATTTGCTGCGTTGTCACCGCGCCGCGATATTATTTATTTCCTTCCTTCTGGCTGCCTGAGTGAGCGGTAAGCTGATGAACAGATGACGATTAACCTTACTCTTAATAAATTGTTAAGATTTTTATTCCCGTCTTTATTCGCGGATATTTTAGTTGCTCCTGTTCGGACAGGGCTCGGGGTGGCGTCACTGTTGGCCATTGTGGCGAGGCGCGGGGCCGTGAGGAGGGCCCCGACTAATCCCCGGAAGAGGAGATAGGGTGGCTCCGCGGCGGAGGTGGGGGCGGCTGAAGGGGCCGCTTTCGGCGCCCGAGAGATCGAGATTTAATAAAGGGAGGTGCTGAGAGGAACAAAATATATATATACGACTTTCCGATAAACAGCTCAGCCTCCCAAAGCCTTTCGGGAAGGGAGCGGCACTCAGTTAGTTATGGATTTCGACGGCCGGATCCCTCTCCGCGTACCACCTTAGACTATATAAGTTCCGCTTCTCAATAGGATTTCCTCCCCAGGCGAGTGTAAGTGAGCCTCCCGCCTGGCGCTCGTTTATTTGCATTAATTAGGACTTGTCCTTCTGGTATTTGTAGCTTGAACCCATTTGAGGGAGGAGGGGGCGGTGGATTGGGGTGTTTTTCCTTCTAAAGTAAACCTCTTCGCTAAAAGAGTATTTGTCCCATTAAATAAGGTATAAGGTTTCCTAGGGTGACTACTAGGTTTCTATTTCTCTACCCCTCTATATATCTCTACCTCTCTATATATAGAATTAGAATTTTTTTATTGGCCAAGTGTGATTGGACAAACAAGGAATTTGTCTTGGTGCATATGCTCTCAGTGTACATAAAAGATACTTTCGTCAAGAATCATAAGGTACAACACTTAATGATAATCATAGGCTACAAATAAGCAATCAGGAAAACAATATCAATATAAATCTTAAGGATACAGTCATACGTGGAAGGAGATGGGTGGTGGGAACGATGAAAAGATTAATAGTAATGCAGGCTTAGTAAAAAGTTTGACAGTGTTGAGGGATTTGTTTACCACAGTGATGGCGTTCTGGGAAAAACAGTTCCTGTTTCTAGTAGTTTTGGTGTGCCGTTCTCTAGTCATTTATATATATATATATATATTTATATATCTTTCTCCCTATTTCCCCGCTCCCCCCTCTTTCTGTATATATCTGTCTCATCTCTCCCCCCTCTTAAAACATCTACTTACCTCTTTCCCACTCCCCCCTCTCTGTCTCTCCATGTGTCTCTGCAATTCTGTTGCATTGCTGGTTGATAAGTTTTAAAAAAGGTTACATTGAAGGTATAAATCAGTGTTATTGCATCATTCGGATCTGAATTTTTAAAATTTAGAGCTTGGGACTCAAGGCACTAGAACCGAGGAATATACAGGTGCGCTCATAAGTTTACATACCCTGGCAGAATTTATGATTTCCTCGCCATTTTTTCAGAGAATATGAATGATAACATGAAAACCTTTATTTCACTCATGGTTAGTGTTTGGCTGAAGCCATTTATTATCAGTCAACTGTGTTTTTACTCTTTCAATCATAATGACAATAAACTACCCAAATGACCCTGATCAAAAGTTTACATACCCTGGTGATTGTGGCCTGATAACATGCACACAGGTTGACCCAAAGGGGTGTGAATGGCTATTAAAGGTAACCATCACCTGTGATCTGTTTGCAGGTAATTAGTTTGTGTGTATAAAAGGTCAATGAGTTTCTGGCCGCCTGACAGACCCTTGCATCCTTCATCCAGTGCTGCACTGACGTTTCTGAGTCATGGGGAAAGCAAAAGAATTGTCAAAGGATCTGCGGGAAAGGGTAGTTGAACTATATAAAGCAGGAAAGGGATATAAAAAGATATCCAAGGAATTGAGAATGCCAATCAGCAGTGTTCAGACTCTAATCAAGAAGTGGAAAATGAGGGGTTCTGTTGAAACCAAACCACGGTCAGGTAGACCAACTAAACTTTCAGCCACAACTGCCAGGAAAATTGTTCGGGATGCAAAGAAAAACCCACAAATAACTTCAAGTGAAATACAGGACTCTCTGAAAACATGTGGTGTGGCTGTTGCACGATGCACAATGAGGCACTGGAAGAAAGATGGGCTGCGCAAATGCCACAAAGTATCCCCGCAGCCACAAAGTATCCTGCTAATAGGCCAAACAGCACAGAGACAAGTCTCAAACCTGGCACAAAGTCATTTGGAGTGATGAGACCAAAATTGAGCTTTTCAGCCACAACCATAAACGCTACATTTGGAGAGGCCTATGATGAAAAGTACACCACATTCGTACTGTGAAACACAGGTGGATCGCTGATGTTTTGGGGATGTGTGAGCTACAAAGGCACAGGACATTTGGTCAGAATTGATGGCACGATGAATGCAGTATGTTATCAAAAGATACTGGAGGCAGAATAAAGTGAACGTTCTGGAGTGGTCATCTCAGTCTCCTGACCTCAATATCATTGAGCCACTCTGGGGAGATCTCAAACGTGCAGTTCATGCAAGACAGCCCAAGAATTTACAGGACCTGGAGGCTTTTTGCCAGGAAGAATGGACAGCTTTACCATCTGAAAAGATAAAGAGCCTCATCCACACATACCACAAAAGACTTCAAACTGTCATTAATATTAAAGGCCGTATTAAGAAGTGGGGGTGTAAACTTGTGATCAGGGTCATTTGGGTAGTTTCTGTTGTCATTATGATTGAAAAAGAGTAAACGCAGTTGATTGATAATAAATGGCTTCAGCCAAACACTAATGAGTGAAAGAAAAGTTTTTGTGTTATTCATATTCTGAAAAATGGCCAAGAAATTCTGCCAGGGTATGTAAACTTATGAGCACAACTGTATATATATCTTCTTCATCTCTTTCTCTCTCTCTCTCCCTACCTACCTACTTTCTGCTTCCCCTCTCTTTCTGTATATATCTGTATCTTGTCTCTCGCCCTCTATAAAACATCTACCTACTTCTTTCCCATTCCTTCCTGTCCCCCCTCCCTCTGTCTCTGCAATTCCGTTGCATTGCTCGTTGATAAGATTAAAAAAAGGTGATGTGGAAGGTATAAATCAGTGTTGCATCATTTGGATCTGAATTTTTAAAATTTAGAGCTTGGGGATCAAGGCACTAGAACCAAGGAATATATACCCTCAAGTACCCTCAACTTAATGACCATGATTGATCCTGAAATTTCTGTTAAGACCTTTAAGTCAGTTTTGTCCCATTTTACAACTTTTCTTGCCACTGTTAAGTGAATCACCACAGGTGGTAAGTTAGTAACCCGGTTAAGTGAATCTGATGGGATTCACGTGACCTTGGGACACAGCAATGATCAGTTGCCAAGCGTCTGAATTTTGATCACATGGCCCTGGGGATGCTGCAATGGTCATAAGTCACTTTTTCTGTGCAGCAGTCACTAAACGAACTGTTTTAAGTCAAGGATTACCTGTATTTATGAGCATAATTGAGCCCAAAATTTAAGTTAAGTGAGATCAAGGCATTCAACAGAGGAATATATACAAGGTAGTCCTCGACTTAGGAGTACAATTGGGCCCAAAATTTATGTTGCCAAGAGAGACATTTTATTAAGCAAGATTTGCTTATTTTATGACCTTTCTTGCCACAGTTAAGTAAATCACTGCTGTTAAGTAAGTTAGGAATGTGTTAAGTTTTATCTAGCTTCCCACATTAAAGGGCATGACTCCAGGACATTGAAACACTCATTAATATGAGTAAGTTGCCAAGCATCTGAACTTTGATCACAGGACTATGGGGAAGCTGCCACACCTTATATCTTATTTAGTGTGAAAACTGGTCATAAGTCACTTTTTCAGTGCTGTTATATCTTTGAAGAGTCACTAAAAGAACTGTTGTAAATTGAGGACTACCTGTATGTGTGTGTGCTATTATTATGCAGGGCTGATAAAACCCTATTGAACAATATAAAAGCTGGTGCTTTAATAAGCTTAGCTTTCTATGCCCTTCTCAAAATTAAGTGCCTAATGGGCAGTTTAGAGATAGGTCTGCTGGGTTAAACCATGACCAGCATGGCCATTGGTACAATCTTGAATTATTTCCTGATATGGTTAAATGCAGTATTTACATGCTAATGGGTGCTGCAGGATAACCTTTCTGAGTTAGCAGTTCCCTGCAGTCGTTTACAGGACCTCAACATAACCTGGATATTGGTTGTCAGATACAGTATTTATGGGGACTAGAAGTCCCTACAAAGAAAAATGGTGCCAGCTTCTAACCTAAGATTTTCCAGGCTGTTGTGTCGGTGATATTAAGTGAAAAATAATAGAAATACACAAGACCCCAGAACAATCTAATGCAAATTATGGCCATTCTATGCGATAACTTTGTAGGTGTGCTACACTTAAGATGCTGTTTTGGAAGGATAACTACAATTTTTTTTTTGCTGCAATTTGATTATACATTTGATAGTATTGGAAATTTGAGGGGCTGAGACTCTTGCAATGCTTTTTTTTAATGAGTTATACATCAATTATACATTGTATATTGCTTATAAATATGTGAATGCGGTGGGAATGCAGCAATAAATTAAAATCAGTGCAAAACTTAGTTTTCTAAATGAACTGGGCAGCTATTTAATACAATAGCATTGGCATCACGGGTGAAATGGGAAGTATGGAAATGTGATAAGTAAAAATAACAGCAACAAGAGAATATATACTTTAATACCTCAGTATTTCATATTCATGGTAGGATCTTCGGGTATAGGATGGAACAATATTATCTACTGTAGTGCAATTGATATG
>JAXLNS010000001.1:360834995-360859995 GCA_037215915.1 Pantherophis vulpinus | reverse complement strand
TCTTTATATGATATCACCACAGTTAGGTTTATATATAGGTATTCATGAAATGGCTAAATTGTGTCAAAGTTGAGAAAAGTTGGTAGTTCTGTTCAGGATCTTTGCTCTGAGCACTGACTAATTAACAGTACCACTCTGGTAGCCTTATCATATTTGTACAGAAAAGGAGCAAGAATCCATTGTGACAAAAGGACAATGGTGCTTTTGTTGCAGCACCTATTTCATTCTGTCATCACACAAAAATACAGGTACAAGTAGTCTTTGACCGGTCACTTAGTGATGGTTGGAAATTACACTGGACTTCTGGGTATACCTACTGTAAGAACTAGTTGTCTGAAAGTTGAATCATGGCAACTGGACTTTTCTTGGTTTCTAAACGTTTTGCTGCTTGTTAGGACTGAAGCTTCCTGTATAAGTAGTGAAAGGTTCAAATCGGCAAAAGGAATCCAGTTGCCATTACTCAACTTCCAAACGACTCTATCGAGATGACTCTGAATCTTCATCACCATTAAGATCCATCCAGTTTCGAAGTTCTGACTGGTTTCCCTCCTGCAGTTAGGCATTTATGGCTGTCTGCGGTATCATGTGACCATGTTTTATGACAGTTTTGTCAAAACCAATGTTTCTGGTATTTGGCAAATCTCTGATTGCTTTAACTGTTGTGTTTGCACAGTCACCACAAGCGAAAACTAGGTTCATCATATAGCAATAGGGCTTAGCCTTCACAGTGCTTTCAAGCCCTCTAAGCAGTTTATAGAGTGGGCATCTTGCCCTCAACAATTGGGGTTCCCATTTTATCTACCTTGGAAGGATTGAGGGCTGAGTCAAGCTTGAACCAGTCAGGATCAAACTGCTGGCAGTGAGCAGTGAGTTAGCCTGCAATACTGCATTTTAACCACTGCATCGCCAAGTGGGTGACTTGATTTAGCTTAGTCATGAGTCACTACTGATGGGCAAGCTCCATTACAGTTGTTAACTTAAGGTCTTTGCATGTACTATATATGCAACACCCACCCAGCTCCCCACGTATGAGCATGCGTGCGAGGGGTGGGATTCAAAAATTTGAGCAACCTGCACCACAGCGGGAAGGAGGGTGTTTTTGCCCTCCCCAGGCTCCGGAGGCTTTCCTTGAGCCTCCGGGAGGGCAAAAACGGCCTCCTCTGGAGGCTGGAAACTGGCCCGTTTCCAGACTTCTGGAACTCCTGGGAGGCCTGTTTTTCGCCCTCCCCAGGCTCTGGGGGCTTTCCCCAAGCCTCCAGGAGGGTGAAAACTGCCTCTCAGGCTCTGGAGGCCTTCCAGAAGCTGGAAAGTAGCCCATTTCTGCACTTAGCTCCCCCGTGCATGTGTGCGCATCTCCCATATGTACCCCAGCCTCTGCGCATTCCGAAAATCAGCTGGCCGGTGGGAGGCGGGCATATGTGCAGTGGACATGAGCTGGTCAACTGCTCGTGTGGCCGCAGAGATGTGTGCCAGATGTGGCACGCGTGCCATAGGTTCACCACGGCTATAGAGCATGGAAAATAATTTTAGCTTTAGACATTTCTTGCATTTGCTGTTGAATGGACAGAAAGATTGAAGCAAAAGGAGTCAAGCCACGAATGAAGCAGCATCAACGGGACAGTAAAGTGCACATAACCAATTTTAGCAAGTCAAAAAAACATTAGGCATTTTAAAACTCCTTGAAATACACAAAGGGGTAAGCACGAAAGGCTCAGAGTGAATTTGTAAACGCCAAAGTAAAAATCTTACTACATGACCTACCACTCCCAACACTGAAAAGCCAAAAATAACAAACCGTCAAGTCAGAGCTTCTGGAAGGTGCTAACCATGGCCTGCTGACCTTAACTGCACATGTGCACTTTTTCATCACGTAACCTGTCTTGTTTATGATGCCTTTGAAACTGGCACATCCTGAATTTCAACAATCGCATCAGGCATCCCTTTATCGCAAATTGGGCAGCAAAAGACTTTCCTGGGCTGGAGCCTATTTTAGGAGTTCTAATTCTGGGCGTTGGAGTTAAAAGACTGAAAAAAAAAAACCAAGTTCAGAGGGCTGTGACAACTTGGATAAAACGGAGTATAGACCAGTGATGGCTAACCTTTTTGCCCAAAGTGGGGGGAGTGCGGGGAGGTTGCGTGCGCACATGCCCAAACCCATAATTCAAGGCGCCCCGTCTCCCGCACATGTGCACCTGACCCTGCACTCCCCTTGCTTTTGGCACGTGATGGTATGGTGGGGCTGGTAGGCCTGTTTTTCGCCCTCCCCAGGCTCCAGAGGCTTTCTAGGAGCCTGGGGAGGGCGAAAATGGTCTTTTCCACCCCTCCAGAGGCCCTCTGGAGGCCGGAAACAACCTGTTTCCCAACTTCTGGTGGGCCCAGAAGGCCTGAAAATCAGCTGGTCGACACGCGCATGTGCGCTGCAGCTGAGCTAGGGCAACGCTTGCATGCCCACCGATATGGCTCCACGTGCCACCTGTGGCACATGTGCCATAGGTTCGCCATCACGGGTATAGACAGTACTTGACTTACACAACCACAATAAGAGCCCACACAGTTGAGCCCATCGTTGGTTGCTTATCAAGCAAGCTCACTCGAGGGCAATAAATGTTGTGTACCCTCGAAATATTTGGATTGCTATTAGACTAAGCACACAGGTAGTCCTCAATCTTATCTCTAATTTTAAAAATATAGCCATTTAACATTTAAACAAAATTCTTAATTCAAATAATACTACATAATACTAAGTAATATATATTACTTACATAATAAAGGAAGGATTTATATTCCTTGTGTCAACTTGCAAAGCTTTCAAGTTGCCACGAGCAGGAGGGAGGGAGAACTGATAGAGCTGATTGATTTCCCTAACTGAAGCTGCATTCCATAGATACTTTCTTACCGCAATCAGTCGGAGGGTGTTGGGTTTCCCAGCCAGCCAAAGTGGTGAATTGGAGAATGTGATTTATGACATGGCCAGAGAGGAGGGGAGAGACAGGGTCATAGGGGAACGTAAATCTACGTAGAATCAGTCCTAACTGCATCCGAGTATTGCCGGAAGCTGCTCCTAATAAATGACTGTATTTCTTTTGAAGTTTGGCTCATGGCTCATGAATTAATTAGGGCATCTTTCGGAAACTTCACACCTTGCAGACAGCTAGTCATTTATAATAAACCCTTCCCCACTATCCAGTCAGAGCTGAAGAAGCTTCTCGGATGAGAAGCGAAACGTTTTCAAAAACAGAAAGTCTAGTTTCCTATTGGAAGAAAAAAAAAACACCTTTGGCACAGAGTCCTAAGGCCAGAAGTCCGAGTGACCCATCTTAAATTTTAAATTGTTTCTTGTTCTGCCCTCAGGAGCTTTGGAAAATACATTGTCCCCCCCACTCTTCTTTGGGGCAGCCCCTCAAATAACACCCTTAAAATGCTCAGTTCCCAGTAAGTTTTTATCAACATTTCTACACTTCATTTCTGACATGTTCGTTTCGATTAAGACAATAATTCTTCCTTGAAGGCAGTAACGGATTTGGAGGTGGGTGGGGGAAATACAGGTAGTCCTCGACTTACGACCACAATGGACCCCCTACATTCCAATGCTAAGCAAGGTAGTTGTTCCCAGAGAGGGTCCTGCAAATAATGGGGTTCACCACCTTGAATAACGGGGGTTCACACTTTGGCAGCCAACGTGGCTTTGAAGGAACGATATCCTTGCTGCTTTACAAACCAGCTGCAGCTTCTGGATACTCTTCAAGGGCAGCCCCACAAAGAGTGCATTGCAGTAATCCAGCCAGGAGATGGCCGAAGCATCCGTGACTGCCTGTTCCCGGAAAGGACACAATGGGCACACACAACCCCAGTTGTGCAAAAGCCTTTCTGGCTGTCACACCTTCCTTTTCCTCTCTTTCTCCTTCCTCTGGAAAATTCTAAATTTGGAAAATTCATAAATGGTTCGACATTCCGTTACCCTTTTAAAGAGAGTCCTTGGTTTATGGTCACCACTGGTCGTATTTCCGTTGCTAAGCAAGACAAGTTGTGCAGTGAGTTTTTCGCCCCATTTTAGGACCTTGCATGCCACAGTTGTTAAGTGAATCACTGCAGAGGTTAAGTTAGAAACAGGGTTAAGTGAATCTGGCTACCCCACTGACTTTGTCAGAAGGTCGCAAAAGGAGATCATGTGACCCTGGGACATTGCGACCGTCATAAATATGAACCAGTTGGCCAGTATTTGAATTTCGATCACTCGACCTCAGGGAATTCTGGGAGTGGAAGTGCACCTCTCTTAAAGCATGCTGGCTGGGAAATTCTGGGAGTGGAAGTCCACCTCTCTTAAAGCATGCTGGCTGGGGAATTCTGGGAGTGGAAGTCCACCCATCTTAAAACATGCTGGCTGGGGAATTCTGGGAGTGGAAGTCCACCCCTCTTAAAACATGCTGGCTGGGGAATTCTGGGAGTGGAAGTCCACCCTCTTAAAACATGCTGGCTGGGGAATTCTGGGAGTGGAAGTCCACCCATCTTAAAACATGCTGGCTGGGGAATTCTGGGAGTGGAAGTCCACCCTCTTAAAACATGCTGGCTGGGAAATTCTGGGAGTGGAAGTCCACCCATCTCAAAGCAAGCTGGCTGGGGAATTCTGGGAGTGGAAGTCCACCCTCTTAAAACATGCTGGCTGGGGAATTCTGGGAGTGGAAGTCCACCCTCTTAAAACATGCTGGCTGGGAAATTCTGGGAGTGGAAGTCCACCCATCTCAAAGCAAGCTGGCTGGGGAATTCTGGGAGTGGAAGTCCACCCTCTTAAAACATGCTGGCTGGGGAATTCTGGGAGTGGAAGTCCACCCTCTTAAAACATGCTGGCTGGGAAATTCTGGGAGTGGAAGTCCACCCATCTCAAAGCAAGCTGGCTGGGGAATTCTGGGAGTGGAAGTCCACCCATCTTAAAACATGCTGGCTGGGAAATTCTGGGAGTGGAAGTCCACCCATCTCAAAGCAAGCTGGCTGGGGAATTCTGGGAGTAGAAGTCCACTGATGTTAAAGTATGCTGGCTGGGGGATTCTGGGAGTTGAAGTCCACCCATCTTAAAGCATGGTGGCTGGGGAATTTTGGGAGTGGAAGTCCACCCAAATTAAAGCATGCTGGCTGGGGGATTCTGGGAGTGGAAGTCCACCCATCTTAAAGCATGCTGACTGGGGGATTCTGGGAGTGGAAGTCCACCCATCTTAAAGCATGGTGCCTGGGGAATTCTGGGAGTAGAAGTCCACTGATGTTAAAGTATGCTGGCTGGGGGATTCTGGGAGTTGAAGTCCACCCATCTTAAAGCATGGTGGCTGGGGAATTCTGGGAGTGGAAGTCCACCCAAATTAAAGCATGCTGGCTGGGGGATTCTGGGAGTGGAAGTCCACCCATCTTAAAGCATGCTGACTGGGGGATTCTGGGAGTGGAAGTCCACTCCTCTTAAAGCATGGCTGACTGGGGGATTCTGGGAGTGGAAGTCCACCCGTCTTCAAGCAGGCTGACTGGGGAATTCTGGGAGTGGAAGTCCACCCCTCTTAAGGCATACTGGCTGGGGGATTCTGGGAGTGGAAGTCCACCCATCTTAAAGTCACCAAAATTGGAAAAATACTGAGCTAGTGTGATACAGAGATTTATCATGAAATAAGGAAGTCAACTGAGGTCCGCAGGAGTTGATACCAAGAAGACAATACACGGAAAGTGAGATGTGGGAAGCTTGTTTATTTAAAGAAAAAAAATAGCCATAACTGAGTTCTCCCTTGGGCTAAGGCAAGCCACAAACCTGGTTTCATTCATGCATCTTGTGAAGCATTTTTTCCCCTTCTCTGAGAACAGGAATTGTTGTGGTCCATCTGAAACAAATAGGGTTTTTTTCCCTTTTGTTTTCTTTATCAGCAGCTGGGAAGTAAATCAACCCTACACAATATTTTCTCCGATCAAAATATATCGCTGTGTTGGAAGGCAGCCCAGAAAAACAAGCCATTAATTTTGACCGTCCTGCATTTTCCCAGAAACGGGTCAGCTAATGCAGCCCTTGGCGAAAGGAATGTTGAGGATACATCATTATATCGAATATTACGATGAAACACACGGATTCAGAAAAGGGGGTATGTGTTATGGTAAAGAAGATATATCGGACGATGCACTTTGCTAAATGAATTAAAGAAAATAACCTCTTCCATGGCTGTAGCTAAAAGCTGAAAAAATGATGGTTGTGTTGTCAGGGGAGCTATTTCCAATTTAACTATTGTAAAATGGGTGGACTTCAGTTCCCAGAATTCCCAAGGCAACATGGCTGCCCAGGGGATTCTGGGAGTGGAAGTCCACCCCTCTTAAAGCATGCTGGCTGGGGGATTCTGGGAGTGGAAGTCAACCCATCTTAAAGCATGCTGGCTGGGGGATTCTGGGAGTGGAAGTCAACCCATCTTAAAGCATGCTGGCTGGGGGATTCTGGGAATGGAAGTCCACCCCTCTTAAAGCATGGCTGGCTGAGGAATTCTGGAAGTCCACCCCTCTTAAGGCATGCTGGCTGGGGGATTCTGGGAGTGGAAGTCCACCCCTCTTAAAGCAGGCTGGCTGGGGGATTCTGGGAGTGGAAGTCCACCCCTCTTAAAGCATGGCTGCCTGGGGAATTCTGGGAGTGGAAGTCCACCCCTCTTAAAGCATGCTGGCTGGGGGATTCTGGGAGTGGAAGTCCACCCCTCTTAAAGCATGCTGGCTGGGGGATTCTGGGAGTCAAAGCCCACCCGTCTTAAGGCAGGCTGGCTGGGGAATTCTGGGAGCTGAAGTCCACCCATCTTAAATTGACTAAAAATGGGAAACACCACTATAGGATCAAAATGACATCCCCTGGCCTTATTTGACAATTTTAACAGAAATAAACGTCAGGTAGTCCTCAACTTACGATCACAATTGAGCCCAATTTTTTTTTTTTTTTTTTTGGTTTTCCGAAGCGAGACATTTGTGACGTGAATTTTGCTCCATTTTACCGCCTTTCTTGCCACCATCGTTAAGTGAATTACTGCAGTTTGTTAAATTAGGAACACGGTTGGTAAGTGAATCTGGGTTTTTCCCATGGACTTTGCTTGTCAGAAGGTCGCAAAAGGAGATCACATGACCCCGGGACTCGGCAACCGTCATAAATATGAGACAGTTGCCATAGGTCTGAATTTTGATGATTGACCCTGGGGATGCTGCAATGGACATAAGCATGAAAAACGACTCTTAGTCACTTTTATCAGTGCTGTTTTAACTTTGAATTGTTGCTAAATGAACTTTTGTAAGGCAAGGACTTACAAAAGTCCTTGCCAAGGCAAATGAGCCTTGGTAGTACAGGAGTTTAAGGCACCCTGTTATTAAGCTTATTAAGATCAGCTGCCTGCAATTACTGCAGGGTTCGAATCTCGCCAAGGCTCAAGGTTGACTCAGCCTTCCATCCTTTCTAAGGTAGGTGAAATGAGGACCCAGTTTGTGGGGGCAATAAGCTGACTTTGTATAAATATACAAAAGGATGAAGGCTATTGCTGAGCACATTGTAAGCCGCCCTGAGTCTTCGGAGAAGGGC
Source organism: Pantherophis vulpinus (assembly GCA_037215915.1). Lineage (NCBI taxonomy): Eukaryota > Metazoa > Chordata > Lepidosauria > Squamata > Colubridae > Pantherophis > Pantherophis vulpinus. The sequence continues at coordinate 360,852,431 of JAXLNS010000001.1, read as the reverse complement.
GGCATATAAATCAAATTTAAAAAAAAAAATAATAATAAAAAAAAGGATTACCTCTAAACTGCCCTTAAATTTTAAGGGATTTCCTGCCCTTAAAAAGTTTCCAGCTTTGAAGGCCCATGCTAAACTCCAGAAAATTGGCCCATCCCGTTTGCAAAATATCTTTGAGTCTCCATTTAAAAGAGAGACATTCTGTTGTGGCCCGTCAGCGGCCTGTGCGGATTGTAGCTGATTCCGACAGCGAGGAGGCTGGTGTGGTGCTCTGCCAGCAGCCTATGCAGCTGGCACTCGAGTCGGACAGTGAGGAGGCTGGAGAAGATGTGGTGCCAGAGGAGGGGATTCAGCCAGGGCCTTCAGAACCTCCAGAAGCTCCCATAAGTGAAGAGGACGAAGAGGAGGAGCCTCTTCTCGATGCACGGGCGCGCAGAGCTGCCAAAAGGCAGGAGTGGCTCCTCAGGAGGAGGTCTCCTCGAGAGTAAGGCTTGGGGCTAATTGGCCACTCCCTTAGCCTATTTAAGGAGGAATGCCGACTGAAGCAATTTGTAGGGAGCAACTTTAGTTCATTCTCCTTCGCGTCTGGATTCTCTGCAAATTGCTTCTGGGCTTTCTGCCAACCTTAGTAAGATTGTGATTACTTTATCTTTGTTTTCTTGTAAGCTGTTAAGGAAGTTTATTAACAGCCTTTGTTTGGAGAAGACTGAGTTATTTTAGTAAATTTACGTTTTGTACAAACTTTGTGTGTGCTGCATTCTTTGGGGTCCGTAGCTAGGGCAGAACAAATTCACAGAGTGGAATCCTGCAAACCCTTCCTGGGTTCAGTGTCACTTCCTCAAAAAGGAGAAAATATAAGTCACAAGGGAGGACAATCACTAAATGTCTATGGGACTTCTCCGTCATCCAGGTCATGGTTATCCCAAAGATGCCTTTTCAAGGGGCAACTGGACTTTCTGGCTTTTCTTTTGAAGACGTTTCGCTTCTCATCCAAGAAGCTTCTTCCGCTCTGACTGGATGGTGGGGAATGGAAGGATTTATACACCTTGCAGACAACTGGTCTTTTGCATCCTTTTAGAAAGTCGTTGAGGCCACTTGGAGGTTTGTCTGTGTCCTCAGACACAGACCCTGAGGGTTTGTGACCCTGTGGACAGAGACAAACTTTTAAGTGGCCTCAACTGTTTTCTAAAACAATTGTTGTTAGGATATGGTTTGAGCCTAACAAGTTGTCCAGGCAATATATGTGTTTAATATGAATTAAACTTTAATATGAATATGTATTGTGTGACTTTAAAGTTTTCCTGCTGATTCAATGTAATGCTGCGTCATGTTGTAATTAGATAATCACTGGTTGTGAATGTATTTAAGAAAGGTACTGTAAAGTATTCAGTTGATGATAAGCTACCATTGTGTGTGGAGTTGCTACCATTGTGCTATCATTGTTGGATGGATCTGCTACCATCGTGGTTTGTGAACCAGAGTGAGTTTGTTATTCTAACCAACTACTGTTTGTGTGGAAGAGTTTTTGTATCACTGGACTGTTTTAACTGGCAAAGACTTGGATTGATTTAAAGACTATGAGATTGTTTTTTCAGTATAAAGTAAACTTTTGATAAACCAGTTTGCACATCTCTTATTCATTGCTCTCAGCAACGTTTCTCTGTGCTCTACACTCTGCTGGTTGGTAACACAACAACAATATCCTTAACAATTGTATTGTATTGTATTGTATTGTATTGTATTGTATTGTATTGTATTGTATTGTATTGTATTGTATTGTATTGTATTGTATTGTATTGTTTTGTTTTGTTTTGTTTTGTTTTGTTATTTTATTTTATTTTATTATTTTATTTTATTTTATTTTATTTTATTTTATTTTATTTTATTTTATTTTATTATTGCCTTGCCTTGCCTTGCCTTTTATTGTATTGTATATTGTATAGTATTGTATGTATTTCATTTCATTTTATGCAAGAACTTCCTTGCTCTTACTGTTAAGGAATTTGCAGAGTAACCCTTGAATAGCAAGGTGTGTACATGAAAGCAATTGAAAGTAGGTACGAATAAACACAGTCAACACAGATACACTGAGTTGTGTTTACTGTCAGGAAATAGTAAGGCACAGTCCAATAAACAGTCCAGGTCATACACATATAAAGCAGGAGATAGCAAAATTACAGTCCAGGGATAATCCAATAACAAAGTCTTCTTACCAGTCGTCATAGTCATTCACAATAAACAGTTCTTCTGGATTTGCAAACAGTAGCATACAGAGATATCACAGAGCAAGAACAGCAAAGAGAAACAAACCATGTCTCTAGCTCCCTCTTAAGGAGATTGGCTACAGAGCTAACCAATCAGGACACAGTATGATGCAATACAGCAGTCTTAAAGCTATATTGATGGTTTATATATTGCCAACCCAAAAAGGTAGGTAATACTCATTTCCTAACACTTACTCTACAATTTTCATTCCCCCTCCCGTCTAATGAAGACCAATTCTAGGTCTCCTGATTTGCCCCCCACATTTGCAAAATAATAATAATAAAAAAATTGGTCGGTTTCTCCTCCTTAAGGACTAGACACTTACATCGATACTTGATCCTTACACGTTAGTGCACAAAGCATGAGGCCGCTGTCTGATCCCCCACCCCCACCCCAGGGCCCCAAAGGAGCCCTCAAAAACCTTTCTGATCCTTACCACATCCCTTTTGCACATTTTTGTTTCTTTTTGTTTCCTTTTCGCCTCTTTCCTTTCAAAAAAAAAAATCACATCTGAGATTTTAGCAAATATCCATTTGATTCTATGGGGACCTCCCCGGGGGGGGGGGATTTCACATGACAAACTTAAGACCGGGGACAAAAAGATTCTCTCACAAGGATCAAAAAAAGGAGAAGAAACAACTCACAAGCCTGGGGACTCTTTTCCCACTTGAGACAGGCAGTGGTTGAACGCAGAGAAGTCAGCTATGTTCTCGGTGTCTCTAGAATAGAATAGAATTCTTTCTTGGCCAAGTGCGATTGGACACACAAGGAATTTGCCTTCAGTGCATAAGCTCTCGGTGTGCACAAAAGCTGTAAGTGATTAATCATAATCATAGTCATCATAAAAATACATTCATTGTGAATCATAAGATACAACACTTAGTATAGTCATAGGATAGTAAATAAGCCATCAACATAAACCTTACTAGGAAACTACCGTATTTTTCGGTGTATAAGACGCACCTACCATTTTTGGTGAGGAAAAGAAGAAAAAGAAATCTCCCACTGCCTGTGCCTCTGAGCAATTTTGCCTCCTTGCAGCAAACAGCCTGCTTTACTTTCAGTGTCGTTTTCAGCATAGCTTGATTAGCACAAGGAAAAAAAAAAATCTCCAGCAATTTACCTCCTTGCAGCAAGCAACAGAGCCCTGCGCAAAACAGCTGAGAGCAAATCAGCTGAGAGTCGGGAGGCCGATCTAATCGACTTGTGCTAATTAGGCTGGGCTGAAGCTGAAAGGAGCTGTTTCTTCTTGCTGTTTGCTTGCAAGGAGGTAAACTGCTGGGAGGCAGAGGCCAAAGGGTGGGGGCCAGTGGGTGGGCAGGGCTACATTCGGTGTATAAGGTGCACCTAAATTTTCACCCCCTTTTAGGGGGCAAAAAGGTGCGTCTTATACTCCGAAAAATACGGTAAATAAAACAATATGCTGTATTTTTCACTCTGTAAGATGCCCCTGACACACTTCTGTTTTTGGCCTCCGCGTGCCCTGTTTTTGGCCTTCACATGTCCCATTTTTGGCCTCTGTGTGCCCCGTTTTCGGCCTCTGTGAAAGTCCTGTGTGGAGGCCGAAATCAGAATGTCTGGACGCCAAAAATGGGACACGCGGAGGCCAAAAAATGAGGTGCGCAGAGCTGAAAATGGGGCACACAGAGGCCGAAAGCGGGATGTGTGGAGGACAAAAACGGGAGATGCGGAGGCTGAAAATGGGGCATGTGGAGGCCGAAAACGGCCAGTGGGTGGGGCCGGCCGATGGGTGGGGCTTTGGCAATATTCACTCCATAAGATGCATAGACATTTCCACCCACTTTTGGGAGACAAAAAAGTGTGCCTTATGGAGTGAAAAATATGGGTAAATCGTAAAGATACAAGCAACAAAGTTAGAGGCATAAGTAGAAAAGGAGATCGGTAATGGGAAGGACGAGAAGAATAATACTAATTATTAAATAGTTTGACAGTGTTGTGGGAATGAGTTGTTCAGCAGAGGGATGGCATCAGTGGTGAAATACCTTTTTTTTTTACTACCGGTTCTGTGGGCGTGACTTGGTGGGCGTGGCAGGGGAAGGATACTGCAAAATCTCCATTCCCTCCCCACTCCAGGGGAAGGATACTGCATCCCCACCCTATTGGCCTTCCGAAAAGCGGTAAAGACCTGGCTTTTCCGGCAGGCCTGGGGCCGTTGATCTCGCTTTGCGATCTGACGAGATCCGGCCATGAATGGTGTGCATGGGCTTTTAATGTTTTTAATTTTTAAATGTTTTTATAATGATTTTTTTAAATGTATTGTGAGCCGCCCTGAGTCTTCGGAGAGGAGCAGCATATAAATTGAATTAATAAAATAAAATAAATAAAATCCGCATTCCCTTCCCACTCCTTGGGGAAAAATACTGCAAAATCTCCATTCCCATCCCACTCTGGGACCAGCCAGAGGTGATATTTGCCGGCCTTCCAAACTACTCAACATTTCCCCTACCGGTTCTCCAGAACCTGTCAGAACCTGCTGGATTTCACCCCCTGGATGGCACGGGGGAGGAAAAAAACTGTCCTTGTGTCTAATTGTTCTGGTGTGCAGTGCCCTATATAACGTCGTTTTGAAGGGTTGAAGTTGAAACAATTGATGCCCAGGATGTTAATCTGGAAGACCAAAACCTGCTGGAATAATGTGGAAGAATAATATAGAACAATGAAATTGGATATAAAAGTGATATAATCCTGGGGTCAGCCTAGAGGATCTCTGAAGGGCCCCTTTTCTTTAGTACTAGGTTCAAAAAGTGAAACCGCAGAAATAACAAACCTTCCTCCACTGGAAAGTTCAGGAAACACCGTCATGAGCAAAATATCATACCTAGCCAAGCAGAGGTAACCACAGACATAAAGGCAGGAAACTTAGGCAGGAACTTAGATAAGTTTGCAAGAACACCTGTGTCCTACTTAAGAGGGAACACACATTAGTAAGCTTGTAGTATAGCAGCAAAGGGGGGGAGGAATTGTCGCTGTGGGCTGTCAGAACTGTAACCAATCATAAGATGTCAAAAGTATGGATAAGAATAACTGCATCAGAGTCCTTTGTTGCTCAGTCTTTGCTTCTTGTGTGGCACTGAACCTTGCGCAATAAACCTCTCTGATCACCCAAGGAAATCTTGTGAGTCTTAATTTCCATAACAATGGAAATTCTCCTCCTCATCTTCCTCATCCTCATCACCATCACCATCACCATCCTCTTGTTGTAGAGATGTTTGTGGAGATGAGAAATTAAGAAAACATCCCAATTAGGGCAGACAGAATCAGTTTAATTATTTATTGCAATAAAGGATCAGATAGGTATTGATACCTCAAGATCTGAACCAAGTTATGATCATGAGACTCCAGTTTTATACATTTTCAAACAAAGGATTCTGTGAGGTCAGCAATTCATATGGTCCTATACATTTATCAATTTTAGTTGGCATTTCCTAATTACAGAGTTTCTTTGCAAAACAGTCATAATTCTTTTTGTAGATTACTGAAGCATATCTTTTATCTTTTGTTGAAACAACAAAGTGGACATCTCTGTCACTTTAACCTCAAGGTGTAAATCACATAGACTGTTCTTATCTGTGACAACTGAGAGGCCTTGAAGTAAGCATCCTGGCAAAGGAATGTCCCTGCCTGTGTTCTGAATATAATTGCAAGCAATTTCTCTCTTACAATATTAAGATCAAAAGAGGGCCCTTCAGTGACTATCTAACTGGACGCGTGTTTTTTTATTTATTTTATTTTATTTGTTACCTGTCCCACCATACTCTTGTCTTCTTGCTCTTCCTGTCAGATATTTTCACAGCCCTCTGTGAAAACCTAACACAAACCTAACCCAGGGGACAAAAACATTCTCGCAAAGATAAAAAAAAAAGGAGAATAAATACCTCCCAAGCCTGTGGACCCTGTTTTTTTGCGACTTGAGACCGTCAGTGGTTGAACGCAGAGAAACTAGCTATGTTCTCAGTGTCTCTAACCACACTCCTGAGACGGAGACCCCTTCCCTAGAAGAATGAAATATTTTAGTGTTGGAAGAAATCTCCTTCTGGGTTCTGCTCCAAGTGGGGAAAAAGACACTGGAGACATGGAGACTGCTTGGAAAGATGGTTTAATGGTGGACAGGATCACAGAAAAGGGGGCAGATACAGAAAATCCTCGGGTTTTTATGCTCTCTCTGGCTCTGCATTTCTTGGGGCCCCGAAAGAATATCCTGATTGGTTGTCAGACTCCCAGGGGGTGGGGGTCTTGCTGGCTGATGCAATCTTCCCAGGTGCCATGTGGCGAGCCTCTGTCTAGATGGGTCCCATTGTGTTAGTTTCTGTTGCTATTGTGTCGCAAATGTCCTTTGACAAAGGATTGGGTTTCTGCCTCTGTCTCATTAACAAAGGGTGGGGGGGCAGGAAGGTGGGAGCTGCTTTGTCTGTAAAACATGCTTCTCCATTTCTCATCCAGGTAGGGAAATATAATATTCTGCCTTTTTCATATTTCCTAAAATATTTCACTCTTCCAGGAAAGGGGTGGGTGCTAACTTCCTACATTAGGAAATATTAAAAAGGCAGAAATATTATGTTTCCCTGGTTGAGAAATGGAGAAACATGTTTTAAAGACAAAGCAACTCCCACCTTCCTGCCTCCCCCCCCCCTTTGTTAATGGGCCAGAGGCAGAAACTCAATCTTTGACAATAGGATCCATCTGCCACACAATAGCAACAGAAACTCACCCCATGGCACCTGGGAAGATTACATCAGCCAGCAAGGCTAGCTAAGACCCCCATCCCCTGGGAGTCTGATAACCAATCTGGATACTCTTTTGGGGGCCCAGGAAGTTCAAAGCCAGAGAAAGCATAAAACCCGAAAACTCGCTGTAACTCGGCCCTTTTTCTGTTCAGGAACTCAAGCCATGTCATCCTGTCCACCATTAAACCATCTTTAAGGTGACCAGATTTTAACATTGGTAAAGAGGGACATTGTGGGCGTGGCTTATTTTGTGGGCGTGGCTAGCTGGTCATGTGACTGGGTGGGCGTGGCTAGCTGGTCATGTGACCGGGTGGCCATGGCTATGTGTATAGGGTAAGGTGAACAGATTTTAACATTGGTAAGAAGGACACCATTGTGGGCGTGACTTATTGTGTGGGCGTGGCTTGGAGGCCATGTGACTGGGTGGGCGTGGCTAGCTGGTCATGTGACCGGGTGGCCATGGCTATGTGTATAGGGACTACTCAGAGGGCTGAAAAGTCATTTCTGACAGGTCCTCACACTTTTGACTGGTCCTCACACTTATGACCATCCTCACATTTATGCCCGTGCAGTATTCTTAACAACCATGTCACTCATTTCACAACTGCTTCTCTTCACCATGGTGACAAGATAGGGCAAAAACGTAAAATGTGAGGACAGTCGTAAGTTCGAGGACTGGTCAAAAGTGTGAGGACCAGTCAAAAATAACTTTTTCAGCCCTCTGAGTAGTCCATATGCACAAAAGGACTAACCAGAGGGCTGAAAAAATCATTTCTGACAGGTCCTCGCACTTTTGACTGGTCCTCACACTTATGACCATCCTCACATTTATGCCCGTGCAGTATTCTTAACAACCATGTCACTCATTTCACAACTGCTTCTCTTCACCATGGTGACAAGATAGGGCAAAAAACATAAAATGTGAAGACAGTCGTAAGTTCGATGACTGGTCAAAAGTGCGAGGACCAGTCAAAAATAACTTTTTCAGCCCTCTGAGTAGTCCATATGCATAAAAGGATACAGCAATAGAGAGGGATGAAGGAAGGGAAGGGAAATTAGAGTAGGAGTGAGGGTAAGAGGGGGAGGAAGAGAGGAGAAGGAGAAAGGAAGAGGAAGTAGGGAGGAGAAGAAGAGGGGGGGGGAAGAGAAAGTAAGAAGGAAAGAAAAGAGAGAGGTGGTAGGTTTGAGGAGAAAGATTGCTGTACAATAAAAAAGATGAAAGGGAAGAAAGCCAACCCCAAACAAATATAAAGATATTAAGATTAAGAATGAATTGTTAAACTTTAAAGAATAAAAGAGAACAAATATGAATAAATAGCAGTAATTAGAAACACACATACAAACATACAATTTATTTTCTTTGAACAGAGTATTTGGCCGGTTCACAAATTTAAACAGTGTTTAGTCACTTCAATTAAATTTACAATTTCTACCTTTCCTTTTCGCCATATTTATTCCTCATCTATTTTTTAAAAAAAACCAATATTACCCTTCATCCTCATCTCTAATCTTAATCAAATTCAATTTTTCCCTTCTATTCTATATTATACCCCTTCCCATTGTCATCTATTTTTATATCCATCCTCACATTGGTTAATTATGTAATTATGTAATTCAGTTGTTTAATACAAATTCAACATTTTAATATAAATCAATTAGTTATATAACTATCTTTTTTGTATATTAATCAATATGAACATGAATATTCCAATTATTTCCATGCAATCCAATTTCTTACAAATCAATTAATTATATTTACCAATAATAATAAACCAAATAATTTCCCCCATATATTCCTCTGAACCACAACTTAAAACATTTCTGCTTTCAACACAATATACAATTAATAGTATCTCAATTCAATTATTACAATTCCCTAGTTAAATACAGCTTTTTTTTCTTTTGTGTTTTAAAATCTTGAATTCTCCTCCTAAATTTCCCATTGTTTGCAGTTTTTCACCTACCTTTTTTGGGGAGGAAAAATAAAAATAAAAATAAATCTCTCTCTGCCTCATTTTGTCACGTTGCACCAAAGACCCTGGTTTCGTTTTCGTTTCTGCAGCTTAGCTAGGGGGAAAAAAAACTGCTTTACACTGATTGCCTGTAGGGCGGCCCTTTGAAGCCCCTGGCAAGAGTTTAAACAGTTTTTTTTTCTTCTAGCCATCAGCTGGGGCTCAAGAGGCAGAATGAAAAATCGGGACTTTTTTGAAACGCCGCGGGACGCGGGACAAATTGCTAAAAAGCGGGACTGTCCCGCCAAAAGCGGGACGTCTGGTCACCTTAAGGTCCATCTTTCCAGTGCCTTTTTTTTCCCCACTTGGAGCTGACAGAGCGATGCCCACATCTGACAGCTTGGCCTTCTGATCTCATTTGTCTTCTGACGCTGGGAACTCCCGGCTGTTTCCTCTACCTCCTTCTCAGTAACGTTTACAACATCCTAGCTGGCAGAGATACTCCAGGCTTCCCTGCGCTGGGTGGAACCTCTGTTCTTCCTCCGTGCCTCCACCGAATCATCTTGCGGTGGGGAGGTTGTGGCGAAGGTTGCACAGACCCCAAAAAATCACGTCGATTTCTCAGATTCTCCTGCTAAACTCGGTCGCTGAAGATCCCTGCAAAGGATTCTAAAGATTTGGGGGGGGAGGGGGGGCAATTAGGCATCGTGGGAATCAACTTGTCGGTGAGTATCTTCTTAATAATCCAAATAACCTTCTCCAAACCCTAAAATAAGACCATTTGGCTCATGAATGAGATGGCTTTTAGAGCATGTGCAGAAGGCATCTTTGGTGACAGGATCAATACTGACTGACGTTTTCACTTTAGAAACTGTAAGTCAGAAAAATAGGCTGTTTATTTTTGCTTTGCTGCTATAGGGATGTATTTCATTTAAACGGGCAGTTATTTAGGGGAGGGGAGTGAACCTGCTGGATTTCTGCCTGATGCCAAACCCATTCTCCTCTTTTCCAGGGCCAGGTAGGTAAGAATGGGTCCATTTGAATCAGAGCTTCTTCCGTCTCGTTCCTAAGGTTTATATTGATGGATATTTGTGTTAAAATTGACACCGTTGTCCGATGGGGTTTTGATATTGGATTATTTTTCAACACGGGCTGAGCAATCATTCTGAGTTGGCGGATCTCTGAAAGGGTCTTAAGGGACCCCTCCCACCCAGCCAGCCAGCCAGGCAGGCATCCTAAAACCACATTTTTAAGAAATAATGGATTTGGAAGCTTGTTTATTTATTGAAAATAAATTGAAATTTATTTTCAAATTGCCCAGGAATGTTTTTTTTTAAAAGAATTGTAATTACATAATCCCCTCCCCCTCTCAAATGAGGGTCGAGAGTGTTTAGGTTAAGCTTATGGATTGGAAATATTTTTTCTGCCGGTGGAAACTGGGTGGGGTGGCAGAAAGGCATGCCGGAGCTGAGATCCCTGCAACAATTTGTTGCTGATCTCTCTTCCTTCCGCTTGTGTTTGCGGCTGCACACACAGATACACAGACACACAGACACATTACACACACACACACACACACACACACTGCAGGAAAATTGCAAGTCCACAAGGAAGAAGCCTGTGTCAGAGGTTTTTGTAATGGAGCCGAGGCTTCTTCGGTTGGGGGTGGGGAGGGGAGAGAAGGGAAGGGGGGGGGGCTTCTCTCAGGAAGAGGAATTGCGAAGTTGCCACCCAAAGTCACGAGCTGCCAAAGACTGAAGTTCCTCAAATGATTTGCTCTCTTGAAAAAGGGATGGGGTGTTTTTTTTTTTTCCCCAGTTGGCTGAGGACTAGCAGCTTGGATACTTCTCCCTGTCTGCCTTCTCCTTTGTTGTTCCTTTCTTCCATCCCCATTGTTTCATTTTTTCTCCTTTCAACTCCTCCCTCCCTCCCTCCCTTCTTTCTTTTTCCTTTCCTCTCTCTTTCTCATCCTTTCTTCTTAAACTCCAGACCGACTGACTTTCCTTCCTTCCTTCCTTCCTTCCTTTTCCTCTCTCTTTCCCATCCTTTCTTCTTAAGCTCCAGACCTTCCTTTCTCCCTCCCTCCCTCCCTCCCTCCCTTCCTTTTCCTCTCTCTTTCCCATCCTTTCTTCTTAAGCTCCAGACCTTCCTTTCTCCCTCCCTCCCTCCCTCCCTCCCTCCCTCCCTTCCTTTTCCTCTCTCTTTCCCATCCTTTCTTCTTAAGCTCCAGACCTTCCTTTCTCCCTCCCTCCCTCCCTCCCTCCCTCCCTCCCTTCCTTTTCCTCTCTCTTTCCCATCCTTTCTTCTTAAGCTCCCTCCCTTCCTTCTTCCCTCCCTCCCTCCCTCCCTCCCTCCCTCCCTTCCTTTTCCTCTCTCTTTCCCATCCTTTCTTCTTAAGCTCCAGACCTTCCTTTCTCCCTCCCTCCCTCCCTCCCTTCCTTTTCCTCTCTCTTTCCCATCCTTTCTTCTTAAGCTCCAGACCTTCCTTTCTCCCTCCCTCCCTCCCTCCCTCCCTCCCTCCCTTCCTTTTCCTCTCTCTTTCCCATCCTTTCTTCTTAAGCTCCTTCCCTTCCTTGATTCCTTCCTTTTCCTCTCTTTCCCATCCTTTCTTCTTAAGCTCCAGACCTTCCTTTCTCCCTCCCTCCCTCCCTCCCTTCCTTCCTTTTCGTCTCTCTTTCCCATCCTTTCTTCTTAAGCTCCAGATTTTCCTTCCTTCCTTCCTTTTCCTCTCTCTTTCCCATCCTTTCTTCTTTCATTTTCCTTCTTCCCTCCCATCCTTCTTTCTTAAACTCCAGACCTTCCTTCCTTACTCAAACCTTCTTTCTTTCCTCCCTCCCTCCCTTCCTCCTTTTCTTTCTCCTTCCCCCCTCTCTTCCTCCCCCCCCTCTCCCTCCTCCCACCTTCTCAATGGGACAGTTAGCAGTCGCAACAGGTCCTTAGTGCTCTCTGAGGTTGCTAGTTTTATTGCAGGACATTTCATGACCCAAACTATGTAAAATCATTAGCGCTAGTAAGGACTGAACAGCACTCCTTACTGATGATGTTACTTAGTTTGGTCATGAAACGTCTGCAAGAAAACAAGCAAGCTCAGAGGGCGCCTAGGATCCCTCATGTCAACCCTGAGCTACAAATATTCTCCTTTATTAGTAATTAGTCAATTGGTACATCCTGACTAAGTGGCCACGTTTGAGAAACACTCTTCTAACCAGTGGTGAAATGTAAAATTTGTTGCTACTGGTTCTGTGGGCGTGGCTTAGGTGGGCGTGGCTTGGTGGTGTGTGTCATGTGATTGGTGGGCGTGGCCTTTTTTTTTTTACTTTTTAAAAGCATTTTTTACGACCGGTTCGGCCAAATAGGTAGTAAAAAAATGCTTTAAAAAGGGGGATCCGACGATCACAGCTGTGATTGTCGGATAGCATTTCACTCCTGTTTTTAACTGATCCTCCGACCCCCTTGCATGTCCTGGAAAACAGACCAGGGGTGGGTTCTAATTTTTTTTACTACCGGTTTTGTGGGCGTGGCTTATTTTGTGGGCGTGGCTTGATGGTCATGTGACAATTCTTTAGGATTTAGCAGAGGTACTGGTCTACCAGGCTTTTAACTGCTTGCAGAGCTGTACTGGTCTACTCATTTGTTTTTGGAGGCACTAGTCTACCCATTTATTTTTGCAGGCACTGGTCTACCCATTTATTTTTGGAGACACCGGTCTACTCATTTGTTTTTGGAGGCATTGGTCTGCTCAATTATTTTTGGAGGCACCAGTCTACTCATTTGTTTTTGGAGGCACCAGTCTACTCATTTGTTTTTGGAGGCACCGGTCTACTCATTTGTTTTTGGAGGCACTGGTCTACTCATTTGTTTTTGGAGGCACTGGTCTACCCATTTATTTTTGGAGGCACTGGTCTACCCATTTATTTTTGCAGGCACCTGTCTACTCATTTGTTTTTGGAGGCACCGGTCTGCTCATTTATTTTTGGAGGCACCGGTCTGCTCATTTATTTTTGGAGGCACTGGTCTACCCATTTGTTTTTGGAGGCATTGGTCTGCTCAATTATTTTTGGAGGCACCAGTCTACTCATTTGTTTTTGGAGGCACCAGTCTACTCATTTGTTTTTGGAGGCACCGGTCTACTCATTTGTTTTTGGAGGCACTGGTCTACCCATTTGTTTTTGGAGGCACCGGTCTACTCATTTGTTTTTGGAGGCACCGGTCTACTCATTTGTTTTTGGAGGCACCGGTCTACCCATTTATTTTTGCAGGCACCTGTCTACTCATTTGTTTTTGGAGGCACCGGTCTGCTCATTTATTTTTGGAGGCACCAGTCTACTCATTTGTTTTTGGAGGCACCGGTCTACTCATTTGTTTTTGGAGGCACTGGTCTACCCATTTGTTTTTGGAGGCACCGGTCTGCTCATTTATTTTTGGAGGCACTGGTCTACCCATTTGTTTTTGGAGGCACCGGTCTGCTCATTTATTTTTGGAGGCACTGGTCTACTCATTTGTTTTTGGAGGCACCGGTCTACCACCACACTGCCTTTTAACACTGATCAGCTGTAGGGTGGCCCTTTGAAGCCCCTCGGCAAGAGTTTAAACAGTTTCCTTCCTTCTAGCCAATCAGCTGGGACTCAGGAGGCAGCAATAGATTGGGGGTGGGGCCAAATAAAAGGTAAGAATGACACGGGGGAGGGGGGGAGGGGCGGGAGGTAGAACCGGTTCGGTGACGGTGCAAATCAGAGAGGGTCCTGCAAATAACGGGGATCACCACCTTGAATAACGGGGTTCATTCTATTCTATTCTATTCTATTCTATTCTATTCTATTCTATTCTATTCTATTCCATTCCATTCCATTCCATTCCATTCCATTTTCTATTCTATCCCATTTTTCTATTCTATTCCATTCCGTTCCGTTCCGTTCCGTTCCGTTCCGTTCTGTTCTGTTCTGTTCTGTTCTGTTCTGTTCTGTTCTGTTGTTCTGTTCTGTTCTATCCCATTCCATTCCATTCCATTCCATTCCATTCCATTCCATTCCATTTTCTATTCTATTCTATTCTATTCTATTCTATTCTATTCTATTCTATTCTATTCTATTCTATTCCATTCCATTCCATTCCATTCCATTCCATTCCATTCCATTCCATTTTCTATTCCATTCCATTTTCTATTCCATTCCATTTTCTATTCTATCCTATCCTATTCTATTCTATTCTATTCTATTCTATTCTATTCTATTCTATTCTATTCTATTCTATTCTATTCTATTCTATTCTATTCCATTCTATTCTATTCCATTCTATTCTATTCCATTCCATTCCATTCCATTCCATTTTCTATTCTATCCCATTTTTCTATTCTATTCTATTCTATTCTATTCTATTCTATTCTATTCTATTCTATTCTATTCTATTCTATTCTATTCTATTCTATTCTATTCTATTCTATTCTATTCTGTTGTGTTCTGTTGTGTTTTGTTGTGTTCTGTTCTGCTCTGCTCTGCTCTGCTCTGCTCTGTTCTGTTCTGTCCTGTCCCATTCCATTCCATTCCATTCCATTCCATTCCATTCCATTCCATTCCATTCCATTCCATTCCAAACAGGAGCCAGTTGCGAATTTTAATCACATGACCACATAGATGCTGTAATGGTCATAAGTGTGAAAAACGGTCGTAAATTAATGCCATTATAACTTCGAATGGTCACTAAATGAATGGTTGTAAATTGAGGATTACTTATATTGCCTCTCCTCCTCCTCCTTTTCCTTCTCCATTCTGTTTGCTTGCCAGTTTTTTTTTATTGAAAAGTTTTATAAGAAATACAGTTTTCTCCCCCCCACCCTTTCCCCTTCCCCACATAATAGAAATTGTACATTTTCTTATACATAAGAAATCCTACTTATACATGTTTCCCTTAAAGAGAGCATTAAATAAGACATTTTAATTACATTCGGATTTGCTCTTTTTTTCTCCCCTCATTCCACAACAAACCTTCTTCTTCTCCTCCTTTCTTTCCCTTCCCTCCCTCCTCTTCTCTCCTACTTTCTCCTGCCTCCTCTCCCACCTCATCCTACTTTCTTTCCCTTTCCCCCACTTCTCTCTTCTTTCCCCCCTTCTCGCCTTCACTCCTACTCCTGTCCCCTTCCCTTCCTCCTCTCCTTTCTTCCATTCCTCACCCTCCCTCTCCTCTTCCTACCCCCTCCTCCTCTCTCCTTTCTAACTTCTCTGCTGTGAAATATTTTCCTCCTTTAGTGTCTGAGCAACTCCTATATTCTACTCATAGAATATACTGTCTTCTGCTACAACATTTATCTATTGACCCCTTTTCCCCCCCATCCCTTATCCCACCCTCCCCACCCCACCCCGACTTCCCAGAGCAAAAACAGGGTATAGCATCTAACAAACATATGCTAAAATAAACTAACAAATTATAAAGTTCAAAACTCTCACATATTCTTTAACTCCCTTGCTCCAATTCATCAACCTCCCTTTTATATATTCTCAAAACCAATTAAATTAAGTTCATTCTTCCCACTTTTTAAAAAAAATTTTTTTCCCTTAATGTATAATCCGATACTTTAGCAGTTTTACAAACAGTAAAAATCATGAATAAATTCCATTTCTATACAAACATTACTCCCTAGTGAAATTCTAAATTTAACATTAATCCTCTTCCTTCAAAGAGAAAAAAAAAAAAGAAAGAAAGAAAAATTTTTCATCTTAAAATCTTACACTTTTTATCTCATATATCTTTTAAAATAATATAGTCTTATATTAAGCATTTTAAAAATCTCTTGATACCTTTGAAAACTTGTTTACCAAATATAAATTTCAGAATCTACAGGAGGATGTCTTTCAAATTTTCAATTAACTGTCTTAATACCTCTAGCTTTTTAGAGAGCAGCCCTTTACTATCCAAAACTAATTATCATTTTGCAATAAAATTCTGAGTTTAACATTAGTCCTCTTCGCTTCAAAGGGTTAGGCATCTTAAAAGCTTATACAATTTATCTCATATATCTTTTAAAATAATATAACCTTATGTTAAGCATTTTATAAATCTCTTAATACCATTAAAACACATATTTGTCCGATGCCAATTTCAAAATCCACAGGAAGACATCTTTCTTAATCTTCTGTTCTTCTCTTCTTTCTATATTTTTTCCATTCCTTTTTTTTATAAATTCTTTCAACAGCCCCCCCAGTTTTATTTTTGAAACTTTTAAAATGGTGATTTGAGGTTGATGTTTCTGAAATACTCGCTCTCTTCTTGAAATCACGTTTTCTAACTTGAATTCGTCTCTTCTTGCTTGTATAATCATTCAGTCCATTTCTTTGTCCATATAGCCAAAATTTGTTGCCATAAAGATTGTCAGCTTGCAATAAAGAAACTATTTGTTGCTTTTCTGTCATTTGAATGGAAATGTCCACCAAAATCTTTGTTTCAACTGTGCCAGCCAGTCTCTTAATCCTGTCCATCTTCTGATCTTCCAAAAACAAATTCTTCTGAATAATTTCCTGCTGTCCCGCTAACAACTGCTTATATTTTCCCAAGCTGTTTTTTGAAAAAGCCCTTTCAATTGTATTCAACAGGGCTGAAGTAAAAGAGTCTAAAAGTTCTTGAAAAGCCTGGACTGTCACAGCTTGGAAATTTGCTGATTCACCAGCCCTGTTGTCAGCCATATTTCAGCCACTTTGTATTCATCCAGCTATCTGGACAACAATTCAACTCTTTTCCACACAGTATAAAAACCAGATTTTAGTTAAAGTCAGTACCAAATTCTTTTCCTCAATACCAAATTCTTTCCATGGACGCTTCCCCTTTAAAACTTTCCCTTAGGGTGTAATCCAGTAGCTGTATCACTGTTGCAAACTTTAACAAGCCTTAACAAGCACTTTCTCTGGTAGTTTCCTCCTCCCACCCTCAGGCGCCATTTTCTGCATTTTAAAGTGGAGTTAAAATGTTACTTGCAAGTACCTTTTGTTTTCTCCTGATTTGCTCTGTCTGCAATCAAAGTACAGATGTTAAAAGTCCCCCCGTTGATTTTCAGCAGATTTTGGTCGCAGCTTCTAGCTCCGCTTTCGCGGAGTCGTTCCTGGTCCAGAACAGCTTGACAGGCTTCAATAGGGAGCCCACACCCTTTGCGCCCCAGGATTTCTCCTAGCGCACTTGGGGGGCTCTACCTCCACCTGTCGACTCTTCTCTCTCCCCTTTGCCCGGGGAGAGGGTTCCAAGCCTCCAGACAGCAGTTTTTCGGCTGTTCTGGGGCTTGTACGGAACCAGGAAACGGGCGCTCATAAAGGAGCGTCTTCAAAGCTTGTGGAGCCAAGCGGAAGTCTCTGTTTGCTTGCCAGTTTTACAACCTCTTCTTCTCCTGAAAGAAGGTGGACTGACCCTCCCGGACCACCATATCTAACCCAACCCCTTCCCCACAACTCCCCACCCTCCTTTGGTCCAGTTTTGCCAGCCGTCTGGGTCAGCCCTTGTCCAATTTG
>JAXLNS010000001.1:360642495-360832495 GCA_037215915.1 Pantherophis vulpinus | reverse complement strand
GTCAGAGGTGGGCTTCACACGCGCGTACATGCGCACTGCGTCAAAAACACGGCGATTGCATAGGATGGGCTAGCTTCACTCTTGTGTGTGCCTTATACACATGTGTGCTGTGTCAAAAACACAGCAATTGTATAAGACAGGATAGCGCCAGGGCAGAGGGGCGGGCTCATCTGCTGGTTGTAACTACCAGTTCGCCAGAACTGGTCCGAACTGGTTGAATCCCACTCCTGGGTGAGATCCACGGTAGACAGTTTGAGATTGAAGCTGTGAGGGTTTGAGGCTGCAACAACAGAGTTGGGTAGAGCATTCCAGGCGTTGACCACTCTCTTGCTGAAGTTGTATTTTCTGCAATCGAGTTTGGAGTGGTTTGCCTTGAGTTTGTATGGATTGTTTGCCCGTGTATTATTGAGGTTGAAGCTGAAGTAGTCATTGATAGGCAAGACATTGTAGCAGACAATTTTGTGTACTACGCTTAGATCGGACCGCAGGCAGCACAGTTCCAGATTGTGGATAGATGACCCTAACTCTGTCAAGGACTTTGGAATACTCATTTCTAAAGATCTAAGTGCCCGAGCCCACTTTAACAACATTGCCAAAAAGGCATTAAGAGTTGTTAACCTAATCTTGCGTAGCTTCTTCTCTGGTAGTGTTGTACTACTAACTAGAGCATACAAAACATTTGCTAGACCAATTCTTGAATACAGCTCATCTGTCTGGAACTCGCACTGCATATCGGACATAAATACAATCGAGAGAGTCCAGAGATATTTTACGAGACGAGTCCTCCATTCCTCTACCTGCAATAAAATACCTTATGCCACCAGACTCCAAATTTTGGGCTTAGACAACTTAGAACTATGCCGACTTCAGTACATAAAATCATCTGTCACAATGTCCTACCTGTCAATGACTATTTCAGCTTCAACCACAACAATACACGAGCACACAATAGATACAAACTCAAGGTAAACCGCTCCAAACTCAATTGCAGAAAATATGACCTCAGCAACAGAGTAGTCAATGCCTGGAATGTACTACCTGACTCTGTGGTTTCTTCCCCAAACCCCCAAAACTTTAACCTTAAACTGTCTACTGTTGACCTCACCCCATTCCTTAGAGGTCTGTAAGGGGCGTGCATACGTGCACCAGCGTGCCTACCGTCCCTGTCCTAATATTCCTTTTTACTTACTCTTCTTATGTATTCAAATTATGTTTATACTTTTACCTGTTATCTTATATATGCTTGACAAATAAACTTATGATTATGATTGTCAAGCCTGGTGGCATAAGGGATTCTGTTGTGAGTAGAGGAGTGGAGGACTCTTCTCGTAAAATACCTCTGGACCTACTCAATCGTGTTAATGTCCGATATACAGTGTGGATTCCAGGCGGATGAGCTGTATTCCCTTTAGAGAGCAAATGGACCGACCAGAGGAGTGAAGGACCGAATCCCGTCTGGATCCTTTTCCTTTCTTTTCTCTTCTGCAGACCGGATGATCCAAATCGCTTCGACAGGGAACGTATTTTTCAAGCCGTGGTTGCAGGAGATCCTGAACTGCTTAACGGCCTAACTGATTATCTGCGGAAAACATCCAGCTTTCTCACCGACACTAAATATAGAGGTAGATCGCGTCTTGCTGACTCTCGTGCCTTTATGAACGAGTGTAAAAAATGGATAAGCTTCATAAAACTTCCAACAGAAGAGTGCGGCCCTTGGTGCTCTATCAGCTTGGCGGTTTCCTTGAAGACGTTTCGTGACCCAGCTAGGTAACATCATCAGTGCTAGAAGGCAATGGGGGGGGGGGGGAGGGGGGAGGAGGAGGAGAGAAGTGTGGATCATTTCTGAGCTTGGTGTGTCAGACTTTGATGCTATCTCAAAATAAATGAATTTCCAAACTGCCAATCTTTAAGGAAATCTTCTCTTTATTTGAGCACAGCAACCAGATCATGACTCGATGTGGACTGACCTTTTGCCCCCCCCAATCCCTCCCTTTCCGATCCCCAATTATCTGCTTCTCATTGGCTATCTTCCAAGTCACTCTACTGACTTCTTGTCTCGTCATTTCACAGGAATGTCCCCCCTCCCTTCATTTCCACGACGACCCAGCTTCAAAGGGATTTAGCAGGCAAAAGTTCAGGGCTTATCTCTCTCCTCTCTATGCCAGCGGTGAGACGCTGACACGGTGATTTTCTCAGGACCCAGTTAGGTAATGTTGTCAGTGCTAGAAGGGAGGAGGAGGACGAGGAGGAGGAGGAGTGCTCTCTGAGCTTGGTGATTTTCTCATGACCCAGTTAGGTAACATCATCAGTGCTAGAAGGGAATGGATGTTGGGAGGAGGAGGACTGTGGGGTTATTGGTGGTTTTCTTGTCGACATTTCGTTACCCACCTAGGTAACGTCATCAATGCTAGAAGGGAGGAGGGTTTGCAGAGAGGAGAAGGATGAGGAAGAGGAAGATGACTGCTCTCTGAGCTTGGTGGTTTTCTTGCAGGCGTTTCATGACCCAACTAGATAACATCATCAGTGCTAGAAGGGAGTATGGGATTTGCTCTCTGTTTCTATACAGGGGCCTACATTAAACCCCAGCCTAATCAAGGAACCACCAAGAACATTCTCACCAACACTGACAGGGCAATCCAGTGGTATATATCCCAATGAATTCTGGGAGTTGAAGTCCACCCATCTTCAGTTGGCCAACGTGAAGGAACACCGCTTTAGGAAGATGGAAGACGGGGCGGGCATCACCCAAGCTTCCTTCCCTGGGCTTCTTTCTTCCAGATGGGAAGACCGGTAAGACCTGTTTGATGAAGGCCTTGCTCCATTTGAAAGACGGGAAGAACCCCACCATCCCTGAGCTCTTGAAGATAGACAAGGAGACCCAGAACCCCAAGTCTTTGGTCAACGCCGCTTGCACTGGCAGCTACTACAAAGGTCAGGCTCCTTCATGGGACGTTGAGGGTGGAGGACTCTGTTTTTTAGGGTGGGGTGGCTGGAAGGAGATCTTCAGTTGGGATAGATTGGAACTAACTTCCTTCCTTCCTTCCTTCCTTCCTTCCTTCCTTCCTTCCTTCCTTCCTTCCTTCCTTCCTTCCTTCCTTCCTTCCTTCCTCCCTCCCTCCCTCCCTCCCTCCCTCCCTCTTCCTGAAACTCAGCAGAGTTTAGCCCAGCCAGATGATGATGATGATGGTGGTGGTCTTCTTCTTCTTCTTCTTCTTCTTCTTCTTCTTCTTCTTCTTCTTCTTCTTCTTCTTCTTCTTCTTCTTCTTCTTCTTCTTCTTCTTCTTCTTCTTCTTCTCCTCCTCCTTCTCCTTCTCCTCCTCCTCCTCTTCTTCTTCTCCTCTTCCTCCTCCTTCTTCTCCTTCTCCTCTTTTTCCTCCTCCTCCTCTTCTTCTTCTCCTCCTCCACTTCTCCTTCTTCTCCTCCTCCTTCTCCTCCTCTTCCTCTTCTCCTCCTCCTCCTCCTCCTCCTCTTCCTCCTCCTCCTCCTCCTCTTCTTCATCTTCTCTTCTTCTCCCCCTCCTCCCGCTCCTCCCCCTCCTCCCCCTCTTCTCTTCTCTTCTCTTCTCTTCTCTTCTCTTCTCTTCTCTTCTCTTCTCTTCTCTTCTCTTCTCTTCTCTTCTCTTCTCTTCTCTTCTCTTCTCTTCTCTTCTCTTCTCTTCTTTCCCCCCTTCTCCTTTTCCTCTTGCAGGATCTTATGGGAATCCCATAACATTTTAGCCAACAAACTTGGTGTATACTTATGTATTTAATCAATTTCAATGGCCACGTATGTTAACATAAAAACTTGTGTGCATTTCTGAATAGAGAGCCAGGGATGTGATCACAAAAGTCAAGATGGCCACGATCATCACAGAGGACCTTAAGAGGACAATTCTTTTCTTCCTTCCTTCCTTCCTGCCTGCCTGCCTGCCTGCCTGCCTGTCTGCCTGCCTTCTTCTCGCTTGCCACTCCTCCTTCCTTCCTCTTCATCTTAGTTCTTCTTCTTCATCTTGTTTCTTCGTCATGGCCCTATGGTGCCTGCCGTCTTGACTGTTTTGATCTAAACCAGCAGTCTGCAACCTTAAACACTCAAAGAGCCATTTGGACCCGTTTCCCACAGAAAAGAAAACACCGGGAGCCACAAAACATCAGGACCCTGACTATTTCTTGAGCGGCCACAAAACTAGAATATGGAGCTGAATTAAACATTCTGTTTTCTTCTGAAACTTTTCTTTTCTTGGATTTATCCATGGTTGGCTTACCGGAGGTTGAAAAGCTCAATAAATCACGTGCCGACGGGTGTCACACATTGGCGGTTGTGATGCATATTTTAAATGACAGGGAGCTGCAGCAGAGGGATGAAAGAGCCACATGCGGCTCCAGAGCTGCAGGTTGCTGACTCCTAATCTAAATTTTGGATATTCCTGATAAATCCTTCCATCTTTCTCCGGTGCCATTTCTCCCCTTCTCTGCAGGCCACACAGCCCTCCACATCGCCATCGAGAAGAGGAATTTAGATCTTGTGAAGATCCTGGTGGAGAACGAGGCTGATGTCCACGTCAAGGCTTCTGGCCGTTTCTTCCAGCCGCACCGCAAAGGGGCCTACTTTTATTTTGGTATGGCAGCAGAAGAAAACTCAGGTTTCATTCCACAGAGATACAAGTGGGTTCCCATGGTGGTTTTGAGGGCCAAGCGAAGTTTTTAAAAGCCATGTGAGTTTTTTACATGAAACTCATCGAATTCGGCACGCAACACATTTTAACACGAAGTTTGTACTCGTCATTTGTTTGGTATCAATTCACAAGCGAAAACTTGTAGGTGTCAGTTGCGTTGTAACTCATTACATTATTCCTTACGGGAAGAAATTTTTATTTTTTTTAAATTTGATTTATATGCCGCCATTCTCCAGAGACTCAGGGCGGCTTACAATGCGTTAAGCAATAGCCTTCATACTTTTGTATATTTTATACAAAGTCAGCTTATTGCCCCCACAAACTGGGTCCTCAATTTACCTACCTTAAAAAGGATGGAAGGCTGAGTCAACCTTGAGCCTGGGGAGATTCGATCTTACTTTAATTGCAGACAGCTGGTGTTACTTAACAGTGCTTTAGTCTGCTGAGCCACCAGGCCCTATATTTGTTGTCTTCTTCTTGGTACTCATCGTTTTTGGTACTCATCGCAGCTCCCGGAATCAATTAACAATGAGTATTGAGGAAAGAACACGATGGCTCAATGGCTAAGATGCTGAGCTTGTCGATCGAAAGGTCGGCAGTTCAGCAGTTCGAATCCCTAGTGCCGCATAACGGGGTGAGCTCCCATTACTTGTCCCAGCTTTTGCCAAACTAGCAGTTCAAAAGTAGGTAAAAAATGCAAGTAGAAAAATAGGGACCACCTTTGGTGGGAAGGTAATAGCGTTCCGTGCACCTTTGGCATTGAGTCATGCTGGCCACATGACCACGGAGACGTCTTTGGACAGTGCTGGCTCTTCGGCTTTGAAACAGAGATGAGCACCGCCCCCTAGAGTCGGGAACGACTAGCACGTATGTGCGAGGGGAACCTTTACCGTTTACCTTTATTGAGGTACTATTTTAGTTGGAAAAGTTTTGAATTTCTGAGAATGGGTAAAATTGGGTAAGAAGTTCTCCTTAAAGCCAGAATAAGGGTGGGTGGGGGGATATTTTGTCTGATTTTCAAGTAGTCCTCGACTTATAATAGTTCATTTAGTCACAGTTCAAAGCTACAACGGCACTGAAAAAAGGGACTTATAATTTTTCACACTTACGACCGTTGCAGCATCCCCATGGTCATATGATCAAAATTTAGATACTTACTGGTTCATATTTATGACGGTCACTGTGTCCTGGGGTCTCATGATCCCCTTTTGTGACCTTCTGACAAGCAAAGTCAATGGGCAAGCCAGATTCACTTAACGAATTCCTAACTAAAGAACTGCAGTGATTCACTTCTTGTTTAATTTGTTTTATTTTGCTTTTAAATTTTGTATTTATGTGTTTTATCTTGTGCTGTTCACCGCCCTGAGTCCTTCGGGAGTAGGGCGGTATATAAATCAAATAAAACTAAACTAAAAACTAAACTAAACTTAACAATGGTGGCAAAATTGGTAGGAAAATGGGGCATGATTCACTTAACAACCATCTTGTTTAGCACAGAAATTTTGGGCTCGATTGTGGTTGTAAGTTGAGAGCTACTTGTAGCCATTATTCCATTGTCTCTCAACCTTGGCAAGTTTAAGATGGGTGGACTTCAACTCCCAGAATTCCCCAGCCAGCATGGGTGACTTAAAGACCTGTGGACTTCAACCTTGGCCACTCGAAGACCTGCTGTCTGGGGAATTCTGGGAGTTGAAGTCCCCAAGATTTAAAGACCTGTGGACTTCAACCTTGGTCACTCAATAGACCTGTTGGCTGGGGAATTCTGGGAGTTGAAATCCACAGGTCTTACAAGTGGCCAAGGTTGGACACCTCTGACCTAGATGCTCAATGCAACCTTGGCCCATCGTCCTCTCTCTTCCAGGTGAACTTCCTCTGTCCTTGGCTGCTTGTACCAACCAGCCAGAGGTTGTTATGTACCTCCTGGATAACCCTCACCAGAAGGCCAGGCTGACTGAACAGGATTCCCTGGGCAACACCGTCCTCCATGCGCTGGTGATGGTGGCCAATGACACGGAGAAGAACACCGAGCTCGTGGTCAACATGTACGACATGATCTTGATGAAAGGGGTCGAGATTGACCGTTCCTGCAAATTGGAAGAGATTGTCAACCTGAAAGAGCTGACTCCTTTGAAGCTGGCTGCCAAGACTGGGAAAGTTGAGGTAATCTCTCTCCTCACCAGGATACGTCATCCTCGACTTACAACCATTTGCTTAGGAACCATTTGAAGTACCAATAACAGAGAATATTTGTAGCTCAGGGTTGAAATGAGGGGGTCCTTGGTCGAGCTCAGAGGGCACCAAGGACCGTTCAACCATTTGAAGTTACATTGGCATTTTTCACAATTACGATAGTTGCAGCATTCCTGTGGTCACACGATCAAAATTCAGATGTTTGGCAATATTTATGACGATTGTGGTGTCCCGGGGTCATGTGATCCTCTTTTGTGATCTTTGGACAAGGAAAACTGATGGAGAAACCAGATTCACTTAATGACCGGGTTACTAACTTATCAGATGCAGTGATTCACTTAACGACAGTGGCAAGGAAGGTCGTAAAACAAGGCAAAACTCAGTGAACAACTGTCTTGCTTAGCAGTGGAAATTTGAGGGCTCCGTTGCGGTAGTAAGACAAGGATGTCCGTGTACACAATTGTATTATTTGTATGACTTTGTTGTGGTGATTGTGTCCCCTTGACTTCATTGTGGTTTCTCACATCTTGATCTTGGAGACAAAGTAGAGAAAAGAGGTGGTGGTCAGGTGAAAGAGGACAAAAGTCCAAAGAGAGTCATGTCTGAGGAAAAGTTTTCTTGATTATGTAGCTTAGTTATCAGAGGTGTCTCCAAGAAGATCAAAAATGTCAACAGGATGGCTGGATATGGAGATCATTTTGATTTGACCTCTAGAGACACTCCTGTCACTAACTGAACCATTTTGGTCTCTTCAGATCCTCAAGCACATGCTCCACCGAGAGATGAAGGACCCCAAGTTCCAGCACCTTTCGCGCAAGTTAACTGAGTGGACCTATGGTCCCGTCCACATCTCCCTCTACGACCTGACCTCCATCGACAGCTGTGAGGAGAACTCAGTGCTGGAGATCCTGGCCTACAGCAGCAACACTCCAGTGAGTGGGTCCAGTCAAGAATGGCTCTTCTCAAGAGTTTCTCTGCTCTTTTCCTCCTTCTCCTTCTCCTTCTTCTTTTCCTCTTCCTCCTCCTCCTTCTTTCCTCCCTCTCTCCTTTTCTCTTTTTCTCCTTCCTCCTCCCTCCCTCCCTTTTCCTCCTTTCTCTTTTTTCTTCCTTCTTTCCTTCTTTCTTTCCTCTTTTTCTCCTTCCTCCCTTTGGGCAAAACTCTTTCTGAAAAAGGTGGTTCAGGTTCTTTTTTAAAAAAAAATGAATAAGGTATTTTATTCTTTTAATTTTCTTTAAACTGCCTTGCGAATAAAGGACAATATTATCTTTGTCCAGTTTCTAAATGTGGGCGTTTAGATAAATTCAATGTTTTATCCATACTGGTCTTGTCTGAAATTTCAGGAGTTATATCTAGAGAGTATCTCCCAACACTTCAGCAACCTAACACAACAGAGGGGTCTCCAAACACTTCATCTTGGGGTTCAATTTTGACCACTTTGGAGACCTGTAGTCTAGTGGGGACTGAACACTACTAACTGAGAACACAGAGCTTTGAATCTCCCTTCCTTCTCTGTTAACATATTTAACAAGTTAGTAGCTGGAGCAGTGGGGTTGTGCCATGAGCCAGGACACACAGTTGTGGTTGATTGTTTGGAGAGTGCTCCTGCATGAGGCAATCTGCATTGTGATTGGTTGTTTTGGGTATGGAGGAAGTATTTCCATTTTCCCCACCTTTTTTCTGTGTGCCCTGTTTGTTCTGTGGTTTACCTCAAGATGTTCCCGCTATGTCGATTTACCTCATTATGCTCCTGCTGTATTGATTTACCTCAGGGGTGTCAAACTCGCAGGTCGCAGGCTGGATGTCACATGCTGGCCACGCCCACCACCATTTTAGCAAAGGGAGGAAAAGTTGTGACATGTCACATGACAACATGTCATGAGTTTGACAACCCTGATTTACCTCATGATGCTTCTGCTGTGTAGACTTTTACCTCATGATGCTCCTGCTGTGTAGACTTTTTTTTTTTTTTTTTAATTTGATTTATATGCCGCCCTTCTCCGGAGACTCAGGGCGGCTTACAGTGCATTAAGCAATAGCCTTCATACTTTTGTATATTTATACAAAGTCAGCTTATTGCCCCCACAAACTGGGTCCTCATTTAACCTACCTTAGAAAGGATGGAAGGCTGAGTCAACCTTGAGCCTTGGAGAGATTCGAACCAGCAGTAAATTGCAGGCAGCTGTGTTAATAACAGGGTGCTTTAAACCACTGTAGTACCAAGGCTCTTTTACTTCGTGATGCTTCTGCCATGTAGATTTTTACCTCATGATGCTCCTGCTGTGTAGATTTTTACCTCATGATGCTCCTGCTGTGTAGATTTTTACCTCATGATGCTCCTGCTGTGTTGATTTACCTCATGATGAGGGTGAAGGTTTTCTCTGAGCTTGGGGGCTGGTTTCCGAATGTTTCATTATCAGGCCTGGCAACATCTTCAGCGGAGTTAAGAATTGTTTAGCGCATTGTAAGCCGCCCTGAGTCTCCAGAGAAGGGCGGTATATTGCGAGGTACTTGCGAGACCGCCTTCTGCCACCAATAGCCTCCCACCGGCCAGTACGCTCGCACAGAGAGGGCCTCCTCAGGGTGCCATCCACCAAACAGTGTCGGCTGGCGACCCCCAGGGGGAGAGCCTTCTCTGTGGCGGCGCCCACCCTCTGGAACAACCTCCCCCAGAGATACGTACAATACCAGACCTCCGGACTTTTCATCGGGCCCTAAAAACTTATTTATTTCACCTAGCCGGTCTGGCTTGACCCCATAGTTTTTGGTTAATTTTAAATTGATTTTAATTGGGTTTGTTTTAAATTGCGGCCAAAAATATTTAATTATTTTAAATTGTTTTTAAATTTTGTATGTTCTGTTTTATTCTGGCTGTTCACCGCCCTGAGTCCTGTTGGAGAAGGGCGGCATACAAATTAAATAAATAAATAAATAAATAAATCAAATTAAAAAAAAAAAAGAATTCTCCTAAACTCTGCTGAAGATATTACCGAGCCTGGTAATGAAACATTCGGAAACCAACCCATAAACTTGGAAAATGAACCTTCACCCTCCTCCTACACCCGAGCTACAGATATTTGCCACTGTTACCTCATGATGCTCCTGCTGTATCGATTTACCTCATGATGTTCCTGTTTGCCTGACTACCTTGTTTGCTGTATATATAGTTGCAAAATATATTTATTTATATAAAACTACAAGTTTGTGTCAGCGTCTCTGACTCCATTTGGACACCAGCAACTCCACAATTCTATGACATTTTCCCTCTACAGAACCGGTACAAAATGGTGGCCCTGGAGCCTTTGAACAAGCTACTTCAGCACAAGTGGGAATCCTTCATTAGAAAAAGGTTTTTCTTGAGTTTATTCCTCCACCTGATTTTCATGCTCATCTACACAGGCACTGCTTATTACCGGCCTCTAAATGGAGAGGTAACTATTTTTTAAACAAATGGATGCTTTTGGTAAAGAGAAGGGGGTGAATTTGAGTTAGTCCCTTTCTGTAAGTCCAACTGAACTCTCTCTCTCTCAAAAAAGGGAGTGTTAGCACTAGAGTAAATACAGGTTGAAGTGCTTGACAGGGAGAATACTACTGGTAGTCCTTCACTTACGACCACAATTGAGCCCGAAATGTCTGTTGTTAAGTGAGTTTTGACCCATTTTACGACTTTTCTCACCACAGTTGTTAAGGGAATCACCGCAGTTGATACATTAGTAAGTGAATCTGGCTTCCCCATTGACTTTGCTTGTCAGAAGGTCACAAAAGGGGATCAAAGGGACCTTGGGCACAGCAACGGTCATAAATACGAGTCAGTTGCCAAGCTGATGTCAGTTTTGTTCACATGACCATGAGGATGCTGCAAAGGTCATAAGTGTGAAATGGTGACAAGTCAAAGCTGTTGTTACTTTGAACAGTTACGAAATGAACTGTTGTAAGTCTAGGACTACCTGTATTGAACTCTGGGGAAAAAAGAAAGATAAAACACTTAAATAAACTATTAACAGTATCAGTCCAAAATAAGAATATGTTTCCAAAGGCTGATGGAGTTGTGTTCAGTGGTAGGCTGCAACCGGTTT
This sequence comes from Pantherophis vulpinus, assembly GCA_037215915.1. Lineage (NCBI taxonomy): Eukaryota > Metazoa > Chordata > Lepidosauria > Squamata > Colubridae > Pantherophis > Pantherophis vulpinus. The sequence continues at coordinate 360,821,580 of JAXLNS010000001.1, read as the reverse complement.
CCCAACTGGTTCGGTGAGCGCATGCTTTGCGTGCGCAGGTGTGCGCCTAACGCACTTGCATGCAACGTTCAAAATACAATTTGAAGCGCAGCTGATTACCTTCTAAGGCAGCCCCGATAAGTAGAACAGAGGAAGCGCAGAAATCAGCTGTGCGGAAATCAGCTGTGCCATGCGAATCAGCTGAGCCAGAAAGAAGGAAATATAGGACAGGATAGAGTGGGGGTGGGTGCAGTGGTGAAATGTAAAATTTGTTACTACCAGTGCTGTGGGCGTGGCTTGGTGTGTGTGTGGGGTAATGTGACTGGGTGGGCGTGGTCAACTTTTTTTTTTTTTTAACTTTTAAAACCATTTTTTCTACAACCTCTTCGGCTGAAGAGGTTGTTTAAAAAAATGCTTTTAAAAGCCTCTGACGATCCCAGCTGAGTTGCCTGATCGTCAGAGGTTTTTTTTTTTTTCCTTTTAAAAACATTTTTTCGACAACCTCTTCGGCTGAAGAGGTTGTTAAAAAAAAATGCTTTTAAAAGCCTCTGACGATCCCAGCTGAGTTGCCTGATCGTCAGAGGTTTTTTTTTTTTTCCTTTTAAAAACATTTTTTCGACAACCTCTTCGGCTGAAGAGGTTGTTAAAAAAAAATGCTTTTAAAAGCCTCTGATGATGAGCTGAGCCGCACGATCATCAGAGACTTTTTAAAAAAACTTTTAAAAGCATTTTTTCGGCCGAAGAGGTTGTAGAAAATATGCTTTTAAATTTTTTTTTAAAATCCTCTGATGATTGCGCGGCTCAGCTGGGCATGGGGGCGGGGCAGGGATTTTTGCTACCGGTTCTCCGAACCACCTGCCGCCATTGCAACTGGATTGGGTGATCCGGTCCGAACCGGGAGCATTTCAGCCCTGGATGGGTGAGCGGGGCCAGCTGATCGTTGGTTCGCCCGAACCACTCCAAACCGGTTGAATCCCACCCCTGATTTTATTGATGTGTTCAGATATTAATGTGTTTGGCAGCCCTGCTACAGTTCACAGGAGCGAGCATGGCTTTGTTATAAGCAAATCACACGAGACTAATTTCAACAACTTTAGTAGAATTCTTAACTTAGTAGATAGGGGGAATGCTGTAGACAGAGTTTACCTGGATCGCCGCAATGCCTCCAAACCTTTATCTCATGATAATCTCTTGCATAAAATGCTAAAATATAAATCATACAATTGATAGACGCTCAGGGAGCTACATGAGTGCACCTGGGGACAGGGTTGGGTTCTAAATTTTTTTACTACCAGTTCTGTGGGCGTGGCTTATTTTGTGGGTGTGGCTTGGAGGTCATGTGACTAGGTGGGCGTGGCTAGCTGGTCAGAGTCATTTCTGGAAGGTCCTCGCACTTCCGACCAGTCCTCGCACTTACGAGCCGACTCATTTGTTTGCTTTTAACACTGATCAGCTGTAGGGCGACCCTTTGAATCCCCGCGGCAAGAGTTTAAACAGTTTTTTTCCCTCTAGTCATCAGCTGGGACTCGGGAGGCAGCAATAGATTGGGGGTGGGACCAAAAAAAAGGTAAGAATAACGTGGGGGGGTGGGGGGGGGGAGGGCGGGGGGGGAGAACCGGTTCGGTGACGTCATATCGTCACCGCTACCGGCTCGGCCGAACTGGACCGAACCGGGAGGAACCCACCACTGCCTGGGGAGGAGATCATGCCAGAGAGGAGGAAAGCTTTGAGAGGAGGATCTTGGTCCTGTGCGTCAATGACTTGGGTGACTTTGCAGAAAGAATTCATCTCTTTGTAAATGACACAAAGCTGAGAAGAATGCAGATACTTTAGATGAAATATAGAAGATGTAGACCACAGGTGTCCAATCTTGGCAACTTTTAAGATTTGTGGACTTCAATTCCCATGGCTGGCTGGGGAATTCTGGGAGTTGAAGTCCACCCCTCTTAAAACATTCTGGCTGGGGAATTCTGGGAGTTGAAGTCCACCCATCTTAAAGATTGCTGGCTAGGGAATTCTGGGAGTTGGAGTCCACCCCTCTTAAAGCATGATGGCTGGGGAATTCTGGGAGTGGAAGTCCACCACTCTTAAAACATTCTGGCTGGGGAATTCTGGGAGTTGAAGTCCACCCCTCTTAAAACATTCTGGCTAGGGAATTCTGGGAGTTGGAGTCCACCCCTCTTAAAGCATGATGGCTGGGGAATTCTGGGAGTGGAAGTCCACCACTCTTAAAGCATGGCTGGCTGGGGAATTATGGGAGTTGAAGTCCATCCCTCTTAAAGCATGGCTGGCTGGGGAATTCTGGGAGTTGAAGTCCAGCCATCTTAAAGCATGCTGACTGGAGAATTATGGGAGTTGAAGTCCACCCATCTTAAAGCATGCTGGCTGGGGGATTCTGGGAGTGGAAGTCCACCCTCTTAAAGCATGCTGGCTGGGGAATTATGGGAGTTGAAGTCCAGCCATCTGAAAGCATGCTGACTGGGGAATTATGGGAGTTGAAGTCCACCCCTCTTAAAGCATGGTGGCTGGGGAATTATGGGAGTTGAAGTCCACCCCTCTTAAAGCATGCTGGCTGGGGAATTCTGGGAGTTGAAGTCCACCCCTCTTAAAGCATGCTGACTGGGGAATTATGGGAGTTGAAGTCCACCCCTCTTAAAGCATGCTGGCTGGGGGATTCTGGGAGTTGAAGTCCACCCATCTTAAAACATTCTGGCTAGGGAATTCTGGGAGTTGGAGTCCACCCCTCTTAAAGCATGATGGCTGGGGAATTCTGGGAGTGGAAGTCCACCACTCTTAAAGCATGGCTGGCTGGGGAATTATGGGAGTTGAAGTCCACCCCTCTTAAAGCATGCTGGCTGGGGAATTCTGGGAGTTGAAGTCCACCCCTCTTAAAGCATGCTGACTGGGGAATTATGGGAGTTGAAGTCCACCCCTCTTAAAGCATGCTGGCTGGGGGATTCTGGGAGTTGAAGTCCACCCCTCTTAAAGCATGCTGGATGGGGGATTCTGGGGGTTGGAGTCCACCCATTTTAAAGCTGCCAAGGCTGAGGAACACCGCTCTGAAGGATCTGCCATCTTCTCAGTGCCAAAGTCCCTGTCCTTAGCCTGCTCTCTTCCTCTCTTTACAGCCTCTTGTTCCAACAACAGTGACATTCCAGAACTCATTAAGACTTATTGGAGCTGTGATCGTTTTAATTGGTGGCATTTATCTCTTCATTGCTCAGGTAGGATGCCCCCCCTTTTTTTTACGGCTCCTCTGACCACACATGCATTTTTTATATATGTAGCCTTTGTTTTACAACTATTCGTTGAACAACCAAGGATGCAAATGACCAGCTGTCTGCAAGGAGTATAAATCCTTCCCTTCCCCACCATCCAGTCAGAGCTGAAGAAGCTTCTTTGATGAGAAGCGAAATGTCTTCAGAGAAAAACCAGAAAGCCCAGTTGCCTCCTGAAAAAGCACTTTTGGGACAGCATTGAAAAAAAGTGTCTTATGGTGGATGGGGCATCTTTGGGGGGGTCACATGCAGAGGTGAAATGCTCCCGGCTCAGACCGGATCGGCAGATCCGGTAGCGATGATGGCCGGTAGTTCGGAGAACCGGTAGCGATGGCAGCTGGAGGCTCCGTCCACCTGCCCAGAAGTCATTACTTCCTGGTTTTAAATAAATAAATAAATAAATAAATAAATAAATAAATAAATAAATAAATAAATAAATAAATAAATAAATAAATAAATAAATAATTTTATTTCTATACCGCCCTTCTCCCGAAGGACTCAGGGCGGTGTACAGCCTATTAAAAACACAAGACAACATCAATTAAAATAATTTAAAATTATTAAATGAATTCGGCTCAATTTTAAACCCCAGGAATTTAAAACCCAATTTAAAATTGTTACGTTGATAGCCCAGCCTGGCGGAACAACAGGGTCTTGAGTGCACAACGAAATACCCGGAGGTCGGAGATCTTACGTATTTCCGATCTTACATATTTTAACCAGGAAGTAACCTGTTTTTTTGTGCATGCGCTGGGGCCAAGAGAGGCAATGTGCAGCTCCGGGACATCTGCCCTCTCTCCCGGAGTGCTGCTGCCACCCCAGAGCTTGCTTTCGCCTCTGCAGCCCACTGGCCCCTCTTGCCCTTCTCTTTCTGGGTGCAGCGCTTCTGCTTGTTGGGCCACTTCCCCCGCAGCGCTTCTGCTGGTGCCACCACACAAGCTTCCCATGAGGAAAAAGAGGGAAACAGCAAAGCAGCTTTCTGCGGAGCTGCCAGCCTCAGGAACTGGCCCAACAGGCAGAAGCGATGCGCCCAGAAAGAGACTCTGGCCTTGCCCCGGAGCCGCTGCCCACTCGCCGCCTGCTTGCCATTTATTTATTTATTTATTTATTTATTTAATTATTTATATGCCACCCTTCTCCGGAGACTCAGGGCGGCTTACAGTGCGTTAAGCAATAGCCTTCCTACTTTTGTATATTTATACAAAGTCAGCTTATTGCCCCCACAAACTGGGTCCTCATTTTACCTACCTTAGAAAGGATGGAAGGCTGAGTCAACCTTGAGCCTGGTGAGATTCAAACTTACAGTAATTGCAGGCAGCTGTGTTAATAACAGGGTGCTTTAGACCACTGTACTACCAAGGCTATTTATTTATTTATTTATTTATTTATTTATTTATTTATTTATTTATTTATTTATTTTTAAATTTGTATACCGCCCTTCTCCCTGAGGACTCAGGGCGGTGAACAGCCAAGTAAAAGCATAAACTACAAACATTAAAATACAATTAGAAAGATATATATAAATTTGGCCCCATGATTAAAAACAATAACAGACAATTAAAAACATTTTAAAAAGTGTTAGGTCAGCCCGGCTTGCTGGAAAAAGTGGGTTTTAAGGGCACGGCGGAAGGCACCGAGGTCTTGGATTCTCCTTATCTCTGGGGGCAGCTGATTCCAGAGGGTAGGTGCCCCCACAGAGAAGGCCCTCCCCCTGGGGATCACCAGCCTACATTGTTTGGCTGATGGCACCCCGAGGAGGCACTCTCTGCGGGAGCACACGGGTCGATGGGAGGTCGTCGGTGGCAGCAGGTGGTCTCGAAGATAGCTAGGCCCGATGCCATGGAGCGCTTTAAAGGTGATAACCAACACCTTGAAGCGCACCCGGAAGACCACTGGGAGCCTGTGCAGCTCGCGCAGGAGAGGTATCCTTCACCTTGGGTTGGGGCCTGCGGCCCAGGGATGCGCCATTCCCCAAGGCCCCGGAGCCACCGCCTGCTCGCTGCCTGCTCGCTGCCTGCCTCAACCAGGTCGGGGAATCCACCATTCCTCAACTCAACTCTTGCCCCAGAGCTGCTGCCCACTTGCTGCCCGCTCACCACCCGCTTGCCGTCCACTCGTCACCCGCTCGCCCTTCACCTTGGGTCGGGGCCTGGAGCCCAGGGATGCACCACTCCCCAAGGCCCCGGAACCGCTGCCCGCTCGCTGCCCACTCGCCCTTGGGTCAGGGGCCAGGACCCAGGGATGCACCATGGTGCACTCCCAAACCCGGTTGAGGCAGGCAGCGAGCAGGCAGCTCGGGGACCTCAGGGAATGGCGCATCCCTGGGCCCTGACCCCCGACCCAAGGCGAAGGATGAATGGGCAGCGAGCGGCCGGCAAGTGGGCGGCGAGTGGGTGGCGAGCGGGTGGCAAGCAGGCGGCAGAATAGAAATTAAAAACATTTTCCTAGCAGGTTCTTTGGGCATGGCTTGGTGGGTGGGTGGGTCTTGTGACTGAGTGGGCATGGCTGTGAGTGACATCGAGTTGGCCACGCCCACTCAGTCACAGGACATTCCCCCCCCACCAAGCCACACCCATAGAACCGGTAGGGAAAAAATATAGATTTCACCCCCTGGTCACATGATCTCCATTTGTGACTTTCCCAGCCAGCTTCCGACAAGCGAAGTCAATGGGGAAGCCAGCAGGGAAGGTGGCAAATTGCACACATGGGGTGTCTCGCTTAACAACCTCACGGTTTAACAACAAATGTTGTCATAAAATGAGGACTACCTGTATTCATACTTGTACTTCTGCCATTGATATGTGACATGGGGTCTGCTCCAAAACATGACAAACCCTCTGTAGTTACCTAACTGTTCCCTTTATTAGGAGTGCCAGGAGCCCCAGCAAAAAATCTCTCTCTCTCAGCAGGCTAACAAGTCCTTCCGGCTGGAAGATGAATAGTTGTCTGCCATATCTATTCATCTCTGCCCCCTGCTTTTTATCCCCAGAGCTAGGGGTCGGGCTTCATTAGCAGCAGTGGCTCTTCCATCCCAAGGACCAGCCCATAGATTTCCACTGCTCTCCTCTCCTCTGCCTTCTGCGCATCCGCGTGTCAGGCACTGGACTCAGCTGTTCCTCCTCTTCCTCATCAGCCACTTCCTGTTGTGGTCCGCCAGCAGTCTGCGGAGCTGACAGCGGAGTCGGACAGCGATGAGGCTGAGGAAGAACATGGGCCAGTCCTGGAGGCTGGGGAAGGCCGGATGACTCTCCATCTGAGGGCTGACGGACGGCTCAGGCTCCGCTTCTCTCTCTCTCTCTCTTTCTCTCTCTCTGCCAGCTCCATTCCCTCTTCCCCCTCGGAGCTCTCAGGTTGCCTTGATGCTGATTCTGACTCCCACACCTCCTCCTCCTCCTCTGATTCGGCTGCTGGAGGGGCCGGTGGCCGACAGGCCACAACAGAACCACTTATCTGAATACACTGCTGCCACCACACCATGACACAATCCGTGGCACAGCAGATTGTCAAGCTTGGTGAAAATAGCTCGGCTCCGCTCTCAAGAGCCTTTCCACAATCGCCCCTCAAATTAACAACCAGCCAGTGTGAACCGAGTCTTGCAAACCCCTTCCCACATCCTTCTCACAATACAGCATTCTGATTTTTCTCTCCCTATTTATTCCCTTGTAGAGTTTTTACTTCTGGAGGAGACGCTTCTCTTGGAAAAGTCTTCTAGTGGACAGTTGCTTCGAGATATTCCTGTACGTGCGTATACATTGCTGTTTTTTCTGGAAGGATTAGATAATAATAATAATAATAATAATAATAATAATAATAATAATAATAATAATAATAATAATAATAATAATAATAATAATAATAATAATTTTATTTCTATACCGCCCTTCTCCCGAAGGACTCAGGGCGGTGTACAGCCAATTTAAAAACACAAGACACAACAATATAACCGTCTTGGCGAACCTACGGCACGCACGCCATCGCCAGCTGCTCTTCCGGTTTCCGGCACGCAGCTGGTCTTCACAGGTGCTGGAGCGCCAAAAAAACGGCCCGAAAACACCCAATATAAAGTTTGAAAACACCCTGAAAAAAACGCCCTGAAAACGGTCCGAAAAATGGCCAAAACCGACCAAAAAACAGGCATGTGCGTGCTGGCCAGCTGGATTTCGGGTTTCCGGTGCTCCTCCCATGCACGCACATTCCGATTTGGGCCCTCGGTGTACCCTAACCCTAACCCTTGGTGCTGAAAAGATTTGTCATCACTGAGCTAATGTAGAATCAGAGGTGGGTTTCAGCAGGTTCTGACCAGTTCTGGAGAACCGGTAGCGGAAATTTTGAGTAGTTCGGAGAACCGGTAGTAAAAATTCTGACTGGCCCCGCCCCCATCTATTCTCCGCCTCCTGAGTCCCAGCTGATCGGGAGGAAATGGGGATTTTGCAGTATCCTTCCCCTGCCACGCCCACCAAGCCATTTATTTATTTATTTATTTATTTATTTATTTATTTATTTATTTATTTATTTATTTATATTTAAGTTTATATACTGCCCTTCTCCCGAAGGACTCAGGGCGGTGAACAGCCAAAGGTAAAAAACACAAAATACAAAAATTTAAAAGCAATTTAACATAGATTAAATAATTCGGCCCAACAGTTTAAATACCCCATTTAAAATTCAGATTAAAATTAAACAATTTAAAAATTAGGCCAGCCTGCCTTGGTGAAATAAGAAAGTCTTTAGGGCCCGGCGGAAAGTTCGTACGTCCGGGATCGTCCGTATCTCTGGGGGGAGCTCGTTCCAGAGGGTAGGTGCTCCCACAGAGAAAGCTCTCCCCCTGGGGGCCGCCCGTCAACATTGTTTGACCGACGGCACCCCGAGGAGCCCCTCTCTGTGGGAGCGTACTGGCTGGTGGGAGGCTCTCGGCGGCGGGAGGCGGTCTCGTAGATATCCAGCTCCTAAGCCATGGAGCGCTCTAAAGGTGGTAACCAACACCTTGAATCGCACCCGAAGGACCACCGGAAGCCAGTGCAGCCATGCCACGCCCACCAAGCCATGCCCACAGAACCGGTAGTAAAAGAATATCAGAGTTGGAAGGGACCTTGGAGGTCATCTAGTCCAACCCCCTGCTCAAGCAGAAGACTCTATACCCACGATGGCGAACCTATGGCACGCATGCCATAGGTGGCACGTGGAGCCATATTTTCAGGCAGGTGAGCCGTTGCCCTAGCTCAGCTTCAGCGCGTATGTGCATGCCAACCAGCTGATTCTCGGCTGGCCCTGCCCACGCCTCCCCTCCCAGGAGTCTCCGGAGGGCCTCTGGGGAGCGGGGGGGAGGCTATTTTCACCCTCCCCAGCTTATAGGAAAGCTTCTGGAACCTGGGGAGGGCGAAAAATGGGCCTTCTGGGCCCAACGGAAGTCGGGAAATGGGCCGTTTCCATCCTCTGGAGGGCCTCCAGGGAGGTGGGGAAGGCCATTTTTTTAAAAAAAAAATTTGATTTATATGCCGCCCTTCTCCGGAGACTCAGGGCGGCTTACAGTGCGTTAAGCAATAGCCTTCATACTTTTGTATATTTATACAAAGTCAGCTTATTGCCCCCACAATCTGGGTCCTCATTTCACCTACCTTAGAAAGGATGGAAAGCTGAGTCAACCTTGAGCCTGGTGAGATTCGAACCAGCAGTAAATTGCAGGCAGCTGTGTTAATAACAGGGTGCTTTAAACCACTGTAGTACCAAGGCTCTTTTTTTTTGCCCTCCAGAGGCTTTAGATAGGCCCGCTAGGCCCAAAAACACGGAGCGGGGGGGGTTGCACGCACATGCATGGGGGGTAGTGGTACCAGGGGGCATTGAATTATGGATGTGGGCACGTGTGCGCGCCAGCTTTTGGCATGTGATGGCAAAAAGGTTAGCCATCACTGCTCTATACCATTTCAGACAAGTGGCTCTCCAGACTTTTCTTTAAAATCTCCAGTGATGAAGCACCTACAACTTCTGGTGGCAAGCAGTTCCACTGGTTAATTGTCCTCACTGTCAGGAAATTCCTCCTTAAATTCCAGGTTGAATTTCTCCTTGATTAGTTTCCATCCGTTGTTTCTTGTCCTGCCTTCAGGTGCTTTGGAGAATGGGTTGACCTCAGGGCTGAAATGTAAAATTTGTTACTACCGGTTCTGTGGGCGTGGCTTGGTGGGGGTGGGGTAACGTGACTGGGTGGGCGTGGCCAACTTTTTTTTTTTTTTTTAACTTTTCAAAGCATTTTTTCTACAACCTCTTCGGCCGAAGAGGTTGCAAAAATGCTTTGAAAAGCCTCTCTGCCGATCAGGCAATTCAGCTGGCATCGTCAGAGGCTTTTCAAAGCTCTCTGCATGGGGCTCCCCTTGAGGAGCACCCGGAGGCTCCAGCTGGTCCAGAATGCAGCCGCGCGGGTGGTTACGGGAGTGACGTGGCGCTCCCATGTGACTCCCCTCCTGCGCGAGCTGCACTGGCTTCCGGTGGTCTTCCGGGTGTGCTTCAAGGTTTTGGTTACCACCTTTAGAGCGCTCCATGGCTTAGGACCCGGGTACCTACGAGACCGCCTTCTGCCACCAGTAGCCTCTCACCGACCAGTATGCTCCCATAGAGAGGGTCTTCTCAGGGTGCCGTTGGTCAAACAATGTCAACTGGCGGCCCCCAGGGGGAGAGCCTTCTCTGTGGGGGCACCTACTATCTGGAATGAGCTCCCCCCAGAGATACGGAGGATCCCGGATCTGCGCACCTTCCGCCGTGCCGTCAAAACATTCTTATTCCAGCAGGCTGGGCTGGCCTAACCTCCCTTTTAATTGCTTTTAAATTTGTTTTATAAATTGGGGTGTTTTAAATTTGTTCTGGGCCAAAGTATTTAATGTATTTTTAAATGGTTTTTTAATGTTTGTACTATGTGTATTTTATCTTTTGGCTGTTCACCGCCCTGAGTCCTTCGGGAGTTGGGCGGTATATAAATTTAATTAATTAATAAATAAAATAAATAAACCACCTCTTCGGCTGAAGAGGTTGCAGAAAAAAATGCTTTGAAAAGCCTCTGACGATCCCAGCTGAGCCGCGCGATCATCAGAGGCTTTTTTTTTTTTTACTTTTGAAAGCATTTTTTCGGCGGAACTGGTTGTAGAAAAAATGCTTTTAAAAGTTTTTTTTTAAAAAAAGAAGCCTCTGATGATCGTGCGGCTCAGCTGGGCATGTTGGGGGGGCGCAGGGATTTTTGCTACCGCTTCTCCGAACCACCTGCCGCCATCGCTACCGGATTGGGCGATCCGGTCCGAACCGGAAGCATTTCACCCCTGATTGACTCCCCTCTTCTTTGGGGCAGCCTCTCAAATATTGAAAGATGCTATCCTGTCTCCCCTGGTCCTTCTCTTCACTAGACGAGCCTTACACAAATCCTGCAACCGTTCTTCATATGTTTTTTGCCTCCATGCCTTCAATCATCTTCACTGCTCTTTCTCTTCTTTTCTGTTTCTCTCTCTCTGCCCTTGCCAGGTTTGTGCAGGCACTCGCCATCCTGGCCTCATCCGTGATGTTCTTGGCAAACACGGAAAAATACGTGCTGCCCATGGTGTTCGCCTTGCTTTTGGGCTGGGTGAACATGCTCTATTACAGCCGTGGTCTCCAGCAGATGGGAATCTACATCGTGATGATCCAGAAGGTAACCGGATCTTTTCCGTTTCCAAATATTGCATTGCTTCTGATTTCGCAGGGCAGCTCAGAATCTTAAATGAAGCTGGTCATTTACAGGTCGCCCTTGTTTTAACAACCAGAATTGAAACCGGTAGTTAAGCAAAGCGGTCACGACGCGAAACACCACAACGTTCAGGATTTGATTTTTCGCTTTCTTGCAAAGGTCCTATAAATGCCAGGGCTGGTTTGCAAAGCTACTTTTTCATCCTAAGGGTGAAAAATTGCTGTACGAGGCGGTTGTTAAACGAGGGCAACATGTGAGCGGCCCTTGGTGCTCTCTGAGCTTGTTTGTTTTCTTCCAGACGTTTCATTACCCAACTAGGTAACGTCATCAGTTGAAGAAAGGAGAGGAGTGTCCTTAGTGCCCTCTGAGCTTGGTTGTTTTCTTGCAGACGTTTCATTACCCAAATAGGTAATGTCATCAGTGCTAGTAAGGAGTGCTGTTTGCTGTCAGTTTATACTCTGGTGGTCTGTGTGAGTGGGGGTCTGTTTGGGCTGTTTACATATTGCTGTTTGGCAGTTTCTTGATAGGGGTACTGCTTACTTGGTTGTTGGCCTGAAGTTAACCTTGGAGCTAATCTATGCCGATCTGAATGCTGATTACTTGTGGAGAGGTGCTGGAGAAGAAAGGAAGAAAGGAAAGAAAGAAGGAAAGGAAAGGAAGGAAGGAAAGAAGGAAAGAAGGAAAGAAGGAAAGAAAGGAAGGAAGGAAAGGAAGGAAAGGCAGATGGAAGGAAGGAAGGAAGGAAGGAAGGAAGGAAGGAAGGAAGGAAGGAAGGAAGGAAGGAAGGAAGGAAGAAAGGAAAGAACGAAAGGAAGGAAGGAAAGGAAGGAAAGATGGAAAGAAGGAAGGAAGGAAAGGAAGGAAAGGAAGGAAGGAAAGACAGAAGGAAGGAAGGAAAGATGGAAGGAAGGAAGGAAGGAAAGAAGGAAAGGAAGGAAGGAAGAAAGGAAGAAAGGAAGGAAGGAAAGACAGAAGGAAGAAAGGAAGGAAGGAAAGACGGAAGAAAGGAAGAAAGGAAGGAAGGAAGAAAGGAAAGGAAAGAAGGAAGGAAGGAAGGAAAGAAGGAAGGAAGGAAAGAAGGAAAGGAAGGAAGGAAGGAAAGGAAGGAAAGAAGGAAGGAAGGAAGGAAAGGAAGGAAAGATGGAAGGAAGGAAGAAAGGAAGAAAGGAAGGAAGGAAGAAAGGAAGAAAGAAAGAAAGGAAAGGAAGGAAGGAAGGAAAGAAGGAAGGAAGGAAGGAAAGACGGAAGGAAGGAAGGAAGGTTGCATTGAGCATCTAGATCAGAGGTGTCCAATTCTAGACCAGACCAAGTCCAAAAATGCCAGGGAATTTCTAGAGGCCTGACACTCTGACCAATCAGCCATCAATAATCACAGACATTATAGACTGTGCAAAAGAGACAACCAAACAGCGCCCCCCCCCAAAAAAAAGACTCCAACACCTCTCCACCAGTAATCACCTCCATCCACACAGACAAGCAAGTCACAGAATATAAACTGACAGCAAACAGCACTCCTTACTAGCACTGATGATGTTACCTAGTTGGGTCATGAAACGTCCGGAAGAAAACAAGCAAGCTCGGAGAGCACCCAGGATTTCAACCCTGAATTACATATATTCTCCTTTATTGAGGACAACCTGCATTTATTTAGTTCCTGCCCAGTTAGCAGGATGGCTGGTGTTAACAATCTCAGCAATGGAATAACCTACAACTGTGATTTCCAAATTGGGCGCCTTTTAAGATCCATGGATTTGGGGAGTTGAAGCCCACCCATCTTAAAGGTGCCGAGTTTGAAAAGGGCCACTCTCCGCATGGCTTTTCATTCTCGTTGCAGGCCATCTTGAGGGACCTTCTGCACTTCCTGATGGTTTATGTGATCTTCCTATTTGGCTTTGCAACAGGTGAGTGTCAGGGAGAGGCACAGGTGAGCATAGCCAAGATAATGCCCTCTCTCATTCCCACCGGAGCAGGAGGGAGTCAAGGATTTATTTATTTATTTATTTGTTTACAAATATTTATATGCCGCCCTTCTCCCAAAGGACTCAGGGCGGCGAACACAAGTTAAAAAACGTACAATAATAAAAGAAAATCCTAATTAAAAACCAATTAAAACAGGGACAAATAAATAAGAAAACCCAAGAATCAGAATCAGCCCATCAGGATCAAGGAAAGTTTTGGATCTTGGTCAAAGAGATAGTCCAGCAGGCCCGTTTTGAACCCCGAGAATCCCCTCTAGGACTGCTGGGCTGGAATTGATATTCATATTAGGAAAGATTTCTGTGGCAGGTATACCTTAATCGGGGGTGAGGAGAGCTCAGTTTTGGAGCAAATAGAAGGTCCATCCAGCTGAAGGCAGGTGGAGACACTTGTTTGAGAAGGGTGACCATACAAATGAATGAATGAATGAATGAATGAATTAATTAATTAATTAATTCAATTAATTAATTCATTCATTCAATTAATTAATTAATTAATTAATTCAATTAATTAATTAATGAGTGAATGAATGAATGAGCAAATGAATTAATAAATGAATGAATGATTGAATGAATGAATGAGTGAATGAGTGAATGAATGAGTGAGTGAGTAAATCAATCAATCAATGAGTGAATGAATGAATGAGTGAATGAGTGAATGAATGAATGAATCAATCAATCAATGAGTGAATGAATGAATGAATGAGTGAGTGAGTAAATAAATTAATAAATGAATAGAATAGAATAGAATAGAATAGAATAGAATAGAATAGAATAGAATAGAATAACAGAGTTGGGAAGGACCTTGGAGGTCTTCTAGTCCAGGGGTCCCCAACCTTTCAGACCGCAGGGACCACTAAATTCATAATTTTAAATCCCCTGGACCACTAATATGATCTGCCTAATGACCGGCTGGGTGGGCGTGGCTAGGTGGTCACGTGACTGGGTGGGCATGGGCCAACTTGATGTCACTCACGCCGAGGGATGCCTTGCCGGCCTCTACTCACCCCTCCCCATGCCATCACGTGCCAAAAGCGGGGGTACCGTAGGGGTGTCGCATGTGCCTGTGCGGGGGAAGTCAGGCGCACTGAATTATGGGTGTGGACACGCATGGGTGCAAACCCCCCCCACGCTCCCCCATGCTTTTGGCAAAAAGGTTAGCCATCACTGATATAGGGTCTCCTTTTGACCAGGGGGGTTGACTAGAAGACCTGCAAGGTCCCTTCCGGCTCTATTCAGAATGATTGATTGTGAACATGCAGTGAAGGATTCAGAGTCTAGATGTCTTGGTATTTTGATGCAAATAAAAATCTAACAAGAAGATCAGTTGAACAACTAACGATGCCTCTGAAGATTGGCCAGCCACTTTGCGTCTCTTGTTCTTCAAACTGAAAAGGTTCCCCCACTCCGAGGTGGGTTTCAGCAAGTTCTGACCAGTTCTGGAGAACCGGTAGCGGAAATTTTGAGTAGTTCGGAGAACCGGTAGTAAAAATTCTGACTGGCCCCGCCCCCATCTATTCTCTGCCTCCCGAGTCCCAGCTGATCGGGAGGAAATGGGGATTTTGCAGTATCCTTCCCCTGGATTGGGGAGGGAATGGAGATTTTACAGTATCCTTCCCCTGCCACGCCCACCAAGCCACGCCCACCAAGCCATGCCATGCCCACAGAACCGGTAGTAAAAAAATTTGAAACCCACCACTGGTTCCCCCAAAGTTTCCAGAGGAAGAATTTGCTAAGGTATTGAGGTTTAAGAGCTGATGCAACTGTAAAGCTGATGAAATGTAAGGCTGACTCAATGAAGATGAATCAGCATTGGTATTGCCGGTTGTAGACTAGAAAGAGGTCCACAAAAGTTTTTTTTTTTAAAAAAAAGTTTTATTTTAGATTAAAAATTTAAAAAAAACACAACAACAATAACATAAAAATATCATCCTTACAAACAATTATAGACAGCATCTCAATCGGTTAAAATCATTTTGTGCTTACAATTCTCCAAATCTCCTCATATAGCAATTATTCTTTACTTAAACTAAAGATAAATATTTAAACATTTCATATATGCTAGCTCATCTCCATACTTTTTTATCAAACCATTGATAAAATATCTCCCATATCAAAAGTTTTGACCGCTTGAAGAGGTGTTTATGTAAGGCAGCCAGGAGAGGGCGTATTTTCTCTCCTTGTGTCCGCTATTCATTGCCGAGTTCTCCGTGTAGAGTTAAGAAGAAGACTGATTGCTTGTCAGGTATTTGCCAACTACGTACATTTCTGTATACGTCTTGTATATAAACCACTGTTAAATGTCTAAGTCTCTGTGTGTTGTGTTGTGCCCCTGAGTTGTCTCCTAATAGTAGTCACGCTGCAAACGCCCTGTCGGAATTGAAATTTCAATGGCTCCTTTCAGCTCTCATCATCCTCACCGGGGGCGCTTCCCACCCCACCCGCAACGCATCTCACCCGCTCAGCGACGACTCGAAAGACCAGGCCGTGTATTCGGGGCTATTTCAGACTGCCCTGTTGCTCTTCAAGTTCACCATCGGCATGGGAGACCTGGAGTACAACGAGAATGTAAAGTACAGCGACATCGCAATGCTGATGGTCCTCCTTTTCGTCATCTTGACCTACATCCTCTTGCTCAACATGCTGATTGCCCTGATGAGCGAAACGGTCACCAACGTCTCCGGGTACAGCCAGAGCGTCTGGCAGTTGCAGGTAAGGCCCCTTTGGACTGGGACGGTGGCCACCTCTGGCCCAGCAGGGGCTTCAATGGAACCAGATCCAAAGAACCAGTGGAAGAGAAGATTTGTAGCTCAGGGGTTCAACTTTGGGGAGTCCTTGGTGCTCCCTGAGCTTCGTGGTTTTCTTGAAGACGTCTCATGACCCAACTAGGTAATGTCATCAGTGCTAGAAGGAGTGGGTTTGAGGAGAGGAGGAGGAGGAGGAGGAAGAAGAGGAGAACTGTGGGGTCCTTGGTGCTTCATAGTTTTCTTGCATATATTTCATGACCCTACTAGATAACATCATCAGTGCTAGAGGGGAGTGGGGTTGTGGGATCTATAGATAGATCTGATAGATCTGATAGATCTATCTATCTATCTATCTATCTATCTATCTATCTATCTATCTATCTATCTATCTATCTATGCATCCATCCATCCATCCATCCATCCATCCATCCATCCATCCATCCATCCATTCTATTCTATTCTATTCTATTCTATTCTATTCTATTCTATTCTATTCTATTCTATTCTATTCTATTCTATTCTATATCTATCTTCTATCCATCCATCCATCCATCCATCCATTATCTATCTGTCTGTCTGTCTGTCTGTCTTCATTCATCTATTATCTACCTATCTATCTATCTATCTATCTATCTATCTATCTATCTATCTATCTCTTCATCCATCCATTGTCTATTCTGTCTATCTTCTATCCATCCATCCATCCATTATCTATCTATTCTATCTATCTTCTATCCATCCATCCATTATCTATCTATTCTATCTATCTTTTATCCATCCATCCATCCATCCATCCATCCATCCATCCATCCATCCATCCATCCATCCATTATCTATCTATTCTATCTATCTATCTATCTATCTATCTATCTATCTATCTATCTATCTATCTTCTATCGATCCATTATCTATCTATTCTCTCTATCATCTATCCATCCCTCCATCCATCCCTCCATCCCTCCATCCCTCCATCCCTCCATCCATTCTATTCTATTCTATTCTATTCTATTCTATTCTATTCTATTCTATTCTATTCTATTCTACTCTATTCTATTCTCTATCTATCTTCTATCCGTCCATCCATCCATCCATCCATCCATCCATTATCTATCTATCTGTCTGTCTGTCTGTCTGTCTTCATTCATCTATTATCTATCTATCTATCTATCTATCTATCTATCTATCTATCTATCTATCTATCATCTATCTATCTATCTATCTATCTATCTATCTATCTATCTATCTTATCTATCTCTTCATCCATCCATTGTCTATTCTGTCTATCTTCTATCCATCCATCCATCCATCCATCCATCCATTATCTATCTATTCTATCTATCTTTTATCCATCCATCCATCCATTATCTATCTATTCTATCTATCTTCTATCCATCCATCCATCCATCCATCCATTATCTATCTATTCTATCTATCTATCTATCTATCTATCTATCTATCTATCTATCTATCTATCTATCTATCTATCTATCTATCTATCTACCTTCTATCCATCCATTATCTATCTATTCTCTCTATCATCTATCTATCCATCCATCCACCCATCCATCCACCCATCCATCAATCCATCCATTATCTGTCTGTCTGTCTGTCCATCCACCCATCCACATATCCTTCCTTCCTTCCTTCCTTCCCCCCTCCCACCCTCCCTCCCTCCCTCCCCCCTCTCTCTCTCCCTCCCTCTGCCCTTCCCCCTGATTTCTTAGCTCTGTTCACCAACCAACCACTCTATTTGCAGAGAGCCATCGCTATTCTGGAGATAGAGAAAAACTGGATCTGGTGCTGGAAAAAGGCCCAGAGAGCCGGCTGTTACCTCTCCGTCAGCTCTGAGGACAAGGAAGACGAGAGGTGGTTTTTTCGGTAAGCTGAACCACCACGTGCCCAATTGGGGTACGAAACACGTCATTTCAGAAATGGACCCTCCCTGGTTCTCTCGACATAAAGGGAGGGAGGAGGCCAGAGGTGGGTTTCAGCAGGTTCTGACCAATTCTGGAGAACCGGTAGCAGAAATTTTGATTTGTTCGGAGAAATTCTGGTAGTAAAAATTCTGACTGGCCCCGCCTCCATCTATTCTCTGCCTCCCAAGTCCCAGCTGATCGGGAGGAAATGGGGATTTTGCGGTATCCTTCCCCTGGAGTGAGGTGGGAATGGGGATTTTGCAGTATCCTTCTCCCTGGAGTGGGGTGGGAATGGGAATTTTGCAGTATCCTTCTCCCTGGAGTGGGATGGGAATGGGAATTTTGCAGTATCCTTCTCCCTGGAGTGAGGTGGGAATGGGGATTTTGCAGTATCCTTCTCCCTGGAGTGGGGGGGGGAATGGGGATTTTGCAGTATCCTTCTCCCTGGAGTGGGGGGGGAATCGGGATTTTGCAGTATCCTTCCCCCTGGAGTGGGGTGGGAATGGGGATTTTACAGTATCCTTCCCCTGCCACGCCCACCAAGCCACACCCACCAAGACATGCCACGCCCACCACGCCATACCAACAGAACTGGTAGTAAAAATTTTTTGAAATTCACCACTGGAGGAGGCTTGGAAGATTGTGTTATTGCTACTTATGACTCTTTTTCTAGAGTAGAAGAAGTAAACTGGGAAGACTGGAATGAAAAGCTCGACACCCTCAAAGAAGACCCCATGGGATCCAACCTCCTGGAGAAGGATCCCTCTTCGGGTAAGATGGGACATGCCACAGCGGTGTCAGGAGTTGGCGCCCACAGTCTTTGTGTTCTGTCCCCCGTCCTCACACAGACAAACGCAGTATCAAACATGCCTGCCAATAATTTATTACATAAATGGATCAGAATTCCTGGCAGACGAGAATTCTGGCAGCTAACTGTAAAACGCCTGCCCAGTCCAATCAGTACTCCCAAAAAGCAGGAGAGGCCTTATCTGCAGTCCGTTTCCAGAGCGACAAATTATCCACAAGAGTTTAGTCCAAAATATATCTGAGCCGAAGTGCAGGATTCACGATGTGACTCTTTAGAGTTTAAACTTTTGTCCGTCACAAAGCCTGCCGAGCAATCACGCCCCCTTTTATCCCTTGTGGGGCGTGGCTCAGTGACTCAGCTCAATCCCTGGCCCTCCCACGCCTCTTCCGTTGCTGCGCACGCTTCTCCCTCCGACGCTGCCTGGGATCAAGCCAGGATTCATCATCCTCGCTCCCTCTCTGTTGTTGTTCCGATATGCTTTCCTCCTGGCATATCCCAGGCTGTTCCTCTTGGCCTTCGGATGGAACCCGAGGCATTGCCAGAGAGGAGGGTCCTGGAGAGGGATGCCTAGTCAGTTCCTCCCCCTCACTTTCTGAGTCCTCTTCCTCCATGAGGACAGGCTCGGGAGTCAGAGTCACAACACTTTGTGACTTTCTAAGCTGTGGGTTGGGTTTTATGGAGTGAAGGTG
Organism: Pantherophis vulpinus; assembly: GCA_037215915.1. NCBI lineage: Eukaryota > Metazoa > Chordata > Lepidosauria > Squamata > Colubridae > Pantherophis > Pantherophis vulpinus. Next base: position 360,802,485 of record JAXLNS010000001.1, on the reverse strand, counting down.
GAGTGGAGGCGTGGGTGGGTTGCTTGGGCGGGCGTGGGGGGGTTAGACTAGATGACCTCCAAGGTCCCTTCCAACTCTTAATCTGTAGTCCTCCAGAGGTATAGTGTTTTCCCAGAAAACTGGTTCTGCCTGAGGTTGAACGCTGAATGAACCACACACCGAGGTGGAGATTTACAAGAGCTTTATTCTGCCCAAAAAAGGGGCACAAGGGGATAAGAGAATAACAAGAGTTGGAAGGACCATGGAGGTCTTCTAGTCCAATTTGAGGGCAGGACAAGAAGCAATGGGTGGAAACTAATCAAGGAGAGAAGATGTCAGCACTTCAAGCTTCATTTACTCTAGTGCTGACATAAGAAGGAGAAGCGGAGGCGTCTGGAAAGGGACGTTTGACTTTTCACCTACTTATTTTCCCTGGAGATAATATCCCCTAGGAGATGGGATGGGAGGGGGGAAATTCCTTTGAGCTGGAGCAGTAGATTAGGGGTAGAATGACTTGGAAGATGGCCAATGAGTGCAGGGGAGTGGGGAACGGAAAGGGAGGGTTTTGGGTCTGGAAGTCAGTGTTGGCTGCGATGAAGTTGGAGTTAGAATGTCGTGCTTAATAAATGGGAGTTTTTCTTCAAAGACTTTGTTTGAAATGCAATTTATTTGAGATGACCTCGAAACCTGACAGAAGCAACTTAGAACTAAGGAGAAATTTCCTGATGGTTAGAACAATTCACCAGGCCTCCAGAATGAATGCTCCAACAATGGAAGTTTTAAAGAAGAGGTTTGACAGCCATTTGTCTGAAGTGGTGTTGGGTTTCCTGCCTAAGCAGGGAGTTGGACTAGATGACCTCCAAGGTCCCTTCCAACTCTGTTATTCTATGATTCTAACCTCCTGCTCAGGAGACCAGTGGTGGCTAACCTTTTTGCCATCGCGTGCCAAAAGCAGAGGGGAGCGGGGGGGGGGGGTCACGCGCACCTGTAATTCAATGCACCCCACTCCCCCGCACATCCATGTGCAACCCCCCCACGCTCCCCCTCTTTCGGCACACGATGACATGGTGGGCCCAGTAGGCCGGTTTTTCGCCTTCCCCAGGCTCCAGAGCCTTTCTAGGAGCCCGGGGAGGGCGAAAACGACCTTCCCCACCCCCCAGAGGCCCTCTGGAGGCCAGAAACAGCTTGTTTCCTGACTTCTGGTGGGTCCAGACGGCCCAAACATTAGTTGGCCGGCGCACGCATGTGCACCAGAGATGAGCTAGGGCCATGTTGACGAACCTATGGCATGCGTGCCACAGATGGCAAGCGGAGCTGTAACTGTGGGCACACAAGTGTTGCCTGTCATCTCTGTTTCAAAGCCGAAGAGCCAGCGCTGTCCGAAGACGTCTCCGTGGTCATGTGGCCGGCATGACTCAACGCCCAAGGCGCACGGAACGCTGTTCCCTTCCCAACGGGAAAGGAACCACCCCAAAGGTGGTCCCTATTTTCCTACTTGCATTTTTTACCTGCTTTCGAACTGCTAGGTTGGCAGAAGCTGGGACAAGTCACGGGAGCTCACCCCATTCCGCGGCAGTAGGGATTCGAACCGCTGAACTGCCGACCTTTCGATCGACAAGCTCAGCGTCTTAGCCACTGAGCCACTGCGTCCCTTTCTGTTATCAAAAGACCCCAATAAAAACCCAAAGAGGAAACCACAAGCAATAAATCTTACTTTAAGATTCAGAGGTTTATTTTCACAAGCAATTTGGAACATGAGCAGTGCAATTCCACAACAAAACTTACATTATTAAACCATTGCAATGGGGCCCAATGTCACATAGCAGCTCCTAGAAGGACTGCTATCGGGCAAAGGACACCATTCCCATCTCAAGCCACATTTCTTACACCTTCTTTTTTTAACTGACATACGCATTCCATAGTTTCACTTCCCTCTTCTTTCTTACATTCTTACTCACCGTCAACTCTCTGCAAACACCCGTTTACTAGGGGTGAAATCCAGCAGGTTCTGACAGGTTCTGGAGAACCGGTAGCGGAAATTTTGAGTAGTTCAGAGAACCGGCAAATACCATCTCTGGGCTGGCCCCAGAGTGGGGCGGGAATGGGGATTTTGCAGTATCCTTCCCCCAGGAGTGGGGAGGGAATGGAGATTTTGCAATATCCTTCCCCCAGGGGTGGGGAGGGAATGGAGATTTTGCAGTATCCTTCCTCCAGGAGTGGGGAGGGAATGGGGATTTTGCAGTATTCCTCCCCTGGAGTGTGGGAGGGAATGGAGATTTTGCAGTATCCTTCCCCCAGGAGTGGGGAGGGAATGGAGATTTTGCAGTATCCCTCCTCCAGGAGTGGAGAGGGAATGGAGATTTTGCAGTATCCTTCCCCTAGAGTGGGGTGGGAATGGGGATGTTGCAGTATCCTTCCCCTGGAGTGGGGAGGGAATGGGGATTTTGCAGTATCCTTCCCCTGGAGTGGGGAGGGAATGGAGATTTTGCAGTATCCTTCCCCTGAAGTGGGGAAGGAATGGGGATTTTGCAGTATTCTTCCCCTGGAGTGTGGGAGGGAATGGAGATTTTGCAGTATCCCTCCCCTAGACTGGGGTGGGAATGGAGATTTTGCAATATACTTGCCCCAGGATTGGGGAGGGAATGGAGATTTTGCAGTATCCTTCCTCCAGGAGTAGGGTGGGAATGGGGATTTTGCAGTATCCTTCCCCTGCCACACCCACCAAGCCATGCCCACCATACCCACCAAGCCACGTCCACAGAACCGATAGTAAAAAAAATTGGATTTCACCACTGCCATGTACATCTCAAACCTCCATCCATCGGCTACTTTCCGTTCCCTATTCCTCACAGTTTCAACATTCCGATTCCAAATATATCTCAAAATGCAGAAAATGCAGCACAGAAGTCAGCATATTAGAAATAGGTCTGGCGTATTTTGCAATCATGTTAGTTTAAAACTTTGGTTCAGCGAGGCTTTGCGCTCCTGGGCCTTACTACCTGCAACTTTCCAATGGATTGTTGTGGCTCCGTTGCTGAGCCTGGGCTATCGACAGATGCAGACTCTGAGAATGAGGGAGAGGAGTTGGCAAGGCCTCCCTCTCCAGGACCCTCCTCTCTGGCAATGCCTCCAGAGGACACCGAAGGCCAAACGATAGGCTCAGAGCCAAGCACGTCCCCGCAGCCACAGGTGGACAGCGATGAAGAAGATAAGTGCTGGCTGGACCCGAGACAGAGGCGCAGGGAGAAGCGTGCACAGCAGAGGGGAAGGCGTGCCAGAGATTAGCTGAGTCACTGGACCACACCCCACAAGGTATAAATGTAGGTGTGGTGGCCGGTTCAGTTTGTGACGAGCAAAAACTAGAAATACTCCATGATCTCTGTGTTACTGGACTTTGCCTGCTTTATCGGACTGCATTTGGATTAATCCTTGTATTGTTGACACTCTGCCTGTTTTATCGGAATGCTTGCAGTCTAATCTTTGTTTTGTGTGAGTAAAGTCTGAATTGGCAGCTAGCCACTGGGTTGCTGCCAGCTTTATCATCAAAGAGTTTTGTCGTGTGGCTTATTAACTCCAGGCCGTCTGTGGGGGTGAGTGTGTGGTACAGGGACAGAACATGGATATAGTCCTCCTCTCACACTTCGAATGGTCACTAAATGAACCGTTGTAAGTGAAGGACTTACCTGTACGTGACTCTGGAAAACATTGTAACCGTCATAATGATGAGTCAATTGCCAAGTGGTTGTAAGTGTGAAAAAAAAGGGGAGAAGTCTCTCTTTTCCAGTGAGTGCCGTTGTAACTTTGAACGGCCATAAGTCGAGGACTTCCTATAAAACCGTGGTTAATTGTGGTTAACTTGTGGTAATCGCACGTTCCTTGACTTCTCTGTTACTCCAGAGTCGAAACTACGGGACTGGTTGGCTCGGGCCAAATCTCGCTTCTCTTCGTTGGTGGAGGATGAGCAAGAAGAGCAGGTGTCGCTTCACAACTTAACACCCTAGGAGGAGAGGAATCCCCACCCCCAGGAGGGAAAGAGGGACGGACGGAGGGGTGTCTCAGCCACGACAGGACCCACCTCAACTGCTCTTCGGGGGGAAAGAGAGGGTGGGATTTGACTTGGTGCCTTTGGGAAAGATTCTGTCCTCCTCCCCCGTCACAATTAATGCAGCTTGTAAATTGTCTGAGAGGGAGTTTAGCCCTTCTTCTTCTACTACTCCTTCTCCTCCCCTCCCCCACTCCTTCTCCCCTCCCATTCCCCCTCCCCCTCCCAATCCCCCTTCCATATCTCCTCTCTTCCCCCTCTCCCTTTCCCTTGTCCTCCTCCTTGTCCTCCTCCCATTCCCTCTCCCCTCCCTCTGTCGAGCCAAGCTTCAAAAGAAATCCAGTTATTTATTAGGAGCTTCATGTCGGCACGTTCCCAAGTGAAGCCAGCTCTGACCCTACGTATGTCACAAGTAAATGCCCTACCTGCGCCAGAGCCTGCAGAGAGTATAGCACTGCAGGGGTCAACACAAGCTCACACGCAGCCAGCCCCCTTCCCAAACCACTCCTTACCTGAGACTCCGCCCCATGGGTATATAAGGTTGCCCCTCACCATTCCAGATGCTTCTCCCAGATGTTACTTGACTTGTACGGATAAACCTGTAAATAAAAGAGATTGATTGAATGACTTGCCTATGTCCATTATTGGGCCTGATCCAGAGATCCTGTAACAAGATGGTAGCAGAGGATGGTTTAATGGCCCAATAAACCAAGGACATACAAAGGAAACCCGATTGCATGCCTAAAGGATGGCGACACTACAAAAACAAAGCGGTGACAGCACAACGGGATCGCCAGAGAGGGCAGAGGCCACGATCGATCCCAAGGCCAGCACGATGGAAGAAGGAAAGGAAACTGAGGAAGGAAGCAACCTAGAACCCGATGATCAAGAGGACAAAAGCCTGCGGCTCGACGTCCTGCAACTGCTGAAAGAGCGAGCTAACAACAAGAACCTCCTCGCGGACCTCCGAAGCTTCATACTGGACTGCGAGGTGGCAATAAGTGAGGCCGACCCGGACCTGGAGCTCGAAGAACTGGACTCGGTGAGTGGATCGCCCCAAACCGACCCTACAGCGACCACCGAACACCATGGCCCCGCACAAAATTTCAAACGGTGGCCATCTTTGACCATGCGACCGGCCAAAATGGCCGACTTCCGACCAATCGGAAGCCAGGATTTAAAATGGCCGGCGCGTGAAAAGTACTCAGCCCTAAGTGACGGGGAAAGTGACCGGGGTGAGGGGCCAGGGTCCGATCCGGATTCCGAATGCCCCCCGACCGAGCGGCAAGTCGACAAGGCCATGAAGACTCTCGCCGCCGCTTTCAGCCCAGGCCTAAGGATCACCAGGGAGGAACCGAAGGGACCCAAGCGAACAGGGAGCCAGGGAGGAGGACACCGGGGATGCCGACATCACCGCCAGCGCGCCAACCCTCCTGCGCACCCCAGGAACGCTACGCCATAAATCGACAAGGCCACGAACCCCGGAACGCAGAGATTGGAGCGGCTACTTACCATCATCGCCGGGCCTTCCAAGCCGCCTGGATCTCCACGCCGACGAGATCGCCGCGAGCCAGCCCCGCCAGAGACACCCAAGGTGGACTCCCAAGGTCGAGACGGAGGCCTACCCGACCGTGAGAGACTTCTACGTGGGAGCAGCGATGAACAGGTCCTTCCACGATGACTACAGGGCCGAAATGGACTTCGCGCATGCGCAGCTCCACCTAGAGGAAGAAAGAAGAAAAAAAACACAGGGCTTTTTAAACTCCCAGCAAGCGTCCCCATGCCGTATTGCTTTGGTTTTGGTCATCACCTTCAGAGCGCTCCATGGCTTAGGACCTGGCTATTTACGGGACCGCCTGCTGCCACCAATAGCCTCCCACCGACCAGTACGCTCCCATAGAGAGGGGCTCCTCCGGGTGCCGTCGGCCAAACAATGTCGACTGGCGGCCCCCAGGGGGAGAGCTTTCTCTGTGGGGGCACCTACGATCTGGAACGAGCTCCCCCCGGAGATACGGAGGATTCCGGATCTGCGTACCTTCCGTCGCGCGCTTAAGACGTTCCTATTTCATCAAGCTGGCCTGACCTAAATCTTTCCTCTTTTTAAATGGAAATTTTAAATTTGGTTTTAATTTATTGGGGTTTTAAAATTGGTTCAGCCAAATTTATTTAATTAGTTTTATCTCTATTTTAAATTTTGTATCTATCTGTTTTATTTTATGGCTGTTCACCACCCTGAGTCCTTCGGGAGTAGGGCGGTATACAAATTTAATAAAATGAAATGAAAAATGAAAAAATGAATTGCTGTTACAAGCGCCTGCAGAACCATGGACGGCAGCCTGCTGTAAGTAACTTAGCAAATAGTGCTGGGAATTTACCAAAGGACTTCCCAAAGTTGAGGATGGATGGGGGTAACATCTTAGAGTGGTCACAGCAGCTTCAGGTGGTGTTCCTAAAAGAAAATATGTCACACTTTATCAATGACCCCCCAGAAAAACCATGGACTTTAGAGTTGGACTGTGTGCATCATAGGGCTTTTTACCTGTTAATCTCTAGCATATCACCAACCATATATCATAGCATTGGCCACCACCTCACAGTGTCAGAGATCATACAAAAAATGTTTGGGTTATTTTACAGTGAGAGTGTGGCCACCACCACCCAGATTTCTAAGGATTTTTTCTCTGCCAGACTTAGGCCAGGGACCGCCATAAGCGAACACCTGGTGTCCCTGAACACCACCAGGGCCGAACTACACCTTAGGGGGGAGGTCATATCAGACCAGACCATGAAGAGTGTAATACTTAACTCTTTAGACCACACATAGGATAGTTTCATCGCACACCTGGATACAATTAGCTTAGGACATCTGTCCATCGAGAGGCTATCCAACAAACTGATAGCCGAAGATAATTTGAAAAGGAGCCGCCATAACACAGTTAGGGAACACAAACACATAAGGAAGGTAGCCTTCCAAGACAGGCAACATGACACAACTGAGTGCTACAACTGCGGATCTAGGGGGCACCACAAGCGAGATTGTCCCAAGGGCTACAGAGAGAGAAGCAGACCAGAACACAGACTCAGACAGGCAGAGAGACACACTCCCGAAGACAGATACAGGCGCAGGGATTCCCCCAACCCACGGGACAGAAGGGGAAATAGGGACAGCTCCCGTGACAGCAGGACAGGGTCACTATACGAGATAGGGGAATGCACACACTCAACATGTCAGGATAGGGAGGTCAACTCATGGCTCCTGGACTCTGGGGCCTCTAACCACACAACCTGTAACAGACAATTGCTCTCCTCTTTTACAGAGGAAAACTTCTTGATCAAGGTTGCCAACCAAAGTGAGGTTAAGGTAACTGGAAAGGGAGTAGTAATACTGCCGGGCGTAGGGAAAATAGAGGGGGTGCTGCTAGTCCCAGAGATACCACACAACATTCTAGCTGCATTAAAACTTAGTAAAGACTCGGGAATCAAAGTGACTTTCGCCGAAGGGAAGGCACACATAAGTAAGGACGGAGAAAGCATAGGGAGGGTGTTAGTCAAACAGGGGTTGCCCTACCTAACATTCAATGAGACCAACACCCCCAGCATAAACACCAGCTCAGCCCCCATAAGCAGCGTGAACCCAGACAAAAATGAGGAGAGTCATGAAAGTGAGAGGGGGACACACAGCGAAGAAGACACTGCACAGGAAGCGAACGCAACCAAACACACACAGGGAAAGCTATCAATAGGCAGACCCATGCACGATGAATGTGCCCACCTACTGCACCAAAAATTAGGGCACGCTAGTTTCCCTGTGATTCAAAAAATGTCCGATTGTACCGAGGGTGTCAAAATAAAGAATTGCGAAAACTACTTTGAGTGCTCGGTGTGCAAATGTTCAAAGTTAAAGGTCAAGCCCAGACCAAAGAAATCCTCACGCACTACCAGCCAAGCCTTCAATTTAGTACACATGGACTTGGTGGGGCCCCTAAGGCCATCCATCAAATACAAAAAGAGATACTTTCTCACCATCGTAGACGACTATAGTCGCTACGGCTTCGTCTATACACTAAGGCAAAAGAGCGAAGCTTTCCAGAAATTTAAGGAGTTCTATAAAAGGGTAGAGACTCAAAACAACACACAGATTAAACAAATCATGACAGATAGAGGGTCCGAATTCCTATCGAGGGAATTCTCCCATTGGCTCAAATCCAAGGGCGTGCTTCACTTTACGTCGACTCCGTTTTCGGCCTTCCAGAACGGTGTCGTAGAACGACGAAACTCCACCCTGCAGACCATGGTCAGGTGCGCACTAGAGGATGCAGGGATTGGCCAACACTTTTGGTCTGAGGCCTTAGTCTACTCCAATTACACGCTGAATAGGACCTGGTCCAGTGTAATAGATAAGACACCTTACGAACTCATGTATAATAAGAAACCACAAATAGCACACCTGCACGTGTTTGGGGTCACCGCTGATGTGCACATACCAAAGCAGCTGCGCAGGAAGGGGGACAAAATATCCAGAAGGTTAAGGTTTATGGGATACGAACCGGGCACCAAAGGGTTCAGGTTTGTAGACAATAATAACAAGTTTGTAGTATCTAGGATGGCAGTTTTCCATGAACAGGCCAACTGGTCCAGGATACACCTCAACGATGTACACTCTAGGCGGGAAACGAGACTAGACAACCGAGAACAAGATAAGCAAGGCGTGCTAGACAGCGTAGAAAGGGAGGAATCCAAACCCAAACCCAAACACCAGGAGGTCAGGGTCAGGGAATGGAAAGGAGACCACCCCAAGATAAGTGTAGACTCACTGACACAAAAGGAAGCCAGATACCGACACGATAACTAACACACAACAGACAGGCCGGTTAGAACAACCAGAAACCAATTACCCAAAAGATTTGATGACTACATAATGCACATACACACATCTCCCATCACACCCAACTCCTACTAAGAGGTGTTGAGACTGCCACACGAAGAGAGGTCAAGGTAGGAGTCAGCCATGGCTAAGGAGATGGACAGTCTAAAAGAACTAGAAGTTTTCACCCCAACCGAGGTCCCAGAAGGAAAAAACACGATAGGTACCAAGTGGATCTTCAAGATCAAGAACTTAGAGGGGGGCAAAAACCTATACAAGGCCAGGTTAGTTGCTCAAGGTTTCGCCCAGAGGTTCCCGGAAGATTACACCGACACATACTCCCCTACCGTGAGAGCAGAAAGCGTCAAGAGCGCACTCGTAATTGCCTCCGTACTAGGGTTAGAGGTACACCAATTCGACGTGCAGACGGCCTACTTACACGCCAAGCTAGATAAGGAAATATACGTCAGAGCGCCGCACAGCAAAGAGACCAACAAAGGGGACACCTGGCTGCTCAACAAGAGCCTCTATGGACTGAAACAATCCGGTAAACGCTGGTACGAGTGCTTAGTCGGAGTGTTGAAGTCGATGGGATTCACTGCAACCACAGCCGACAACTGTTTCTTCACCAGAAGTGGAGAAGAATCCCCTGAATACATCCTAGTCTACGTGGACGACATTCTATATATCAGCAAACACAAGGACAAGCGTGAAGCATTTGCCCACGGGTTGAACGCACACTTCACATTGAAATATTTAGGAAGAATAAACAAGTACTTAGGGGTGCAAATCGATAAAACACCCAAAGGGTTCCGGCTGTCTCAGAAAGAGAAAATAAATGAACTATTGCACAAGTGCAACATGGCAGATGCCAAAGGGTGTGAAACCCCCATGCAACCGGACTTCTTAAAGAATACATATGGCGAGTCCCCTGAATTCAAGGACAACACCCTATACAGATCTACCATAGGCTCACTCCTGTACATCGCCAACTGGACAAGACCAGACATCGCCCTGTCGGTTAATCTACTGTCCAGGCACGTAGGTAGACCCACAATGTACCACTGGGACGCTGTAAAGAGAGTGCTGAGGTACCTAAAGTACAGCGCCGATGTCTGCCTGCTCCTAGAGCCAAGTACATCTAGCGGGCCAGTCCTCACCTACTACGCCGATGCTGATTGGGCCGGAGACACTAAGAGCAGGAAAAGCACCTCGGGGTATGTATTCTACCTAAACGATAGCCCAGTATACTGGTACACGGGCAAACAAAATTTGGTAGCCACCTCGACCACGGAGGCAGAGTACATATGCCTATCCAAGGCTGCCAACAATCTTATATGGCTCGATGACCTGCTCACCAGCATCTGGGCCGATCCCACGTATCCGATAACTATTCACGAAGACAACAGAGCTGCCATAGAAATATCCAAGGCCGATGCGGTGGGTCAAAGGTCCAGGCACATTGATATAAAACACAAGCATGTGAAGCAGCTCTCAAAAATCGGATTCATAAAAGCCGTCCACTGTGACACGGAAGAACAGACTGCTGACATCCTAACGAAGCCACTACTAAGCAAACAACACTCATACCTGATATCCAAATTATGCATCAGGCCTTATATTTCCCACGAGGAACCCAACTCGCAATCACATGCTAGGCATTTAGAGGGGGATTTGTCACAAGTAAATGCCCTACCTGCGCCAGAGCCTGCAGAGAGTATAGCACTGCAGGGGTTAACACAAGCTCACACGCAGCCAGCCCCCTTCCCAAACCACTCCTTACCTGAGACTGCGCCCCATGGGTATATAAGGTTGCCCCTCACCATTCCAGATGCTTCTCCCAGATGTTACTTGACTTGTACGTACGGATAAACCTGTAAATAAAAGAGATTGATTGAATGACTTGCCTATGTCCATTATTGGGCCTGATCCAGAGATCCTGTAACAACGTAATTTACCCTCCAATTATGATCCTGTTTTTCCTCCCTCCCCCACCCACCCCAGGGTGTGTCATCAATCACATTCGCCAATGGAGCAATTTCCCGGGTTGTAGAGGTCACTCCCCTTGGATGCTGTAGGTAACCCTGGGATACAGCCTTGAGAGAGATAAGCATAGAATGTGCATCTGTCTTTAGCTACTGTGCCATTTCGCCGGTTTCTCATCCCCCCCACCCCAGCCTATGGCAACTTTGAAAGTAGGCCAGGGATGCTTTGCGAGTTGACAACCTCCCCTTCTTTCGTTCCCTCCCTCCCTCCTCCTCCTCTTGCTCCCCTTCCCTCTCCCTCTTCTCCTTCCCCTTCTCCTCGTTCTCCTCGAAATGAGCCACTGGCTGAAGGGTTGGTGCCCCCAACTGAACTTTGGCTTCCTCGACCTGCATTACCTAAAAGAAGGGCTTCTGGCAAGGGATGGGCTGCATCTAATCCAGCATACAGCCTTGGTGGTGCAGCGGACTAAAGTGCTGTTAAGTAGCTGCCAGCTGCCTGCAATTACCGCGAGTTCAAATCTCACCAGGCTCAAGGTTGACTCAGCCTTCCATCCTTCCGAGGTAGGTAAAATGAGGACCCGGATTGTGGGGGCAATAAGCTGACTGTATAAAAAAAAGAACACCGCTTAGGGGGGGCCGAAAGCCCTACTAAGCAGGTATATACAAAAATATTGTAGGGAAACAATAATAAAGATAGAATATAAAATACTGAGATACTAGATTTAATAAAAGCTTGTTACTCTGTAACCATTAGGTTCCTGTAATATATATATTGTGCCTTTGTATTTGTATCACATGTATTATTCCTTTCTATTTGTATCTCCTGTTACAATCATATTGTTATTAGGCCTCTGTTATGTATCTGGTATTTGTCAAACATATGTCCCTGCCATTTGACCTGAACTCATATCAATCTTCTTTCTGTTTTTTTTCTGCCATCTAAAAGCATGGTACGTATCTCAGTTGGAACTACAGCCATCAACCAAGGGATAATTTACACCTCAGCCCTAATTTATGTTTGATCTGGATAAGCTCCTGCCTTGCAGAACCAGGGGGCCAAATGGCCAATTGAGAAAACAAAGGAATGCTCAAGTACGAGATAAGACTAATTTTTTTTTTTTTTTAAATTGATTTATATGCCGCCCTTCTCCGGAGACTCAGGGCGGCTTACAATGCGTTAATCAATAGCCTTCATACTTTTGTATACTTTTACGAAGTTAGCTTATTGCCCCCACAAACTGGGTCCTCAATTTACCTACCTTAGAAAGGATGGAAGGCTGAGTCAATCCCTGGCAAGATTCGAACTTACTAATTGCAGACAGCTGGAGTTAAATTACAATGCATTAATCTGCTGAGCTATCCAGGCTCCTGAAGTTTCTATTCCCTTGCAGGGCAACAAAGAATGCACAAACATAAATTAGGGGGCCAGAGTTGGGGATTTAACTGGTGTTTTAAGGGTATAAAAAGAGGTTACGTCTTCTCTGAAGGTGTGAGCCCTCCCATATACATATCTCTTTGTATGTGTTTGGAATGGGTTTACCCAGCCTTTTGTCTTTGATCAAAGATTAAATGTTGATTTCTTATTCAAGACTCCGTTTAAGTCCTTCTTTTTGGTTCACTGAGGGCTTAAGCGTACAGCCGGACCTTACAGTATGAAGGCTATTGCTTAACGCATTGTAAGCCGCCCTGAGTCTCCGGAGAAGGGCGGCATATAAATCAAATTTTAAAAAAAAATGGACGGGGAGGGTGACCAAGCCTTAGGATCTTTAGGACCAAACCCCAAGCATAAATCCCAAAACAACCAATTGAACAAAGAGCTAAGGAGTGATAGGAAGTGTTGTGGCCCATCTTATCGGAGGAAGAAGGCTCCGAACATGAAGGAGAGGAGCCAGCCAGGCCTCCCTCTCCAGGCCCCTCCTCTCTGGCAATGCCTCAGGTGTCTGCCGAGGGAGAGGAGATTGATCAGGAGCCAGGTGTCTCCGATGACAGCGATGAGGGTGATAAGTCGTTCCTGGATCCACGCCAACGAAGGCGAGATAAACGTTTGCAGCAGATGAGGAGGCGTGCCAGGGATTAAGCTGAGTCACTGGACCACACCCCACAGGCTATATAAGAGAGTGTGGTGGCCATTTAGACTCTGTGACGGACAAAGCTAACTTCTGGCTAGTCACTTTGTACAACGCCTGATCTGCTGAAGGTTTCATGTTTGAGCTGGACTGTTTTGAAAACTGTGTGTATTTGTCGGTGTTTATCTGGTGGAGGAACACTCCCTCTTCTTGTAGTAAAGCACTTGGCAGACGGTTATTGTATTGCTGCCAAGTTCCTGATAACGAACCTTGTATGTGCCGAGTACTTCTTTAACCCCCGGCTGGCTGTTTGTGTGTGTGTGGGGACGGGGACAGAACAGGAAGGAACAAAAATTCAGATGCAAACTATTGTAGGAGATGTAGTTTGCGTACTCAGGGTTAGCCATGAAGGACTGGAGGCTTAATAAGAGACTGAACAATCACTTGTCCTCCTTGAGAAAGGGACTGGACTAGAAGACCTCTAAGGTTCCTGGCAGCTCTATTCTGATTCTTCTTCTTGTGACTCAGATGTCTATACACTAAAACTCAAAGTTTGGGGAACAAACAGGGTGAACTTGAAGTACAAGTACATGAAGGCAGATATGATACCGTGTTTCCCCGAAAATAAGACCCTGTCTTATATTTTTTGAACCCCGAAATAAGCACTCAGCCTTATTTTTGGGGAGGTCTTATTATTTTGGGGCACGTGGAGCAAGACGGGGCTTCTCCTGCCGTCTTCCCTGATTTCCAGCTCTGTCTCCCTAACCCTAACCAGAGGAAATGGCGGGGACGGGCTGCGCATGCATTTAAATATTTTGGGGGAGGGCTTATTTTTGGGGAGGGTTTATTTTCAGGGGATGTCTTATTTTAGCTCATGCGCTCAAAAGGCCGATTGGTCTTATTATCCGGGGAGGTCTTATTTTCGGGGAAACAGGGCACACATATTTCATTACTGAAACTTGGTGGGATGAAACTTTACGCCAGGAATGTACGGATGGAACTATATAGAGTAGAATAGACTAACAGAGTTGGAAAGGAGCTTGGAGGTCTTGTTTAGAAGTAGGTTGTGGTCTACTTTGTCGAACGCCTTGCTGAAATCTAAGCCTACTATGTCCACAGCATTTCGTGGGTCTACCAATTGCAGTTAGTAATTACTAATTACTTACTGCAAAATCACTGCCATTGCTTAGTAAATCGTGCGGTCGCTACTGCAATACTACTGCAATGCTCTCTACATGGGGCTGCCCCTGAAGACCACCCGGAGGCTTCAGCTGGTGCAGAATGCGGCCGCGTGGGTAGTAATGGGAGTGTCCCGACACTCTCATGTTACACCTCTCCTGTGGGACCTGCATTGGCTACCAGTTGCCCTCCGGGTGAGATTCAAGGTGCTGGTAATCACCTATAAAGCCCAACATGGCTTAGGCCCGGGGTATCTGGCGGACCATCTGCGGCCAACGACAGCTCCCCATCGCCCGGTGCGTTCCCACAGGGAGGGCCTCCTTGGGGTGCCGCCGGCCAGACAATGTCGGCTGGTGACCCCTAGGGAGCGGGCCTTCTCTGTGGGGTCACCTACCCTGTGAAGTCAGCTCCCCCTGGAGCTCCAGGTGGCCCCTGACCTTCGCTCTTTCCGCCGTGACCTTAAAACATGGTTATTTCGCCTGGCTGATTTGGACTGAAGGGGTTTTAAACGGGATTTTAATGGTTTTTTAATAATCTTATTGGGTATTTTAACATTGATTTGGCTTGTTTTTATTGTTGTGACTCCCCTCGGAGATAGGGCGGCATACAAGTTCAAATAATAAATAAATAAATAAATAAATAAATAATAAATGCAGTTTCACCCATGGATCTTACTTATCATAAATACATGCCACCCTGCCAAATCATGAGCACATGTCCATGGTCAGGAGTCTGCAACCTTAAATACTCAAAGAGAAATTGGGACCCATTTCCCACAGAAAAGAAAACACTGGGAAAACGGGCTGACCCCTTCCTCTCTGGGACAGCCCCTCAAATATTGGAAGTCCTCCTCAAATAGGGAGCCTGACTAGCTTAACAGACAGAGCTCTGTAATTTAACACCAGCTGTCTGCAATTAAAGTGAGTTCGAATCTCCCCAGGCTCAAGGTTGACTCAGCCTTCCATCCTTTCTAAGGTAGGTGAAATGAGGACCCAGATTGTGGGAGCAATAAGCTGACTTTGTATAAATATACAAAAGTATGAAGGCTATTGCTTAACGCACTGTAAGCCGCCCTGAGTCTCCGGAGAAGGGCGGCATATAAATCAAATTTTTTTTAAAAAATCTATCTATCCATCTATCTATCCATCTATCATCTATCAGTCTATCTGTCTATCTATGTATCTATCTATCCATCTATCCATCTATCATCTATATCTATCTATCTATCTATCATCTATACCTATCCATCCATCCATCCATCCATCCATCCATCCATCCATCCATACAAGAGCCTGTAGTACAGTGGACTAAAGCACACTGTTATTAACATTCAGCTGCCTGCAATTACTGCAGATTCGAATCTCGCCAGGCTCAAGGTTGACTCAGCCTTCCATCCTTTCTAAGGTAGGTAAATTGAGGACCCAGTTTGTGGGGGCAATAAGCTGACTTTGTATAAATATATACAAAAGAATGAAGGCTATTGCTTAACGCACTGTAAGCCGCCCTGAGTCTCTGGAGAAGGGCGGCATATAAATCAAATTAAAAAAAAAAAAAAGACAAACTCAGGATACAAAAAGATCTCGACAGACTTGAACAATGGGCCCCATCCAACAAAATGAAATTTAATGTGGAGAAAAGCAAAGTTTTACACCCGGGCAGGAAAAACCAAAGATACAAGAACAGATTAGGTGAAACCTGGCTCAGAAACAGTAACTGTGAGAGCCCTAATGGATGATCACTTAAATATGAGCCAATCCTGTGAGGCAGCAGCTGAAAAAGCTAATACAATTCTTGGTTGTATAAACAGAGGCATAGAGTCAAAATCATATGAAGCATTACTACTGCTTTCTAAAACCTTAGTAAAGCCACACCTGGAATACTGCATCCAATTTTAGTCACCACATTACAAAAACACTTTGGAAAAAGTGCAAAGAGGAGCAACTAAGGTGATTAAAGGCCTGGAGACTAAAACATATGAAGTTGCAGGAATTGGGTACGGCCAGTTTAAAGAAAAAAACAACTAGGAGGGACATGATAGTATTATGCCAGTATCTGAGGGGCTGCCCCAAAGAGGAGGGGGTCAACTTATTTTCCAAAGCACCAAACAATGGATGGAAACTAATCAAGGAGAGAAGCAACCTGGAATTGAGGAGAAACTTCCTAACAGTGAGGACAATTAACCAGTGGAACAGCTGGCCACCAGAAGTTGTAGGTGCTCCATGACTGGAGGTTTTTTAAGAAGAGATTGGACAGTCACTTGTCTGAAGTGGTATAGGCCGGGTCTCCTGCTTGAAGAAGTGGGGGTTGGACTAGAGGACCTCCAAGGTCCTTTCAAGTTCTGTTCTGATTGATCCTTCCTTCCTTCCTTCCTTCCTTCCTTCCTTCCTTCCTTCCTTCCTTCCTTCCTTCCTTCCTTCCTTCCTTCCTTCCTTCCTTCCTTCCTTCCTTCCTTCCTTCCTTTTCATTAAACTAGACATTACCCAGTTCCTGCAACCGTTCATGGGTTCATGCAATCCCCGTTTTGTGACCTTCCCAGCCTTCTTCCAGCAAACAAAGTCAATGGGGGGAAGTCAGATTCGCGTAAGGACCTCATGGTTCACTTAATAACTGCTTAGAATGAGAACCATACACATTTCACATAATTTATATGCTGATCCTATAAAGTGGCCATTGTTCCATTGATACTCGACCGCGGCATTTTTAAGATAGGTGGACTTCAACTCCCAGAATTCCCCAGCCAGTCTTGCGTGAAGTATAGGTCAGTGATGGGTTTCAAAAATTTTTACTACCGGTTCTGTGGGTGTGGCTTGGTGGGTGTAGCAGGGGAAGGATACTGTAAAATCCCCATTCCCACCCCACTCCGGGGGAGAAGGATACTATAAAATCCCCATTTCCTCCCAATCAGCTGGGACTCGGGAGGCAGAGAATAGATGGGGGCGGGGCCAGTCAGAATTTTTACTACTAGTTCTCCGAACTACTCAAAATTTCCGCTACCGGTTCTCCAGAACTGGTCAGAACCTGCTGAAACCCACCTCTGGTACAGGTAGTCCTCGACTTACGACACCTCAAATTGATGCGGCTAAGTGAGACATTTGCTAAGTGAGTTTTGCCCCCATTTTGCGACCTTTCTCGCCACAGTTGTTAAGTGAATCACTGCAGTGAAATATGAGTCATTTGCCAAGTGTCTGAATTTTGTTCTCCTGACTGTGGGGATGCTGCCATGGTCATAAGTGTGAAAAACGGTCCTAAGTCACATTTTTCAGTGCTGTTGTAACTCTGAATAGTCACTAAATGAACAGCTGTAACTCAAGGACTACCTGTATTTTCATGTCTATATTGTGGTCTGTGTAATGTCAACTTGACTTCATTGTGGATCTTCTTGGAGACAGACTAGAAAAAAGGAGAAATAAACATAAGTGCAAGAGGATTAGTATTATTATAGAGCCTTGGTGGTGCAGCAGACTAAAGCATTGTTAAGTAATACCAGCTGCCTGCAATTACTGCAAGTTCGAATCTCACCAGGCTCAAGGTTGACTCAGCCTTCCATCCTTCCGAGGTAGGTAAAATGAGGACACCGGATTGTGGGGGCAATAAGCTGACTTTGTATAAAAAAAGAACACCGCTTTGGGGGGGGGCCAAAAAGCCCTACTAAGCAGATATATACAAAAAGTATGAAGGCTATTGCTTAACGCATTGTAAGCCACCCTGAGTCTCCGGAGAAGGGTGGCATATAAATCGAACCAATAAATAAATAAATAAATAAATAAATAAATAAATAAATAAATAAATAAATAAATAGTTATGAATCATGTTTAATTGCATTTAAGTAATTTATCAATGCGTATAATTGTAATTACTTTGTAATATTATTAATGTTAATTAATTATTGTATTTATAATTATAAATATATATTTATAATTAATTTACATTAATTATGATAATTATAATGTTAATTATTATTGATAATGATGTTAACATTAAATATTATTAATAATAGTATTATTAATAGTATTATTTTTATTGGTATTTGACTGCAAGGCGATCCAACCGGTCAGTCCTAGAGGAGATCAACCCTGAGTGCTCTTTAGAAGGCCAGATCCTGAAGAGGCAACTCAAATACTTTGGCCAACTAATGAGAAGGAAGGACTCCCTGGAGAAGAGCCTAATGCTGGGAATGATGGAGGGCAAAAGAAGAAGGGGACGGCAGAGAAGGAGGTGGCTGGATGGAGTCACTGAAGCAGCCGACGTGAGCTTAAATGGACTCCAGAGGATGGTAGAGGACAAGAAGGCCTGTCCATGGGGTCGCGATGGGTCAGATACGACTTCGCAACTAACAACAACAAAATTGCTATTAGTTATAATTAATAGTAATATTATTAAGGATTAATTAAAAGGTCAGGTCCAAAGAGAATCATGTTTGTGCTGAAGTTTTCTGGACTGCGTAGCTTAGTTATCAGACGTGACTTCAAGAAGGTCAAAAATGTCCAGATGATGGATGGACAATGAGACCCCCTTGGCTTTTCTGACCCACCCCTAGAGACACCCCTGTTACCAACTCAGCCGTTTTGGTCTTTCCAGATGCTCAAGTACATGCTCACACGAAAGATGAAGGACCCCAATCTTTCGCGCAAGTTCATCGAGTGGACATATGGCCCCATCCAGACCTCCGTCTACGACATGACCTCCATTGACAGCCGTGAGGAAAACTCGGCGCTGGAGGTCCTGGCCTACAACAGTGACATTCCAGTGAGTAGATCCAGTCAAGGATGGTCCTTCTCAGGATCTTCTCTGCCCTGCGATTCCTTCATTCAGCACCATCTCCTCCTTCTCCTCCTCGTTCTCCCTCCTCTTCTTTTTCCTCTTCCTCTTTCTCCTCCTCCTCCTCTTCCTCCTCCATTCTTTTTCTCCTCCTCTTCCTTCTGCTCCTCCTTTTTCTCCTCCTCCTTCTGCTTCTCCTTTTTCTCCTCCTTCTCCTCTTCCTCCTCCTTTTTCTCCTCCTTCTCCTTTTCCTCCTTTTCCTCCTCCTCCTCCTCTTCCTCCTCCTTCTCCTCCTCCTCCTCCTCTTCTCCTCCTCTTCCTCCTTTTCCTCCTTTTTCTCCTCCTCCTCCTCCTCCTCCTCCTCCTCCTCCTCCTTTTTCTCCTCCTCCTCCTTTTTCTCCTCCTCCTCCTCCTTTTTCTCCTCTACCTCCTCCTCCTCCTCCTCCTTTTTCTCTTCCTTCTCCTTTTCCTCCTTTTCCTCCTCCTCCTTTTCCTCCTCCTCCTCCTTCTCCTCTTCCTCCTCCTTTTCCTCCTCCTCCTCCTTTTTCTCCTCCTCCTCCTCCTTTTTCTCCTCTACCTCCTCCTCCTCCTCCTTTTTCTCCTCCTTCTCCTTTTCCTCCTTTTCCTCCTCCTCCTCCTTCTCCTCTTCCTCCTCCTTTTCCTCCTCCTCCTCCTTTTTCTCCTACTTCTCCTTCACCTCTTCCTCCTCCTTCTCCTCCTCCTCCTTTTTCTCCTCTTTCTCCTCCTCCTCCTTTTTCTCCTCCTTCTCCTTTTCCTCCTTTTCCTCCTCCTCCTCCTCCTACTACTTTTTCTCCTCCTCCTCCTCCTCCTTTTTCTCCTCCTCCTCCTCCTCCTCTTTCTCCTCCTTCTCCTTTTCCTCCTCCTCTTCCTCCTACTTCTCCTTCTCCTCTTCCTCCTCCTCCTCCTCCTCCTCTGCTTCCTCCTCCTCCTCCTCCTTTTTCTTCTCCTTCTCCTCCTCCTCCTCCTACTTTTTCTCTTCCTTCTCCTTGATTGCTGTGGGTGTGGAGTTCCCCTTTTATTCGCCTTTTTCTTCTATGGGCCCTGTTTGCTCTGTGATTTACCTCATGATGCTCCTGTTTGCCTGAGTATCTACTTTGGTATATATATATGTAGATGTAAAATATATTTATTTATATAAAACTACAAGTTCTGGTCAGCATCTCTGACTTCATTTGGACACCGGCTGCTGCCCAACTCCCTGAAAGCGATTTCTCCCGTCCACAGAACCGGACAAAAATTGTGGGCCTGGAGCCTCTGAACAAACTACTTCTGCACAAGTGGGAATCCTTCATTAAAAAAAGGTTTTACGTCAGTTTATTCCTCCATCTGACTTTCATGGTGATCTTCACAGCCACTGCTTACCACTGGCCACCAAAGGATGAGGTAACTCTTCTTTTTTAAAAAAATGGATGGTTTTGATATAAAGAACAGAACAGAGTTGGAAGGGACCTTAGAGGTCTTCTAGTCCAACCCTCTACTCATGGACAAATGTCGTCCAATTTTTATTTATTTATTTTATTTATTTGTCAAGCATATGTAAGATTACAGATAAAAATATAAATATGATTGTGAAGACATGAAATGTATAAGAATAAAAGGGGACGGTAGCAGAGGTGGGTTTCAGCAGGTTCTGGAGAACCGGTAGCGGAAATTTTGAGTAGTTCGGAGAACCGGTAGTAAAAATTCTGACTGGCCCCGCCCCCATCTATTCTCTGCCTCCCGAGTCCCAGCTGATCGGGAGGAAATGGGGATTTTGCAGTAACCTTCCCCTGCCACATCCACCAAGCCACACCCACCAAGCCAAGCCACGCCCACCAAGCCACGCCCACAGAACTGGTAGTAAAGAAATTTAAAACCCGCTGGTGCACTAATGCACGTCCCTTACAGACCTCTTAGGAATGGGGTGAGGTCAACAGTAGAACGTCTAAGATTAAAGTTTTGGGGTTTGGGGATGAGACCACAGAGTCTGGTAATGCATTCCAGGCATTGACCACTCTGTTGCTGAAATCGTATTTTTCTGCAATCGAGTTTAGAGCGGTTTACCTTGAGTTTGTATCTATTATTTGCTCCTGTATTGTTGTGGTTGAAGCTGAAGTAGTTCATTGACAGGTAGGACGTTGTAGCAGATAATTTACATTGTGGCAGATTTTTTTTCTTCTTTTCCTGATTTTTTTTTTCTTTTTCTTTTCTTGAATTTTTTTTTCTTTTTCTTTTCTTGAAATTTTTTTTCTTTTTCTTTACTTGAAACTTCCCCCCCCCCCCAATCTTTTCTTGAAAACCTCCAGTGTTGAAGCACCCACAACTTCTGGTGGCAAGTTGTTCCACTGGTTAATTGTTCTGACTGTCAGGAAATTTCTCCTTAATTCCAGGTTGCTTCTGTCCTTGGTTAGTTTCCACCCATTGCTTCTTGTCCTGCCTTCAGGTGCTTTGGAGAATAGCTTGACTCCCTCTTCTTTGGGGCAGCCCCTGAGATATTGGAAGACTGCTATCATGTCACCCCTAGTCCTTCTTCTCATTAAACTAGACATATCCAATTTCAGCAACTGTTCTTCATATGTTTTAGCATTTAGTCCCCTAATCATCTTTCTTGCTCTTCTCTGCATGCAAGAATAATTTCAACAAGTTTGATAGAATAGAATAAAAATATCAATAAGAATAGAATAGAAATAAGAATAGAACAGAATAGAAATATCTAGAATAGAATAGAATTATGAATAAGAATAGAATAGAATAGATTAGAATAGAATAGAATAGAATAGAATAGAATAGAATAGAATAGAATAGAATAGAATAGAATAGAAATAAGTAGAAATAATAGGAATGGAATGGAATGGAATGGAATGGAATGGAATATAGAATAGAATAGAATAGAATAGAATAGAATAGAATAGAATAGAATAGAATAGAATAGAATAGAATAGAATAGAATAGAAATAATAGGAATGGAATGGAATGGAATGAATGGAATGGAATGGAATGGAATAGAATAGAATAGAATAGAATAGGAAATATTAATAAGAATAGAATAGAATGTATTAACCGCAGCTAGAATTGAATTTGCACAACATTGGAAAAGTGGAGAGATTCCCATTGATGAGAAGGTGATAAGGAAAATATTAGAATGTGCAGAAATGAACAGACTAACTTTAGCAATTAAGGAGAAAAAAACAAACTGAATACTATGTGATATAGGAGGTATTTTATCAATGGCTAAAGAATAAAAAAGGAGTTTGGAAATGAAGTTTAAAGAGAAAGTAAAAATAGATTAAGATAAAGATGTAAATAAAAAGGAAATTGCTAGTATATATAGAATGAGAATGTGGATGTTTAATGTTAAAATGTATTATTATTATTATAAGATATTAAGAAGAAAACATTATGTTTAAATGTATAATATGCTATAATATTAAGCTTAGCGAAAGAATAGAATAGAATAGAATAGAATAGAATAGAATAGAATAGAATAGAATAGAATAGAATAGAATAGAATAGAATAGAATAGAATAGCAATTCTTTATTGACCAAGTGTGATTGGACACACAAGGAATTGGTCTCCAGTGCATAAGCTCTCACTGTACTTATATCTTAGATTTAGAAGATACTTCAGATGAAATGTAGAAGTCCTACCAGGGGTATCCAATCTTGGCACATTTAAGACTTGTGGACTATAACTTCCCCAGCAGGCTGGCTGGGGGATTCTGGGAGTGGAAGTCCACCCATCTTAAAGCCTGCTGGCTGGGGAATTCTGGGAGTGGAAGTCCACCCATCTTAAAGCCTGCTGGCTGGGGAATTCTGGGAGTGGAAGTCCACCCATCTTAAAGCCTGCTGGCTGAGGGATTCTGGGAGTGGAAGTCCATCCCTCTTAAAGCATGCTGGCTGAGGGATTCTGGGAGTGGAAGTCCACCCCTCTTAAAGCATGAGTGGTTGGGGGATTCTGGGAGTGGAAGTCCACCCATCTTAAAGCATGCTGGCTGAGGGATTCTGGGAGTGGAAGTCCTCCCCTCTTAAAGCATGAGTGGTTGGGGGATTCTGGGAGTGGAAGTCCACCCATCTTAAAGCATGCTGGCTGAGGGATTCTGGGAGTGGAAGTCCTCCCCTCTTAAAGCATGAGTGGTTGGGGGATTCTGGGAGTGGAAGTCCACCCCTCTTAAAGCATGGCTGGCTGGGGAATTCTGGGAGTGGAAGTCCACCCCTCTTAAAGCATGCTGGATGGGGGATTCTGGGAGTGGAAGCCCACCCATCTTAAAGCATGCTGGCTGGGGGATTCTGGGGGTTGGAGTCCACCCCTCTTAAAGCATGGGTGGTTGGGGGATTCTGGGGGTTGAAGTCCACCCCTCTTAAAGCTGCCAAGGCTGAGGAACACCGCTCTGAAGGATCTGCCATCTTCTCAGTGCCAAAGTCCCTGTCCTTAGCCTGCTCTCTTCCTCTCTTTACAGCCTCTTGTTCCAACAGTGACATTCTGGAACTTATTAAGACTTCTTGGAGCTGTGATCGTTTTAATTGGTGGCATTTATCTCTTCATTGCTCAGGTAGGATCCCCCCCCCCTTTTTTTTTACGGCTCCTCTGACCACACATGCATTTTTAGTACAGGCAGTCCTCGACTTATAACAGCTCACTTAAAGACTGTTCAAAGTTGCAACAGCACGGAACAAAGTGACTTATTTTCACGGTTGCGACCCCTGCAGCATCCGTGGTCCATTGGTCCAAATTCAGACGCTTGGCAAGTGACTCATATTTACAACAGTTGCAGAATCCCGGGGTCATGTAATCGATGAGCAAAGTCAATGTGGGGAAGCCAGATTCACTTAACAACTGGGTTACTAATTTACCCACTGCAGCGGTTCAGTTAACAACCGAGGCAAGAAATGCTGTAAAATGGGGCAAAACCCACTTAAGAAATGTCTCACTTAACAACAGAAATTTGGGGCTCAATGGTGGTCATAAGTCAAGGACTACCTGTCTAGGTAATCCTTATCTTACAACTATCCGTTTAACTGCCATTCCAAGTGACCTATGATAGGTCCTCGCACTTACGACCCATTGCGACAATCCTGATAAAAATCCAGACGTTTAGCTTGCAGTGTGTACTTACAACGATTGCAGCATCCCAGGGGGTGCGTCCATGTGTGTGACGTGATCGCCATTTGCGACATCCCTAGCCAGCTTCTGACCAGCAAAGTCCCAGGGGGGAAGCTTGATTCGCTTAACAACGGCATGATTCACTTAACAACGGCAAGGGAGTTTCTTCACCATGCCAAACTTGGTCATAAAACTGGGCTCAGTGACTCAGTTAACAACTGCCTTGCTTAGCGACAGAAATTGTAGTCCCAAATTATGGCCACAGACATAAGAATCCCGGAAGCAAAGAAGCAAGGCAAGGAATCCAGGAATCCAGAAAGAACACAAGGAATCCAGGAAAGTTCAAACGTCGGCACTCAACACTCCAGGAATTCAGTGTTTGTTCCTGACAAATGCCCTTCCCCGCAGTGTATCCTTAAGTCTCAGTCCCCAGGTGTGCCTTGTGAAGAGGGGCGGGGCGCTCTCTTCCCGAGTAGTCGGGTCAGTCTGCGCTGTTCTCGCCTTCTCTCCACTCTCCATGCTTGAGGATCAGGAGGGGGCGGTCCTTTCTCATCACCTGAGCTCCCTTTCTCATGTTCACTGCTTAGACTCTCTTGATCATCCTGCCCCAGTTTCTCCCTGCCTACAAGCCATCCCAATCCTGAAAAGCCCTGGCCTGACTGGGCCTGCTCCTCCCCATTTTCCTCCCAAGCCAACGAAGCCGACCCCTCCTCGATCTCCGTGTGCTCCAGTTCCTCCTCGTCTTCCTCTGCATATTCAAGCTCCGAGGGAAGCATGACAGCAATGTCCTGATTTCTGTTCTTATTTATTCCCTTTTAGATTGTTCAGTTCTGGAGAAGACAGCTCTCTCTGAAAAGCCTTGCAATGGACAGCTGCTTCGACATATTCCTGTACGTTGCTGTTTTTATGGAGGGCGTCAATCAAAAAAATCAGAATAGAGCTGGAAGGGACCTTGGAGGTCTTCTAGTCCAAACCCCTCTCAAGCAGGAGACCCTAGCCTAGACCATTACAGATAGGTGGCTGTCCAGTCTTTTCTTGAAAACCTCCAGTGATGGAGCACCCTACAACTTCTGGTGGCAGGCTGTTCCACTGGTTACTTGTCCTTCCTCATTGGATGTTGGCCTTTTGTTGGAAGTATCGATGAAAACACCACTTGTTGGCTTTTGTGGCTTAGGTAGGACTAGAACACACCACCTCCTGGTGTTTGGCCCAAAATCACCTCCCGGTTTCATGCCTAAGGCAGGACTAGAACTCTCCGTCTTCTGGTGATTCAAAGTCATCCAGTCGACTTTGGTGCCTGACGTAGGACTAGAAATCACTGGCTCCTTGTGGTCGATTTAAAGTCACCAGTTGGCTTTCTTGGCTGAGGTAGGACTAGAACTTACAATCTCCTTGTCAGGTTTTCAGGCCGTCTTCAAATAAATTGTGTCTCAAACAATGTCCTTTTTGAAACAAACTTCCATTTTATTTAGCACGGCAACTTTTACACTGACTCCATGCAGCCAGCACTGCCGTGCTGCCCCAAAATCCCTCCTCTTCCTTCCCCCACTCCTCTGCATTCATTGGCCATCTTCCCAATCATTCACCCCTAATCTACTGCTCCAATTCAAAGAATTTCCCCCCTCCCATCCATCGCCTAGGGGACATTATCTCCAGCTAAAATAAGTAGGTGAAAGGCAACCGTCACGTTGCAGACACTTGCGTTCTCCTTCTCATGTCAGCACTAGGATAAATGCATCTTGACCTGCTGACACTCCTTTTGATTGGCCCAAAATCACCCACCCAATTTCATGTCTATGGCAGGACTAGAACTCCCAGTCTCCTGGTGATTGGCCCAAAGTTACCCAGCCGGCTTTCATGGCTCTGGTAAACGAACCAGAAAAGGCAACCAGAAGAGATAATTTTATTTTGTGGTAACAGAATCTTGCAGGTCTGAAAGTACAAAATCTCCCGCTGCCTCTTTGATAGCCTGAGGAAACCAAGGAGGATCCTTTCTGGATTTCTTTTTCTTCCCGTTATGCAGCTGTGGGCTCTGCCTTCTCTTCTCTGAACATGCCCTGAAAACAGCATCTCTTCCTCTGTCGTGGTCTTTCTCACCTTACGCCCCCCCCCCCGGTTCTCTGCCCTAATGACCCAGCTGGGTGGGCGTGGCTATGGTGGGCGTGGCCATGGTGGGTGTGACCAGGGGTGTGTGACAGGCAGCACTTGGCCTCCTGCAGTCTCCTGGGAGCAAAAACGGGCCACAGGGTGGGGGAGCACCGTTGTACACCCCCTCCCCTGCCCCCTGTTTTGGGCCTAGTAGGCCTCCCTGCACTTACCTGAGAGCCAAAATGGGATGTGTGGGGACTCCTGGAAAGGACAGGGCGGGGAAGGGAAGGGAAGGGCCACCCATTTTGGGCCTAGTAGGCCTCCCTGCAGCCTCCTGGGAGCAAAAACGGGCCGCCGAGTGGGGCACCGTTGCACACCCCCTCCCCCACACCATTTTGGGCCTAGTAGGCCTCCCTGCACTTACCTGGGAGCAAAAACGGGCCGCCAAGGGGGGCACCGCTGTACACCCCCTCCCCCGCACCCCATTTTTGGCCTAGTAGGCCTCTCTGCACTTACCTGGGAGCCAAAATGGGATGTGTGGGGACTCCTGGAAGGGACAGGGCGGGGAAGGGAAGGGAGGGGCCACCCATTTTGGGCCTAGTAGGCCTCCCTGCAGCCTCCTGGGAGCAAAAACGGGCCGCTAAGTGGGGCACAGCTGCACACCCACTCCCACGCGTCCTGTTTTGGGCCTAGTAGGCCTCCCTGCACTTACCTGGGAACCAAAATGGGACGTGTGGGGACTCCTGGAAGGGGCAGGGCAGGGAGAGGAGGGGCCAGCCAGCAATTTGCCCGAACTGGTCTGAACCGGTTCGGGCGAATTGGTGCCCGAACCGGTGCATTTCGAATTGCTTCCCCGAACCAGTGCCACCGCTGCCCCGAAATCAACGCTGCTTCTCTGTTTCCCTCTCTGGCCTTTGCCAGGTTTGCGCAGGCACTCAACATCCTGGTGTCCTCCATGATGTTTTTTGCAAACAAGGAAAACTACGTGGTGCCCATGGTATTCGCCTTGCTTTTGGGCTGGGTGAATCTGCTCTACTACACCCGGGGTTTCCAGCAGATAGGAATCTCCATCGTGATGATCCAGGAGGTAAGGTTACAAAACTGGACCGTTTCTGTTTCCAAAATTTCAAATAGTCTTCGACATACTACCGGTTCGTTTAGTGACCGTTCAAAGTCACAACCGCCCTGGGGAAAAAAGGGGACTTTCAGCGGTTTTTCACACTTGCAGCATTCCCCCGTGGTCATGTGATCAAAATGCAGACTCTTGGCAACTGACTCATATTTACGACCACTGCCGTGTCCCGGGGATGTGTGTCACGTGATTCCCCTTTTGTGACGTTCTGCCAAACCAATTCAACGGGGAAGCCAGATTAATTCAATAGCCACGTCACTAATTTAACCACGGCAGCGATTCACTTAACGACGGTGGCACGAGAGGTCGTAAAATGGGGCAAAACTGACTGAACGACTGCCTTGCTTAGCAAAGGAAATTTTGGACTCAGTTGTGGTCATAAGTCAAGGACTACCTACGTTGGAATACCTCTGATTTCACAGGGCAGCCCCGAATCTAAATTCAACTGATCAAGTACAGGTTGTCCTCATTCTAGCATAATAGAGCTGGAAGGGGCATTGGAGGTCTTCTAGTCCAACCCCCTGCTCAAGCAGAAGAACCTATATCATTTCAGACAAGTGGCTGTCCAGTCTCTTCTTAAAAACCTCCAGTGGTTGTGAAACTCTCACAACTTCTGGTGGCAAGCTGTTCCACTGGTTAATTGTCCTCACTGTTAGGAAGTTTCTCCTCAATTCCATGTTGTTTCTCTCCTTGATTAGTTTCCATTCATTGCTTCTTCTCCTGCCTTCAGGTGCTTTGGAAAATAAGTTGACCCCCCTCTCTTCTTTGGGGCAGCCCCTCAAATACTCTAAGACTGCTATAATGTGTCCCTTCCCCCCCTCCTTTTTTTCTCTAGACTGGCCAAACCCAAATCCTGCAACTGTTTTTCATATGTTTTAGGCCTTTAATCAGGGGTGATATCCTACTGGTTCGCTCGGGTTCGGGCAAATTGGTAGCGGCAGCAGCGGGTGGTTCGGCGAACTGTTAGCAGCGGCAGTGCAAGGCTCCGCCCACCCGCCCGGATGTTGTTAGTTCCTGGTTTTAACCAGGAAGTACCGTATTTTTCGGACGATAAGACGCACCTACCATTTTTGGTGAGGAAAACAAGTAAAAGAAATCTCCCTCCGCCTCTGAGCAATTTTGCCTCCTTGCAGCAAACAGCCAACAGCCTGCTTTACTTTCAGTTTCGTTTTCAGCATAGCTTGATTAGCACAAGGGGAAAAAAAAATCTGCTCCAGCAATTTACCTCCTTGCAGCAAGCAGCAGAGCCCTGTGCAAAACGGCTGAGAGCAAATCAGCTGAGAGTTGGGAGGCCGATCCAATCAACTTGTGCTAATTAGGCTGTGCTGAAGTTGAAAGTTTTTCTTGCTGTTTGCTTGCAAGGATGTAACTGCTGCGAGGCACAGGCCAAAGGGTGGGGGCCAGTGGGTGGGCGGGGCTACATTCGGTGTATAAGACGCACCTAATTTTTCACCCCCTTTTAGGGGGGGGAAAGGTGCGTCTTATACCCCAAAAAATACGGTAACCTGTTTTTGACCCTCTGTGCATGCGCAGAGGGTCTACAATCAGACCTGATGATGGTGCGCACGCACTTCCAAACCGGTAGAGAAGTTAAGTAGACTTCACCCCTGCATTTAATCATCCTAGTTGCTCTTCTTTGCACACTTTTCCCAAAGTCTCAACATTCTTTTTGTAATGTGGGGACCAAAACTGGATGCAGAATATTCCAGGTGTGGCCTTACTAAGGCCTGTTTAGATAAACCAAGAATCCCATTAGCTTTTTGGGCAGCTGTAGCACACAGCTGGCTCGTGTTTAAGGGATCGTCCACTAGGACTCCAAGGTCCCACTCGCAGTGACGGTTTTTGAGCTAGGTTTTCGCCTATTCTGTACCTTGGGTTCTTCCTGCCCAGGTGAAATTTCCACATGAAATTTCGTGTTTTCGGAGAGGGCCCACTGTTAGGTGCCGAGTTCGAAAGTCAGCAATTTACACATTGCTTCTCATTCTCATTCCAGGCTGTCTTGAGGGATCTTTTCCATTTCCTGATCGCTTATTTTGTCCTCCTCTTTGGCTTTGCAACAGGTGAGTGTCATGGCGAGGGGAGCAGTGGTGGGTTCCTCCCGGTTCGGTCCGGTTCGGCCGCGCTGGTAGCGGTGACGATATGATGTCACTGAACCGGTTCTCCCACCCCCACCCCCCACCCCCCCACATTATTCTTACCTTTTATTTGGTCCCACCCCCAATCTATTGCTGCCTCCTGAGTCCCAGCTGATGACTAGAGGGGAAAAAAAACTGTTTAAACTCTTGCCGCGGGGCTTCCAAGGGCCGCCCTACAGCTGATCAGTGTTAAAAGCAAACAAATGAGTCGGGTCGTAAGTGCGAGGACTGGTCGTAAGTGCGAGGACCCTCCAGAAATGACTCTGACCAGCTAGCCACGCCCACCTAGTCACATGACCTCCAAGCCACACCCACAAAATAAGCCACACCCACAGAACCGGTAGTAAAAAAATTTAGAACTCGCCCCTGGAGGGGAGGCACAGGTGAGCTTAGCCAAATGAAATTAAGCCAAGGTAAGAGGGGCTCGCAGAGAGGCCACCAGGGCCGGAGGTAGCCAAACACCAAGGAGAGATCCAAAAGAGAAATTTTCTTGCTTCCAGTTGTTGGATGGGTGGGTGCTTCACCACTGGAGGTTTTCAAGAAGAGATTGGGCAGTCATTTGTCTGGAATGCTCTAGGCCAGTGACGGCTAACCTTTTTGCCGTCGTGTGCCAAAAGTGGGGGGGAGTGTGAAGGGTCGCTCGTCCGTGTGCCCATAATCATAATTCAATGTGCCCCACCCCCCCTTGCATGCACGCGCGACCCCCCCCCCCGTGCTCTCCCCACTTATGGCACAGTGGACCCGGTAGGCCTGTTTTTCACCCTTCCCAGGCTCCAGAGGCTTTCTTGGCGCCTGGGGAGGGCAAAAATTGCCTTCCCCACCCCCGGAGACCAGAAATGGCCCGTTTTCTGACTTCCGGTGGGACTGGAAGGCCTGTTTTTCACCTCCCCAGGCTCCAGAGGCTTTCTAGGAGCCTGGGGAGGGCGAAAACAGCCTTCCCCATTCCCCTGGAGGCCCTCCGGAGGCCGGAAACAGCCCGTTTTCTGACTTCTGGTGGGCCCGGAAGGCCCAAAAATCAGCTGGCTGGCGTGCGCTTGTATGCCAGAGCTGAGCTAGGGCAACGCTCTCGTGCCCAGAGATATGGCTCCGTGTGCCACCTGTGGCACTCATGCCATAGGTTCGTCATCATGGATCTAGGCCCTAAGGTCTTCTTTTTTTTTTTTTTGAATTTTTTTTAAATTTAAAACAAAAACAAAACATAAAACCACCATCATTCAAATATAATCACAGACAGTGTGTCGAGTAAAGTCTTCTTTCTTGAGCAGACTAGAAGATCTCCAAAGCCTCTTTCAGTCCTATGATTCTATGAAAGGTCCTGCTCTTAAGTATTCTTGGTTAAAGAACGCTAAGGAGGCCTGTTTAGCATGCCGAACCCATCTATGATGCTGGACTGGAATTTATAGATATACCTTAACTGGGGGTGGATGGGTGGGTGAGGAGAATTCAGTTTTGGGAAGACAGAAGGTCCATCAGCTGGAAAATTGAAATATGGGTGGCCATAGGAATGGAATGAATGAATGAGAGAGCGAAAGAATGAATAAGTTTATGAATGAATGAATGAATGAATGAATGAGAGGGTGAATGAGTGTGAATAAATGAGTGAGTGGATGAATGAGTGAGTGAACAAATGTGTGAAAGAGTGAATGAGTGGATGAATGAGTAAGTGAGGTGAATGAAAGAGTGACTGAATGACTAAATTAATGAATGAGTGAGTGAGTGAATAAATGAGTGAATGAACCTGGATGAATGTGAATGAATGAGTGAACAAGTAGATGAATGAATGAATGAGCAAACAAAATTAATGAATGAGTGAGTGAATAAATGAGTGAATGAACAACTGGATGAATGTGAATGAATGAGTGAACAAGTGGATGAATGAGTGAATGAGCGAACAAAATAAATGAATAAATGAGTAAGCAAATGAATGAGAGGATGAATGAGTGAATGAATGAATGGGTGTGTGAAAGAGTGAGTTAAATGAGGATGAATGAGTGTGAATAAGTGAACAAAATGAATGAAAGAGGATGAATGAATGAATAATTAAATGAATTAATGAGTGAATGAGTGAACAAATGAATGGGAAGATGAATGGGTGAGTGAAAGAGTGAGTGAGTGGGTGAATGAGTGTGGATGAGTGAACAAAATGAATGAAAGAAGATGAATGAATAATTAAATGAATTAATGAGTGAGTGAGTGAATGAATGAGTGAATGAATGAGTGAACAAATGAATGGGAAGATGAATGGGTGAAAGAGTGAGTGGATGAATGAGTGTGGATGAGTGAACAAAATGAAGAAGATGAATGAATAATTAAATGAATTAATGAGTGAGTGAATGAATGAGTGAACGAATGGGAAGATGAATGGGTGAAAGAGTGAGTGGATGAATGAGTGTGGATGAGTGAACAAAATGAATGAAAGATGAATGAATAATTAAATTTATTTATTTATTTATTATATTTCTATACCGTCTTTCTCCCGTAGGACTCAAGGCGGTGTACAGTCAAGAAAAATATAGACACACAAACATCATAAAATTGCTAATTAAAATTATTACTTAGTTTGGTCAATTAAATAAAACCCAGAATTAGATAACATTTAAAAAATCATTCACATGTTTGTATGTTTAGCCCCGCCTGTTGGAACATCAGGGTCTTGAGGGCACGGCGGAAAGCACGGAGATCAGGGATATTCCGTATCTCCGGGGGCAGTTCATTCCAAAGGGTTGGAGCCCCCACAGAGAAGTCCCTCCCCCTGGGAGTCGCCAGTTGACATAATTTGACTGACGGTACCCTGAGTAGTCCCTCCCTGTGAGAACGAACTGGTCGGTGAGAGGCTATTGGTGGCAAAAGACGGTCTCGTAGGTACCCAGGTCCTAAGCCATGGAGCGCTTTAAAGGTGATAACTAACACCTTGAATCGCACCCGGAAGACCACCGGGAGCCAGTGCAGCTCGCATAGGAGAGGTGTTACATGGGCGTAACGAGCTGCGCCCATAATCACCCGCGCGGCTACGTTCTGGATTTAATTCATTAATTAAATGAATTAATGAGTGAGTGAATGAATGAGTGAATGAATGAGTGAACAAATGAATGGGAAGATGAATGGGTGAAAGAGTGAGTGGATGAATGAGTGTGGATGAGTGAACAAAATGAATGAAAGAAGATGAATGAATAATTAAATGAATTAATGAGTGAGTGAATGAATGAGTGAACAAATAAATGGGAAGATGAATGGGTGAGTGAAAGAGTGAGTGAGTGAGTGGATGGATGAGTGTGGATGAGTGTGAATGAGTGAACAAAATGAATGGATGGATGGATGAGTGAAGGAATCCATGAATCCATGAGTGAAAGACTCCGGGTGAAGGACACACAAAGAATGAGATCAGAAAGCAGAGGCCACCTGGTCTGCCCTTCCATACATCACACCAAATTAGCACCTGGTTTTTCTTCTCCACACCCACCAGATGTCAAAACAGCCTTTTAGATATTCTACGCACAGACTAAGTCCTAGATTACTTGGTATCTTGATGCAAACGAAACTCAAACCAATAAGATCAGTTGAACAACAAACGAGGCCTCCAAAGGTCAACCAGCCACTCCTGGTCTCCTCCTGTCCTTCAAACTGAGTTTCCCCACCCCCCACCTCAAAGTTTCCAGAGGAAGAATTGAAATTTCAATGACTCCTTGCAGCTCTCATCGTTCTCACCGGGGGCGCGTCCCACTCCGCCCGCAACGCATCTCTCCCGCTTAGCGACGACTTGAAAGACCAGGCCGTGTATTCGGGGCCATTTCAGACGACTCTGCTGCTCTTCAAGTTCACCATCGGCATGGGGGACCTGGAGTACCACGAGAACTTGAAGCACAGCTATGCTACGATGGTGATGGTCCTCCTTTTTGTCATCTTGACTTACATCCTCTTACTCAACATGCTGATTGCCCTGATGAGTAACACCGTCACCAATGTCTCCAAACGCAGCCAGAGCATCTGGCAGTTGCAAGTAAGGCCCCTTTTGACCGGGACGGTGGCCATTTCAGGCCCAGCAGGGGCTTAAATAGAACCAGATCCAAAGAATCAGTAGAAGAGAAGATTTGTAGCTCAGGGGTTCAACTTTGGGGGGTCCTTGGTGCTCTCTGAGCTATACTGTGCATGTCTACATTCTTTCTTTTCTAACTTCCTGATTTACTTTCTCCTTTGTCCGTCTGTGTTAGAAAACTGCTGGTAACGATGTAGTTAGTAAGTTTGTTTTATTTCTTTATAATAAAATGTTTCTTAGAATATATTTGGGGTTTTCTTTCTTTAAAGTATACAGCATGGAAAACAAGATCCATCCGTCTCTAATTAAATGCAATTACCCCAGGGGGGTATCGAAGCTGATTTACGCTTCGACAGTAACGTCATCAGTGCTAGAAGCGAGCAGGTGAAGAAGAGGAGGAGGAGGAAGAAGAGGAGGAAGAGGAGGAGGAGGAGGAGGAGGAGGGGGGGAGGAGGAGGAGGAGGAGGAGAAGAAGGAAGGAAGGAGGCAGTGAAGGAGTCCTTCGTGCTCTCTGAGCTTCATGGTTTTCTTGCAGACATTTCATGACCCAACTAGGTAACGTCATCAGTGCTAGTCCTTTTAGTATTAGTGGGAGTGTTTTCTTCTTCTTGGCAGTTTCTCCATCAGGTTGTTGTTTACAGTTTGGTTTGCCTTGTGATACCTATCTGGGTCATGAAACGTCGGCAAGAAAACCACCAAGCTCAGAGAGCACCCAGGACCTGGTTGTCATCTTCCTCCTCCTCCAACCCTAACTCCCTTCTAGCACTGAGGATGTTACTTAGTTGGGTCATGAAACGTTTGCAAGAAAACCACCAAGCTCAGAGGGCACCAAGGACCCCAGAGTTCAATCCTGAGATACAAATACTCTTTTCTATTGGTATCTTTCTCTCTCTCCATCCATCCACCATCTATCTATATCTATCCATCTATCATCTATCCATTATCTATCTATATCTATCCATCCATCCATCCATTATCTATCTTTCTTTCTATCTTTCTATTTCCATCCATCTCTATCCATCCATCATCTTTCTATCTATCCATCCATCCATGTCTATCCATCTATCTATCCATCCATCTATCATCTATCTATTATCTATCTATATCCATCCATCCATCCATCCATTATCTATCTTTCTATCTCCATCCATCTCTATCCATCCATCATCTCTATCCATCATCATCTGTCTATCTATCTATCTATCTATCTATCTATCTATCTATCTATCTATCTATCTATCTACATACCTGTCCATCCATCCATCCATCCATCCATCCATCCATCCATCCACCATCTATCTATATCTATCCATCTATCATCTATCCATTATCTATCTATATCTATCCATCCATCCATTATCTATCTTTCTTTCTATCTTTCTATTTCCATCCATCTCTATCCATCCATCCATCCATGTCTATCCATCCATCTATCATCTATCCATTATCTATATCTATCCATCTATTATCTATCCATTATCTACATCCGTCTATCATCTGTCCATTATCTATCTATATCCATCCATCCATCCATTATCTATCTTTCTATCTTTCTATTTCCATCCATCTCTATCCATCCATCATCTCTCTCTATCCATCCATCCATCCATCCATGTCTATCCATCTATCATCTATCCATCCATCATCTATCCATTATCTATATCTATCCATCTATCATCTATCCACTATCTATCTATATCCATCCATCCATCCATCCATTATCTATCTTTCTATCTCCATCCATCTCTATCCATCCATCATCTCTATCCATCATCATCTGTCTGTCTGTCTATCTATCATCTATCTATCTATCTATCTATCTATCTATCTATCTATCTATCTATCTATCTATCTATCTATCTATCTATCTATCTATCTATCTATCTACATACCTGTCCATCCATCCATCCATCCATCCATCCATCCATCCATCCATCCATCCATCCATCCATCCATCCATCCACATATCCTCCCTCCCTCTCTGATTTCTGTTCACCAACCAACCACTCTATTTGCAGAGAGCCATCACTATTCTGGAGATGGAGAAAAACTGGATCTGGTGCTGGAAAAAGAACCAGAGAGACACCCGTTTCCTCCTCATCAGCTTTGAGGACAAGAAAGACGAGAGGTGGTTTTTTCGGTAAGCTGAACCACCACGTGCCCAATTGACGTATGAAACACGTCATTTCAGAAATGGTCCCTCCCTGGTCCTCTTAGCATAAAGGGAGGGAGGGAGGGAGGGAGGGAGGGAGGGAGGAAGGAAGGAAGGAAGGAAGGAAGGAAGGAAGGAAGGAAGGAAGGAAGGAAGGAAGGAAGGAAGGAAGGAAGGAAGGAAGGAAGGACATTTGTGCTTGCAAAATTCTGTTGCTGTAATCTTATAATAAAAAAACTAGCGTTAGCATTGCTAACTTTGGACTCCTGGTCTGGACTACCTCTAAGAGCTGGTGTGAATTGTCTACAGCTGTGCTTTAAAGGAATTTTTACTGGGTTTTAATTTGGGTGGGTGGGTGGGTTGCAGCCTAAGAAATTATGGTGTGTGTTTGAGACAAGAAAGGAGTGCATACAGGTAGTCCTTGACTTATAACCATGCCTTTAGCGACCGTTCAAAATTTCAACGGCCCTGAAAGAAGTGGCCTTATGACTGTTGTAGCATTCCTCTCGTCACATGATCAAAATTTGGACACTTAGCCACTGACATGTACTTATGACGGTTGCAGTGTCCTGGCGTCATGTGATCCCCTTTTGAAAACCCTCTTGACAAGCAAAGTCAACGGGGATGCCAGATTCGCTTAACGACTGCACGATTCACTTAACGACCGCCGTGACATAACAACCGTGGCAAAAAATAAGTTTGTGCGAGGGGGTGCCACTTGCTTAACAGCTGTCTTTGTTTAGCAGTGGAAAGTATTGTGATTTGTATTGAAGTTGTCATTTTGTAAGCCGCCTTGAGTCCCTAGGGAGAAAGGCGGCGTATAAATCGCAATAAATAAATAAATAAAATAAATAAATAAATTAGGATAGAATAAGAGTTGGAAGGGACCTTGGAGGTCTT
This sequence comes from Pantherophis vulpinus, assembly GCA_037215915.1. NCBI lineage: Eukaryota > Metazoa > Chordata > Lepidosauria > Squamata > Colubridae > Pantherophis > Pantherophis vulpinus. The sequence goes on along the minus strand of JAXLNS010000001.1, from coordinate 360,766,071 downwards.
CTAGTCCAACCGCCAATCAATTGTGGTCGTAGGTTGAGGACTTCATGTGTCCTGCTGGTAACTCTTGGGGTCTTTTTCTAGAATAGAAGAGGTACAATGCGGAAATTTGACAAAGAAATCCGTCCTCAGGGAAGAACCCATGGAAACCAAGACTCTGGAGGAGCCATTAGGTAAGAACGGTACCCCAGCGGTGTCAGGAGTGGGCATCCACACGTCATTGTGACTTTCTAAGCTGTGGGTTGGGTTTTACGGAGTGGTTTTGAAGTGATGGTATAGAATAGGTGGAACCTGGCTCAATAGCGGTAAGTGCGAGAGAAACAAAACAACCACTTCACAAATGCATGGCGCAACATAGGAGAACAAACCCATTGTCAGCACTCCAAACTACATTCGTTCCAGTGCTGACATAAGGAAGAGAAGAGGGGGCAGCTAGCAAGAGGACGCTTGACTTTTCACCTACTTATTTTCCCTGAAGATAATATCCCCTAGGAGATGGGATGGGAGGGGGGACATTCCTGGGAGCTGAAGTAGTAGATATGGGGAGAGTGATTTGGAAAATGGCCAATGAGACGCAGAGAATTGGGGAACGGAAAGGGAAGGTTTGGGGTCAGGAAGTCAGTGTTGGCTACGACGCAGTCGGGGACAGATTGTCGTGCTTAATCAATGAAAGATTTCATCAAAGACTATTTGTTTGGAAATGCAATTTGTTTGAGACGACACCGAAACCTGACACCCATCAGGACAAGATTCAGCAGCCCATCTGCATTTAAAAGACAAAGGCCACTCTTTTGAAGACTGTAACAAAGTCCACCTTTTGGACAGAGAAGACGGCTGGTTTGAAAGAGGGGTCAAAGAGGCCATCCGTGGAGATAGATGCCACGTCATTTGCCTATACCACAATCCTTTCAGCAGTTCCAAGAAGACTTCACACCCACTTGCTCCACTCAGGTGACCCTGAGGACACAGACAAACCTCCGAAGTGGCCTCAACGTCTCTCTAAAAGGATCCAAATGACCAGCTGTCTGCAAGGAGTCTCAATCCTTCCATTCCGCACCATCCAGTCAGAACTGAAGAAGCTTCTTGGATGAGAAGCGAAAGGTCTTCGAAGAAAAGCCAGAAAGTGCAGAGAAGAGCAACAAAGATGATTACGGGGCTGTGGGCTACTTAAATACATTTAGTCCTCGACTTACAACAGTTCATTTAGTGACCAAAGTTACAACATCACTGAAAAAAGGGAATTTTGGCCATTTTTCACACTTATATGACCATGGCAGCATCCCCATGGCCGAGTGAGCCAAATTCCAACACTTGGCAACTGTCACATATTTATGACCGTTGCAGTGTCCCGGGATCACGGGATCCCCTTTTGTGACCTCCTGATGAGCAAAGTCAATGGGGAAGCCAGATTTGCTGAACAACTGAAATGATTCGCTTAACAACGGTGGCAAGAAAGGTTGTAAAATGGGGCAAAATTCACTGAACCTGTCTTGCTGACCAACAAGAATTTTGGACTCCATTTTGGTCGTAAAATGAGGCCTACGGTACCTGTATATGAAGAACACTTGCAGAATTATCTAGGCCCACGATGGCGAACCTATGGCACGCGTGACACAGGTGGCACACGGAACCATATCGGTGGGGACGTGAGCTCAGTTCTGCGCAGGCCAGCTGATTTTCGGGCCTTCTGGGCCCACCAGAAGCAGGGAAACAGGCTGTTTTCAGCCTCCAGAGAGCTTCCGGGTGGGGGTGGGGGTGGGGAAGGCAGTTTTTGCCCTCCCCAGGCTCCTAGAGAGGCTCTGGAACCTGGGAAGGGTGGAAAACAGGCCTACCGGGCCCACCATGCCATCACATGCCAAAAGCAGAGGGAAGGCGGGAGGGGGGGGGTCGTGCATGCATGTGTGGGGGGCAGGGTACATAGAATTATGGGTGTGGCACGCACGCGCACGACCCCCCGCGCTCCCCCCCCCCCACACTTTTGGCACGTGATGGCAAAAAGGTTAGACATCACTGGTTTAGGCTAACAAAGAGAAGGACTGGGAGCGACATGATAGCAGTGTTTCAATATTTGAGGGGCTGCCACAAAGAAGAGGGAGGGAGGTCGACTTATTCTCCAAAGCCTTTGAAAGCAAGACAAGAAGCGAAGGATGGAAACTAATCAAGGAGAGAAGGAACCTGGAATTGAGGAGAACAACTTCCCTCCAGAAGTGGTGGATGCTCCACCACAGGAGATTTTTAAGAAGAGACTGGACAGCCATTTATCTGAAATAGTATAGGTCTGCTTGAACAGGGGGCTGGACTAGAGGACCTCTAAGATACTTTCCAACCCTGTTATTCTGCTATTATTATTATTATTATTATTATTATTATTATTATTATTATTATTTAAACTTTAGTGAGATTCACAGCCTTTGAGGCTGGTTAATAGCTCAGCAGCTCGAGTCCTAACCAAGGACCTAGGAACTGTTAAGGTATTATTATTATTATTATTATTATTATTATTATTATTATTATTATTATTATTATTATTATTATTTAAACTTTAGTGAGATTCACAGCCTTTGAGGCTGGTTAATAGCTCAGCAGCTCGAGTCCTAACCAAGGACCTAGGAACTGTTAAGGTATTATTATTATTATTATTATTATTATTATTATTATTATTATTAGTTAATCTTTAGTGAGATTCACAGCCTTTGAGGCTGGTTAATAGCTCAGCAGCTCGAGTCCTAACCAAGGACCTAGGAACTGTTAAGGTATTATTATTATTATTATTATTATTATTATTTAATCTTTAGTGAGATTCACAGCCTTTGAGGCTGGTTAATAGTTCAGCAGCTCGAGTCCTAACCAAGGACCTAGGAACTGTTAAGGTATCGTCGGAGGATGTAAGCTGTTCCGAGTAAGGTGGTTTTTTGTAGAGTCAAAATGTTCAAGTCCGGCAAATTTAGAATTTCTAAATAGCGGGGTAGCCCTTTGGGGGCTGCGAGGGCTCCAATTACAATCGGGACAACACACGATTTCTTTTTCCACAGTCGCTCAACGTCAATTTGCAAGTCCCGGTACTATGTGATTTTTTTTCTTGCTGCTTATCTTCAATCCGTGCATCACCAGGTATTGCAATGTCAATGAACCATCCTTTTTTCTTTTCAACTCTTGTTATGTCAGGTGTGTTGTGGACCAAGTGCCTGTCAGTCTGAATCCTAAAGTCCCACAAGATCTTGAGTTTCTCATTCTCTAAAACTTTCTCAACCTGATGTTCCCAGTAGTTTTTGCTGTACTCAAATCCAAACTTCTGGCACAATTTCCAGTGAATGATTTTAGCAACACGGTCATGGCGTTGTAGGTAGTCAGTTTGTGAAATTTTGCTGCACTCACTGATCAGGTGGTCGACTGTCTCATCTTTCTCATTGCAGAGGCGGCATTTGCTGTTGGTGGTAACATGTTGAATTTTTGCCTTCATGCAGTTTGTGGCTAGGGCTTGTTCTTGAGCTGCCAAAATAAAGCTTTCTGTTTCTTTTTTCAGTACTCTTGATCTTATCCAGTTCCAAGTTAGTTTCTAGTCAGCTTTGCCTTCAATACTTTTCAAGTATTGGCCATGCAGAGCTTTGTGTTTCCAATTTTCAGCTCGCTGCTCAGTTACTTCTTTCTTATATTCTGCTTTTGTTTTAGTTGTCTTTAAAAGGCCTCCTTTATTTACTTCCTTAATCATTGGTTCTTCACTTTTCTGGATGTAATCATTCAAGCTGCATTTTTCTTCTTCCACAGTCTGCTTTACTTGTAGGAGTCCTCGACCACCCTCTGCTCTTGGTAAATATAATCGGTCAACATCACTTTTAGGGTGCAAGGCATGATTCATTGTCATAAGCTTCCTTGTTTTTCTGTCCAAATTGTCTAACTCCATCTGGGTCCAGTCAATTATTCCTGCAGAGTATCTAATTACAGGTATAGCCCAGGTATTTATGGCTTTTATGATGTTTCCTCCACTCAATTTGGACATTAATATTTTACGAATTCGTCGAATGTACTTGGCTGAAGTTAATTCCTTGACTTTATTATGCATTAAGTCAGAGGCTTCTAAAATTCCCAAGTACTTGTAGCCTTCTTCTGATTTTACTGCCTTTATCATTTCTTCATTCTCTAGTTCTATTCCATCCTCTTCTATGATCTTGCCTGCTTTGGTTGCTATTGTTGCACATTTGTCAATTCCAAACTGCATACCAATGTCTTGGCTGAATTCTTTTGTGTTTTCAATTAATAAATTCAGTTCAGCTTTTGTTTTATAATTATTATTATTATTATTATTATTATTATTATTATTATTATTATTATTATTATTATTATTATTATTATTATTATTATTATGCCTTATTTATTTATTTATTTATTTATTTATTTATTTATTTATTTATTTTGTCGCATTTCAATGCCGCCCCACTCCCAAGGGACTCTGGGCGGCTTACCCCAAGAATAAAACAATGCAACAATATCCCATACAAAAGTTAAAAGAAGACATTAAAACGTTAAAACGCATACAATCCAATCTGTGAACTTGCCTCGGTGAACACTGCCTTCTGTGTGCCCGCAGATGGCAGTGTAGCTCTATCGAACTCGAAATAGTTTGGCAGAATTCTAGGTTAACTTAGCAGCTCCTTTTCCAACCAGGTAGTCCTCGACTTATGACCAATCACTTAGTGGCCAAAATTACAACAGACCGACCTTGGGACTAATTACAAGCCAGTTCTGAAGATCTGACAGTCGCGTCTCCCTAACTTTGGGTGCATGACCGTTGGCAGTTTCTAGCAGTCACATGGCTGTGATTTACGATGGTCTTGCCGAAATCTGGCACCCCTGGTTTGCTTAATGACCACGGTGTTCTCTTAACGACGGCCACAAAAATGGTCTTAAAACCAACAGATCCATTTTACAACCATTATGGAGAGATTCCATTATGGTCAGAAGGCGAGGATTACCTGCAGACATTTTGGGGCGCTCCGATGCTGCAGTTCCCGAAAAGTTCTGTATCGGCAGTCCTCAACTTATGACCAGAATGGAGCCCCAAGTTTCTGTTGCTAAATGAGACAGCTGTAAAGTGAATTCTGCCCTATTTTCCAACCTTCCTTCCCACAGTTGTTCAGTGAATCACTGCAGTTGCTAAGTTAGTAACACGGTTGTTAAGTGAATCCGGCTTCCCCGTTGACGAAGGTCGCAAAAGGGGGATTGCATGACACCCCCCACCCCACCCCCGGGGACACTGCAACCGTCATAAATGCGACCCCTTGACCCATGCGGATGCTGCAATGGTTGTAAGTTGCTTTTTTTTCCAGTGGCGTTCAAACTTCAAACGGTCCCTAAATGAACGGTCGTAAGTCGAGGACTACTTGCGAAGCCCTGCTTAGCGTGGTAACTTGTGCTAATCGCTCGTTTCTTGATTTCCCTCTGTTACTTCAGCCGTGTTCCGCATGCCTTCCTCGGAGGAAGAGGAGGAAAAAAGGGATAAGAGGGTGCGGATGAAGGACTCGGGAGTGCAGGAGGAGAGCAGTCACCCTGCGGGAAGGCTGAGCGAACAGACTCCCTTAATGACGGAAGAATGTCAGGTGCAAGTCAGTTAAAGGAGCACAGAAGTTCCCTGGGAATGCGTGCCACAAGAAGCTGTGGGTACTCCCGTCACTGGAGATTTTTAAGATCCGCCGTGCCCTCAAAACCCTTATGTTCCAACAAGCGGGGCTAAACATATGAACATGTGAATGAATTTTTTAAATGTTATCTAATTCTGGATTTTATTTAATTGACCAAACTAAGTAATAATTTTAATTAGCAATTTTATGATGTTTGTGTGTCTATATTTTTCTTGACTGTACACCGCCTTGAGTCCTACGGGAGAAAGGCGGTATAGAAATATAATAAATAAATAAATAAATAAATAAATAAATAAATAAATAAATAAATAAATAAATAAATAAGAAAGAAAGAAAGAAAGAAAGAAAGAAAGAAAGAAAGAAAGAAAGAAAGAAAGAAAGAAAGAAAGAAAGATAGATAGATAGATGTTGGATAACCATTTGTCTGAAGTGCCAAAGTATAAATAATTGATGAAGTAATCGAATGGTAAATAATAAACAAAATTTAAGTAAATATGAAGAAATGAACTGTTATCTTGAAAGAATGAACGAAGGGTACTGTAACAAATGGAACATTTTTAATTATATATTTGGAACTTAACTAAACGAGAAAAGAAAGTTGAAACGATATTGGATGATGAATTACTTAAGATATATTTAATTGGTCTTGATAAAAATGTCGAAATGTACTATTTGGAATAATTAGTAAAGAAAAAAAACTACCTGAGATTGGAATTAAGAGAATTCGAGAAAATAATTGGGAATTGCATTATGTTATATGAATTTAAATATAGGGGTATTAAGTAAGATTGATAGTAAGGAAGTAAGGAAGATAGGAAGTAAGATTGATATTTGATTTTTTTCCCCTGTATTGAATATGTTTAACTGTTGAAATGCATTATTTGGAATAGTCGATAAAAAGAATTATTGGTGAGTAGAATAAGAGAATTTAAGGAAATGATTGGGGATTGTATTATGTTCTGTGAATTTAAATTTAGGGGTTCAAATTTTAAGGAGGGAAAAGAAAAAAGGAATTATGCTAGCATGAGACGTTAAGATGAAGGGTAATATTGGTTTTTTTAAAATTTAAGAGAAAATAAAAGATACGAGAAAAATTGAATATATAAAATTGTGTTAAAGAGGAACAAAAATCGGGCCAATATTCTGTTCAGAAAAGATGCATTGTGTGTTTGTTTGTGTGTTTTAAAAAATAAAAAAAATTACAAAAAAAAAAAACCATTTGTCTGAAGTGGTGTAGGGTTTCCTGCCTAAGCAGGGGGTTGGACTAGAAGACCTCTAAGGCCCCTTCCGACTCTTCCATTCCATGTTTCAAATTCTAATCCATTCCATTCTATTCTTAGATTTGTAATGAACTTATTTACTACTCTGGGCAGTTGACTGTACATCCGCTGGACCCTTCAATCTACAGCAAAGCATCCTCTCGCAAAATTGTGGTCAGCTACCGCCTTCTGCTTCACTACTACGTGGTGACATATTGCCATGAACTGTGGGAAGGGGGAGTGACATAGGGCCGTGATGGTGAACCTATGGCATGAGTGCCACAGGTGGCACATTGAGCCATATCTGTGGACACACGAGCATTGCCCTAGCTCAGTGCACGCCGGCCAGCTGATTTTCAGGCCTTCCGGGCCCACCGGAAGTCAGAAAACGGGCTGTTTCCGGCCTCCGGGGGTGGTGGGGAAGGCTGTTTTCGCCCTCCCCAGGCTCCTAAAAAGCCTCTGGAGCCTGGGGAGGGTGAAAAACGGGCCTTCCAGTCCCACTGGAAGTCGGAAAACGGGCCATTTCTGGTCTCCGGTGTGGGAAGTGGGGAAGGCTGTTTTCACCCTTCCCAGACTCCAAGAAAGCCTCTGGAGCCTGGGGAGGGTGAAAAACAGGCCTACCAGGTCCACCATGCCATAAGTGGGGGGAGCACAGGGGGGGTCGCACGTGCATGCAAGGGGGGGCGGGGCAGATTGAATTATGAGTATGGGCACGTGGATGAGCAACCCCTCACACTCCCACTTTTGGCACTCGACGGCAAGAAGGTCAGCCATCACTGGCATAGGGAATGCTTAGCGAAACGAAAGTAAGTGTTGTATCTTCTCAAGATGCTGCCTCAAGGTCACCCAGTTGGGAGAAGAAAGGGGCCGCATACCAAACGGTGCTTGGACTGACGGTTATGGAAACATCTTGCCTGATCCTGATTGTTTACAATGGGGTGGACAATGAGAGACAGTTAAGGAAGGGAAAAGTAGAATTTAAGGATTTTGGTGCGTGATTCTCAGTTCTGGCTTTGCAATACTGCAATACACTTTGACCTCTAATGATGCCTTTCTCAACAAATGGGAGCCAAGGATAGTTTTTATTTAGAGATTTAAACTGTGGCAGGTCCGACAGTTTTTGAATTGATTCTCTTACTTTTAAGATTTATTTTTTTTTTACTTTTCTTCTGAAACATCCTTTCCATTATTTTGTCTCCTGCAGCATAATAAAAAAAAACCCTGTATCTTGGCTGACCAATCTTTTTTAATTGGCCCTTTGAATCCGGTGTTTCTCAACCTTGGCAGTTTAAAGGTCCATGACTTCAAGTCCCAGAATTCCCCAGCAAGCAAGACTGGCTGAGGAATTCTGGGACTTGAAGTCCGTATGTCTTAAAGCTTGCTGGCTGGAGACTTCTGGGAGTGGAAGTCCACCCATCTTAAAGCATGCTGGCTGGGGAATTCTGGGAGTGGAAGTCCATCCCTCTTAAAGCATGCTGGCTGGGGAATTCTGGGAGTGGAAGTCCATCCGTCTTAAAGCACGCTGGCTGGGGAATTGTGGGAGTGGAAGTCCACCCATCTTAAAGCATGCTGGCTGGAGACTTCTGGGAGTGGAAGTCCACCCATCTTAAAGCATGCTGGCTGGGGAATTCTGGGAGTGGAAGTCCATCCCTCTTAAAGCACGCTGGCTGGGGAATTCTGGGAGTGGAAGTCCACCCATCTTAAAGCATGCTGGCTGGGGAATTCTGGGAGTGGAAGTCCACCCATCTTAAAGCATGCTGGCTGGGGAATTCTGGGAGTGGAAGTCCACCCATCTTAAAGCATGCTGGCTGGGGAATTCTGGGAGTGGAAGTCCATCCCTCTTAAAGCATGCTGGCTGGGGAATTCTGGGAGTGGAAGTCCACCCATCTTAAAGCATGCTGGCTGGGGAATTCTGGGAGTGGAAGTCCACCCATCTTAAAGCATGCTGGCTGGGGAATTCTGGGAGTGGAAGTCCACCCATCTTAAAGCATGCTGGCTGGGGAATTCTGGGAGTGGAAGTCCATCCCTCTTAAAGCATGCTGGCTGGGGAATTCTGGGAGTGGAAGTCCATCCCTCTTAAAGCATGCTGGCTGGGGAATTGTGGGAGTGGAAGTCCACCCATCTTAAAGCATGCTGGCTGGAGACTTCTGGGAGTGGAAGTCCACCCATCTTAAAGCATGCTGGCTGGGGAATTCTGGGAGTGGAAGTCCACCCATCTTAAAGCATGCTGGCTGGGGAATTCTGGGAGTGGAAGTCCATCCCTCTTAAAGCATGCTGGCTGGGGAATTCTGGGAGTGGAAGTCCATCCGTCTTAAAGCACGCTGGCTGGGGAATTGTGGGAGTGGAAGTCCACCCGTCTTAAAGCATGCTGGCTGGGGAATTCTGGGAGTGGAAGTCCACCCGTCTTAAAGCATTGCAACTGGGGAATTCTGGGAGTGGAAGTCCACCCGTCTTAAAGCAGGCTGGCTGGGGGATTCTGGGAGTGAAAGTCCACCCTTCTTAAAGCAGGCTGGCTGGGGAATTCTGGGAGTGGAAGTCCACCCATCTTAAAGCATGCTGGCTGGGGAATTCTGGGAGTGGAAGTCCACCCATCTTAAAGCATGCTGGCTGGGGAATTCTGGGAGTGGAAGTCCATCCCTCTTAAAGCATGCTGGCTGGGGAATTCTGGGAGTGGAAGTCCATCCGTCTTAAAGCACGCTGGCTGGGGAATTGTGGGAGTGGAAGTCCACCCATCTTAAAGCATGCTGGCTGGGGAATTCTGGGAGTGGAAGTCCATCCCTCTTAAAGCATGCTGGCTGAGGAATTCTGGGAGTGGAAGTCCACCCATCTTAAAGCATGCTGGCTGGGGAATTCTGGGAGTGGAAGTCCATCCCTCTTAAAGCACGCTGGCTGGGGAATTCTGGGAGTGGAAGTCCATCCGTCTTAAAGCACGCTGGCTGGGGAATTGTGGGAGTGGAAGTCCACCCGTCTTAAAGCACGCTGGCTGGGGAATTCTGGGAGTGGAAGTCCACCCGTCTTAAAGCATGCTGGCTGGGGAATTCTGGGAGTGGAAGTCCACCCATCTTAAAGCATGCTGGCTGGGGAATTCTGGGAGTGGAAGTCCACCCGTCTTAAAGCATGCTGGCTGGGGAATTCTGGGAGTGGAAGTCCACCCGTCTTAAAGCATGCTGGCTGGGGAATTCTGGGAGTGGAAGTCCACCCGTCTTAAAGCATGCTGGCTGGGGAATTCTGGGAGTGGAAGTCCACCCGTCTTAAAGCATTGCAACTGGGGAATTCTGGGAGTGGAAGTCCACCCGTCTTAAAGCAGGCTGGCTGGGGGATTCTGGGAGTGAAAGTCCACCCTTCTTAAAGCAGGCTGGCTGGGGAATTCTGGGAGTTGAAGTCCACCCATCTTAAAGCTGCCAAGGTTGAAAACCACTGCATTACACAATTCCACTGTTTTGGCAAAACATGCCGAGCAAAAATTCAAAAAGGGGGAACCCTTCAAAATGGATTTAGCTTTGCTCCTCCTTTAAAACACATCACTGAAGAGAACCAAACCAAAGACCTATCAAAATATTGTCAGTAAAACAAAGCAATAAAATCAGCATTAAAACCAACTGTCAAAGCATTCCCTTGCCCACTTGCAGGACCCAGAAGGAGCCCAAAATTTCCACGGTTAGCAAGAAAAGTGGTTAAATGAGTTTTGCCCCATTTTACGACCTTTCTTGCCACAGTTGTTCAGTGAATCACTGTACAGGTCGTCCTCGACTTACGACAAGGGAACCCAAGATTTCTGTGGTTAAGCAAAACAGTGATTTTTGCCCCATTTTACGACTTTTCCTGCCACAGTTCCTAAAGTGAATCACTACAGTTGAGTTACTAACCCCGGTTGTTAAGTGAATCGGGCTTCCCCATTGACCTTGCTTGTCAGAAGCTCGCAAAAAGTAATCACATGACCCCAAGACACTGCAACTATTATGAGCCGGTCGCCAAGAATTTTGATCTTGGGACCGAGGGGACGCTCCAATGGTTAAGTGTGAAAAATGGTCGTAAGTCACTTTTTTTCAGTGCTGTTCTAACTCTGAACGGTCACTAAATAAACTGTTGTAAATCGAGGACTCCCGGTAGCCGATTCCCAGCACGGCAGTTATGTTCGTTGCAATGTTGCTTTCCCAATTATATTTGTTTCCTTTCTTCTCGCTAAGTAAATTGGCCCCAGTGAGAATTCAAGACGCATTTAGCAAGGCTAAAAGCTTTGTTTACCCCCATGCTTTGCACTTAAGGGTTAATTACACTTTGTTACACAGGGGAAAACAAGAGTAATGTTCCTTAGGGAAGAAGCAAAAATCCGGGATGGGCCAAGTATCGAGGAGAGAAGCAACCTAGAACTAAGAAATTTCATGACGGTTAGAACAATTAATCAGTGGAACAAGTTGCCCCTAGAAGTTGTGGGGGCTCCATCCCTCGAGGCTTTTAAGAGATTGGACAGCCATTTGTCTGAAACGGTATAGGGTTTCCTGCTTGAGCAGGGGGTTGGACTAGAAGACCTCCAAGGTCCCTTCCAACTGTTACTTTAATTCTAATTCTAATCTTCAGGATTGCCAAAATAGGCTTTCTTGCCCTGCTGGTAAACTTCATTTAATGGGAAATCTTGGCTTTGTCTGAATTAATTTAGCTGAATGAGCTTTACCTGGGGAAGATTACCATAATATTATTAAAATTTTAGTTTCAACCATAATCCCATGACAATATAAAAATTACTTTTTGTAGCTCTTGGTGACTTTTATCAATGCATCCAAGTAGTTTTCATACAGAACTAGCTCGCCAATGTTTTTTTCAAAAATAATTCCCCCCCCCCAAACTTCCCGGTCTAGTTTACAAAATAATCCTCGACTTACGACCACAATAGAGCCCCAAATTTCTGTTGCTGAGACCGTTGATCTTGCCCCGTTTTGCTAAGGGAATCGCTGCCTCTGTCAAGTTAATAACACGGTTGTTAAGTGAATCTGGCTTCCCCATTGATTTTGCTTGTCAGAAGGTCGCAAAACGGGACATAGCAACAGTCATAAATATGAGGCAGTTGCCAAGCCTCTGAATTTTGATCATATGGCCATGCTGCAATGGTTATGCAAAAAAATGGTTCTGTCACTTTTTTCAGTGCCACTGTAACTTCAAACAATGACTAAACAAATGGTTATAAGTCAAGGACTAGCTCCATAACCCGGGGAGTACAGCCCCTTACTTAAGACAGGCTGGTCTCCCACTTAACTATTAACCAGGTCCAACCAAGCTTGGCAGTTGTTTTCTGAGATCAAACTGGGTGCTGCACCCAGTTAAATCAACATATTTTGCAGTCAATTAAAAAAGGATGCAGGTTGGGCAACATAGAAATGTTTATTAATATAAAAAGCGCTCATCAGATTTAATACTGCAAAAGTAAAGCTGGCATAATTTTCTGAGGTTTCGTTACAAAAAGATTGTGCTTTATTTTTAAAACAAGCCACAATAATTAGGAAAATATTAAGGGGGGTTTGCCATAGGGGCAAATTTAAACTTAAAGTTTTGGAGTAAAAAAATGATGGTTTTGGGAGCGGGGGGGGGGGGGGGAGGGTTGGGGTTCCCTCTAATCAAAACGTAATGCAAAGCAACACAGCCGAGCAACTCTGACAATAATGTGGTTTTAAAAATCCGGGTACTGTGTGTGAATTTTTTTTTCCTAAAGCATCCGAGAAGGCCTAAAAACTCTCCCTCGGTCCTCCGAGCTCAGGTTTATTCACTGGAAGAAAGTCCCTAGGTTAAGCAGCTCAGTGGCGGATTTGAAATTGAGAACCTTCGCGGAGAACATCCTAAGTTGTTTCTGGACTTGCTTTAGGGAGGAAGAGGTGGCCTTGTTTTTGTATGACACCTCTTTTAAAAGTTTGTCTGCTAAATAGTGAAGCCACAGAATGTTGCTGTGGGGGAAATAATCGGCCCAGCTGTTTGCATTCTCCTCTCTCATTTGTCTATAAATATCGAACTGGTAATCCCCTCCCCCTTGGAAGACTTCTTCATCGGTGGAAAGGTCACAAAACACTGTTAAACCATCCCTCTCCAGCCTGGAAAAAGTGTAATCAATAATGTTCACCAGAATGCCTTGAGTGGGAAGGACGTGCACTTCGCCGTTCAGGGTAACAGCTACTTCTTTTAAGCTGGTTTTCCTCACCAGCACATTGCCCCAATGTAAGTCCCTGTGTTCAAAGCGGAGGGCTTCCTCGGCGACGGCCAGCGAAGCCGTGACTTGGTGCAGGATGCTCTTCGCCGAAGCTACCGAGCTCAGCTGCCGGTTTCTCATGTTCTCCAGATCCGTGCCTCCAAATTCAAACTCCAGGACCATGAAGAGTTGCTGGTCGCTGAAGAAATCCGGCCGGTTGTTTTCGGACTGCCTCAGCCGGTGGTATTCGTCCCACGCGTTCAAGAGATGCTCTGGATAAGCGCCTTGGACACAATGAACGGAATACAACCGGATAAAACCCGAGGTTCGGTTAGCCACCTCATCGGCGAGGAGACTCAATTCTTTGGAAATGATTATTTCCGGCAAGATTTCGGTAAACGTCTTCTGCGGTTCGCCGTTGACTCGCTCGGTCCCTTCGATCGGGATTATTTTTAAAGCCACGGTTCCCCTTTCAGTCTCGGTTTTGAAAACCTCCCCAAACACCCCTTCCCCGATTTTTTCACACTTCGGCATCTTCTCTTGAGAAATCCACTCCTCAAAGGAGACCGGCCCCTCCTGCTGGCATTCCCTGTAGACTTTTTCAGCGTCCGTCAAGGTCGTCTCCAAGGTGGAGAGAGAGGTCATGGACGACAGCAGCACCATGGAGGAAGATGGGCAGATGGAATAGCCCAGCTTTTGGGTGAAAGGGGTATTGCAAATTTTGTGAAGAGGAGACTGGGCCGAATAATAGCTGATGGCGCTACCGTTCAGGCTTTCAGCCTCGGAGAGGATTTTTTTCTTCTTATGGAGGGAAAAAGAAGCACGGATTCTACGCCACAAGCTGGAATTCTTGAGGGAGGAGTCCAAAGGTAGGAAAGAGACAGAAAGTTGGTCTTCGATCTCATTCCACTTCAGCCGCTCCTGCAGGACGAGAGAATCAGTCTGTTTCCAGGCTGTGTTTTGTCTGTGTGCCGCTCGATCGACTTTCTGGCGACCCCAACGTTTAGAACTGAAGCCGCTAATGCAAGCTTTCCGGCCAGTCCCTCCAGGATTACAACTGGGGGCCACTCGGTGGTTGTTCCTGGAATCAGAGGCTTTAGGCAAGACATGGGGAGACTTGGCCAGGAAGAGGTTTTTCCTCTTCAAGGAACGGGAAGCCTTTTGCTTTCCGGCAGACTGATCCGCCAACCAGTTCAAAACCACCTGATCATTCAGAACCACAACTGGCTGGAACTGGGGGCTGTCGGGAACGATACCATGGTCACTCGCTCCTTCTGAAAGCCTACCGACCTCAACAGCCATCTCCTCGGGAACATTAATGTCCTGAGCAAAGCTCAGCTCTCGCTCCTGAGCGAGAAAAACGGACTCTTTTCGGGGACAGAGCGCTATTTTGCCATCCTGCATTCTGGCTTGAAGTTGGAAAACACCGCAAACAGGACTTCGGGCAGCGGGGCTCACTTCCGTCACCGAAGCACGATCTCGATCGGACCCTCGGTCCGGGCTCTGCTCTCGCATAACCGGGGAGGCTTCCATCCCACTCCGGGTCTCGCAACGCTGCAAAGTGCTTTGGATGGGAGAGCCAGTCGTCTCTCTAAAGCCCTCCAGAGGTGCAGGGTCCATCAGCGAACCGTCTCCCGGCGACTTTTGTGGACGTGGTCTGGCCTCCTCGGGGCTGAAGAGCTGCAGAGAGTCCCCCATTTCCTGTCCTTCCAAGTCCATCTTCAGCACGCTCAGCTCCAGGAGGGCCCCATGGTGGGACTCCCCGCTGCCTTCTCGGAACACTTCCCACGGGCGTCGGCGTCGGCAACCCGGAGGGTGGGAGACGGGGCTGTGGAGGTCTTTCTCCTCGTCTTCCTCCTGGGGGGCCCACCTCCTTTGGGCCTCCAATGGGGTCAGGAGGGGCCACTCAGGAGTGCTGCACAGCAGAGGAGCCCCCCGCAGGCGAGTGGGGCCCTTGGGGCCAAGCGGGGGGCCCTTCTGGGGCCGTCGGCAGGTGACGTTCCTGCGGAGGGGGGTGGGGGGCACGAAGGGTCGTCTGCTGCTGCTGCTGCTGAGTTTCCCTTTGGGGGGAGGCTTGTTTTCCTTGGGGGCCCCCCGGTTCTTCCTCTTCTTGCCCCCTTTTTTGGCGGGCGGCGGGCGGGCCTTGTCTGGCGGGCGGAAATCCGGGTCGTCGTGGCCGTCGAGGGAGGCGGCCGAGGAGCAGGAGGCCTCCACGGAGGAGCTGGTGCTGAAGAGGCGCTTGGGGTCGGCGGGGGGCGAGATCCAGGGCGTCGCCCGCGGCAGGAGCCTCAGCCCGGCCTTGCCTCCCGCTCGTCCTCCGCGGTTCGCTCGCCCCCTCAGCCCCGAGTAGGTCCTCAGCAGCCGCGGCCTCAGTTGCTCCATGCGAGCGGAGCCTCCCAGCCTTGCGCGGAGACACCGAAAAGGGGCCGGGCGGCGAAGGAGGACCCGATTTCCGCCCCCCCCGCCTCTCACCACCCCCGGCCCTCAGAGAGGCCGAGCGGGGCCTCCGAAGGCCGCGCCCGCCGCCA
Source organism: Pantherophis vulpinus (assembly GCA_037215915.1). NCBI lineage: Eukaryota > Metazoa > Chordata > Lepidosauria > Squamata > Colubridae > Pantherophis > Pantherophis vulpinus. The sequence goes on along the minus strand of JAXLNS010000001.1, from coordinate 360,750,479 downwards.
TTTCAAATCCAAACTCTCGCGAGAGGGTGAGACGGCTCTCGCGAGAGTACAGCCGGGCGCGGCGCGCGGCGCGCGGCCCTCGAGCTCCCGCGAGACCTCGAGGCCGCGCGCTTGTGAAAAACGGCCGATCTGGGCTCTCGCGAGAGCTGCGGCTGTTGGGGGAAAAAAAAAAAACCAAAACTGAGCAGCTCATAGAGGAAAGGGATTTCTCTCCACGCATGACGTCCGGTTTGGGTTTGACAGTGTGTGTGTGTGGGGGGGGGGGTTGTGAGGTCCTCCATTTGAGGGGTTTGGGGGTTTTATTTATTTTTTGCTTCAAAGCCGGCAGCGTTCAAACGTGCTGCAAGATTTTTATTTTTATGTTTGCTCTGTCGGTGGTTTTATTTATTTATTTATTTATTTATTTATTTATTTATTTATTTATTCATTCATTCATTCATTCATTCATTCATTCATTCATTCATTCATTCATTCATTATTTATTTATTGCCTCTTGCAATAGGAAGAACAGCTGGAAACAAGTGGCGCAAGTCACATAGAAGCAGAGCTGCCTGACTAGGCGGCTCAGTGGCTAAGATACTGAGCTTGCCGATCAAGAAAGGTCGGTAGTTCGGTGGTTCGAATCCCTGGTACAGATCTCTTGCTTGAGCAGCAAGGGGGTTAGACTAGATGACCTTCCAAGGTCCCTTCCAATTCTGTTTACTGTTACTTGCTCATAGAGGAAAGGAGGAAGCACCGAAGGGGGAAAAAGTATTATCAGATTGGGAGAACATATGGAACAGAAACCATAAACTAACAAAATCAGCAGCATATAAAAGAAAATGCATATAAAATGTTTTGCGGGTGGCACTTACACCCTTCGAGGTTAGCGAAAATGTATCCTAAAAATGAGCCCCATATGTTGGAAATGTTAAAAAGAAAGAGGGAACATACTACCATATGTGGTGGCCCTGTCCTGTGGCTCAAAAATATTGGCTAAAAATTAAAGATTGGCTACAGGAAATTACTAACAAACAATTAGACTTAGAACCGGAACTCTTCCTATTGGGGATCTTCAAAAAAATAAAATAAATTTAAAATAAAATAAAAAACTTTTTGTGAAGGGCACAAAATATCTAGTACTACACATATTAACCGCTGCCAGGATAGCCTACGCTCAATGTTGGAAACAGCCTTGCACACCCGCAGAGAAACTAGTCATACAAAAGGTCATGAATTGTGTTAGGAAATGGTCATTGCCTAACTAGTTGGCCAGGTAATATATAATCCAACATTGTATGTTTGTATTGTGTAACTGTATTATGTTGCTTTAACAACATTGATGGGTCATTCTGCATCCTGATTGGATGAGCTCTGTAGCCAATGTATTTAAGGAGAGCTTAATTTATTTATTTATTTATTTATTTACTTCAAATTTATATACCGCCCTTCTCCCTAGGGACTCAGGGCGGTGTACAGCCAAATAAAAACACATAATAAATACATTAAGAACAGATTAAAAGGAAATATCTCAATTTGGCCCAAAATTTTAAAAGACAAACAAATTTAAAATCATTTAAAAGGATTTGTTAGGCCAGCCCGGCTTGTTGGAAAAGGTAAGTTTTAAGGGCACGGCGGAAGGCACGGAGGTCTTGGATTCTCCTTATCTCTGGAGGCAACTGATTCCAGAGGGTAGGTGCCCCCACAGAGAAGGCCCTCCCCCTGGGGGTCACCAGCCTGCATTGCTTGACTGATGGCACCCTGAGGAGGCCCTCTCTGTGGGAGCGCACGGGTCGATGGGAGGTCGTTGGTGGCAGAAGGCGGTCTCGAAGATAACTAGGTCCTATGCCATGGAGCGCTTTAAAGGTGGTAACCAACACCTTGAAGCGCACCCAGAAGACCACTGGGAGCCAGTGCAGCTCGCGCAGGATCGGTGTTATGCGGGAGCGCCGTGCAGCTCCCATAATTACCCGCGCGGCCGCATTCTGGACCAGTTGGAGCCTCCGGGTGCTCCTCAAGGGGAGCCCCATGTAGAGAGCGTTGCAGTAGTCCAGGCGAGAGGTGACGAGGGCATGAGTGACTGTGCTCAGGGAATCCCGATCAAGAAAGGGGCGCAACTGGCGAATCAGGCAAACCTGACAAAAGGTCCCCCTGGCAACAGCCGTCAGATGTTGCTCCAAGGACAGCTGCGTATCCAGGAGGACACCCAGATTGCGCGCCCCCTCCGCGGGGACCAAAGACTCGCCCCCGATAGTCAGCGATGGAGTCAACTGACTATATCGGGATGCCGGGAACCACAGCCACTCAGTCTTGGAAGGGTTGAGCTTGAGCCTGTTCCTCCCCATCCAGATCCGTACAGCCTCCAGGCACTGGGCCATCACTTCAAGGGCATCGCTGGGGTGGCCTGGGGTGGAGATGTAATTGTGGTTAGTGTGAACACTACACCATATTTTTACCCGCTACTATGCTGTAACTATTTTTGATCTCTCTAAATGGCCATTGTTTGATCATGATTTATTCATTACTGTTTCCTGATATTTATTGAAGTGTTTTTATATTGTTCCTGAATGTTCCTTGTATTTTTTACAAACTGGTAAAAAGATTTTATATCCCTGGATTGATCTTGTATTGCACTTTATATGGCTAAGACTTGGATTGTTAAAAGACTATGAATTCGCTTTACCTTTAAAGTAAAGTACTATAAAACCAGTTTGTCTGCATATTATTCACAATGACTCTCAAAACAGTTTCCGTGCGTAAAACCTTCTGATGGTACACTGCTTTATGAACCCTGACTCTGGTGGTGACACAACAATATCCTTAACAAATTGCACAGAAATGGACAAATTAACGCTGAGTCTAAAAGATAAAGAGGCATCGATATTTTACAATGTGTGGGAACAGTGGTATCACTGGATAGAACGGAGATAGATTAAAGATAAATAGTTATTAAGTATAAGTAATAAATAAGAATGTAAATACGCACAATTTAATTTTTGTAAATAATGCACAAATTATCGTCACAAGAAAAACACCACAAATAGCTGTTGTTGAGTGAAATAATTTTTTTATGTTTTTAATGTAATAAAAGCTTAATAAAGTTTATTGAAAAAAGAAAGAAAGAAAGAGGGAAAACATAGTGGGGCACAGGACATGGGAACTCAAAGGGTTTTATGCTTGCAGAAAGTTGGACATTTATTCTCTGGCAACTTTAAAAAAGGTGGACTTCAACTCCCAGAATTCCCCAAACAACTTAATTTTCCCAAGGTTGAAAAACAGAAATTTACAGTGCTGGTATGGGAAGCCCAACCCCCCTCCGAGAAGAATGAAATATTTTGGGAAATATTTTTTTTTTTTTAAAAGGCAGAATATTATATTTCCCTAAAGGAGAAACAGAGAAACATGTTTTTAGAAGCATGATACCAGCACTTAAGGAGATAAAGAGCTTATTGAAAGAGGAAAGCGAGCATCTAGATGGCTCCATTCATAAGCAAAGCAAATCCTGCGGGCAGAAATCCATTCAAGGCAGGATATTTTGAAACTGCTTGCAGCAAAGCTTGACAGGTTTTAAAAGGGGTTTTTAATTAAATATGGGCCAATTTTTTTTTTAATTTACTTTTAAATTGTTTTAAATTTTATATTTCTATGTTTTTATTTTTGGCTGTACACCGCCCTGAGTCCTTCAGGAGAAGAGCGGTATATAAATTTAAATAAATGAAATGAAATGAAAATGAAATGACAGTTAAGAAAGGCAGAGTGATAGGATTGAAGCAGCCCACTCACCCAAGATCCAATACAGGAGGAAAGTCATTAGACATAATAGGAATTGCCCAACTCCCTTTCAGTGTTATGTGTGGCTATGCGTAGATATGTACTTTCCTTTGAGTGCAATTTCATTTTTAATGTGTGCCAGGAAAGCACACATGCTGGGAAAGATGGAGGGCAAAAAAGAAGAAGGGGAGAACAGAGAACGAGGTGGCTGGATGGAGTCACTGAAGCAGTCGGCGTGAGCTTCAATGGACTCCAGAGGATGGTAGAGGACAGGAAGGCCTGGAGGAACATTGTCCATGGGGTCGCGATGGGTCGGACACGACTTCGCTAATGTGAATTGTTATGTATTGATACTTTTGAGCGGGAGTTTCAAACCTGCCTACGTTTCTGATTGGCTGACAGTCCCTCCAGGATTGTATATAAGGAGGGCTGCAGCCTCTGAGTTTTTGCTGAAGTCTCACTGTATATTAAAGAGCTGTTGTCACTTGCTTGGTTGTGCCTCTCGTTATTCCCGAACCACTTCATTGGCGACGAAGGTGGGATTGAGAGCACAAGAAGCGACCCAGTGAGACACGAGCTTCAGCTAGGCGACGAGGCGAACTACAGGAGGCATACCGAACATGTCTGCCTACGTTCCGCCCAAGCCTTTCGATCCGACCCGCGAAAAATGGGTCTCGTACCTAACGAGGTTCGAATGCTCGCTCGAAGCCAGCGACATGCAAGGGCTCTCCGCGAATCGGAAGAGGGCCCTCTTCCTAAGCCACTGCGGACCCGACGTGTTCGAGATGGCAGAGTCACTGTGTGAGCCAACTCCGGTCCAGACCGTCTCCTGGGACACTCTGATGGCCACGCTCCGGGCTCACTACGCTCCCGTGCCCTCCAAGTTCGTGCAACGATACCAACTCAGACAGCGCGTTCAGCGAGAGGGAGAACCGGTCAGCGCTTACATGGCCAGCCTGAGAAAAGCCGCAACTCACTGCGACTATAGAGACTTGGACGATGCGTTGCTTGAGCAACTTATCTGTGGCGTTCGGGACATTAGGCTACAACGGCGCCTGCTCGCCAAAACTGATTTGACGCTTGCTGGAGCCCTAGACGAGGCCAGGGCTCACGAAGCCTCCACAAAAGCCGCAGAAACGCTGCAGCGTCCGCTGACCAGCAAAGAAAACCCCAAATCTACCCCGGTGCACAGGGAGGACGCCGGATCCAGCTCAGAGTCCGAGTCGGATGAGGACGTCTTCCGAACTGAGCACCAGAGAAAAGACACCGGCAGCCCACGGCGAAGCTGTCCCAGCTGCGGAGGACACCATGACAGGCTGTCCTGCAAGTACAGGGAGGCGATTTGCAGGCGTTGCGAGAAAAAAGGGCACTTGGCGCGAGTCTGTAGAGCCATTCTGCCCAGAAAACACCAACCACGTGAGCGCCGCAGCCAACCAGAATCAGCGCGCCAGAAACAGCCAACGAGAGAAGGCGGCGCGAAAAAACGGCGCGAATTTGAACCTCGAGATGGCCGCAGCATTCACATAGACCAGGCCAGCGCGGAAGTCGAGGACAAAGTCAGCACGGTGGTCGAAATCAACGGCAAGCCATGCTCGATGGAGATCGACACCGGATCAGCTCTCTCCATAATGTCGTGGGCGACCCTAAAGACCCTCCTGCCATCGTTCCGGAAGGACCAGCTCTCCAGACAGAGACTGCGCATCCTAGACTACCAGGGGAATCGAGTCCCCCTCGAAGGCGTGGGCATGTTCCGAGTCACCTACGGAGACTACGAAAGAAACCTGCCGCTGACCATCGTCACGAAGCAGCTTCCCAGCCTTCTCGGCATGGGGTGGTTCCGAGCCCTCGGCATGGGTTTCACCGGCGTCCACCAGATGCTCAAGTCATCGTTAAAGGACAGTCTCCTGACCGAGTTCCAGGACGTTTTCGGGGACACGTTGGGCAAGTATGTGGGGACCCCTATCTCCCTCAATTTAGACCCCAACGTAGCCCAAATAAGACTTAAGGCCAGACGGGTGCCGTTCGCATTAAAACCCAAGATCGATGCGGAACTGGACAAATTAATTAAACAAGGGGTGCTGGTTCCCGTTGACCATGCAAAGTGGGAAACCCCTATAGTGACCCCAGTTAAATCTGACGGCTCAATCAGGATTTGCGCCGACTATAAGTGCACGATCAACAAGGCTTTGCAGCCGAGCGCCTATCCGGTGCCGATCGTGCATCATCTACTACACTCCCTGGGGCCCGGAAAAATTTTTGCCAAATTAGACCTGGCCCAGGCCTATCAACAACTACCAGTTGACGATGCCACAGCTGAGGCGCAAACGATTGTAACCCATAGGGGTGCATTCAAATGCACCAGACTCCAATTTGGGGTGAGCGTCGCACCCGGCCTATTTCAGAGCACCATGGAGCGCCTTCTGCAAGGGCTCCCCGGAGTGGTGCCCTATTTCGATGACGTTCTAGTCAGCGCTCAGGACGAACGTCAACTAGGGGACAGAGTTAGGAACGTCCTATCTAGATTCAGGGAAGCGGGACTAAGACTGAAGAAAAGTAAATGCATGATTGCTGTCCCCTCCGTCGAATTTTTGGGGTATAGGGTGGACGGCACAGGCATCCACCCTACCGAAAGCAAGGTGAGGGCTATTAAAAGCGCACCTGCCCCCAAGACCAAAGCAGAGCTCCAAGCCTTCCTTGGACTACTTAATTTTTACGCAATGTTCCTCAAGGACAAGGCCACCATCGCAGATCCCCTACACAAACTACTGGGAAAGAATGTACCATGGGTCTGGGGGAAACCGCAAGCAGCCGCTTTTGAGGCAGTAAAGGAACTTCTATCGGAAGACAGTTTCCTAATCCAATACAACGCCGCGCTACCGCTCGTATTGGTTTGTGACGCCTCCCCCGTAGGAGTTGGTGCAGTCCTGGGCCATAGACTGCCGAACGGCCTAGAGGCGCCTATTGCCTTTTACTCTCGCACACTGTCAAGCGCAGAGCGGAACTATAGTCAATTGGACAGAGAGGCTCTGGCTGCAATTGCGGGGGTCAAAAAGTTCCACGAGTATCTTTTTGGCCGACAATTCGAACTTGTGACTGACCACCGGCCCTTGCTAGGACTTTTGGCGGGTGATAGACCGACCCCCGCTGCCCTTTCCCCACGTTTGACCAGATGGGCCATTTTTCTGTCGGCCTATTCGTATCGGCTTGTCCACCGACCCGGACGGACCTTGGGTCACGCGGATGCCCTCAGCCGCTGCCCCCTGCCTGATCTCCTTGACAACCCAACGCCTGAAACCTCCGTTCTCTTAATGGACACCTTGACTTTGGGGCCTATTTCCTCTTGTGAGGTGGCAAAAGCCTCGGCCAGAGACCCGATCATTCGCACTGTGATGGGTTGGGTGCTAAAGGGGTGGCCAACCAAAGTGGATGGAGGAGAATACCAGGGTTATGTTAACAAACGTAACGAACTGTTTATGCAAGGGGGGTGTTTGTTGTGGGGTGACAGGGTTGTAATTCCAACGAAACTTCGCTCACGGGTATTGGATTTACTACATGAGGGGCATCCGGGCATTGTTAGGATGAAGAGTCTAGCCCGTAGTTATGTGTGGTGGCCCAACATGGACCAAGTTATCGCTGAGTGGGTGGGGAAGTGCAGACCCTGCCAGGAATCTCGCCCCGATCCCCCAGCAGCGCCTGTCCGCGAGTGGGAGAAACCAAAAGGGCCATGGGGGAGGATCCACATTGATTTCGCGGGCCCCTTCCACGGGCAGACATTCTTAATTGTGGTCGACGCCTTTTCTAAATGGCTCGAGATAATCTTAATGCCCTCTACCACAGCCGAGGCAGTCATCAAAGCCCTCCGCAAACTATTTGCCACGCATGGCCTACCAGATACGCTGGTATCTGACAACGGCCCCCAATTCACGGCAACCTTGTTTGAGGGTTACTTGGCCGGCCTGGGCATCCGCCATGCCCTGTCGGCTCCTTTTCATCCGGCTTCTAACGGATTGGCTGAACGTTTTGTACGAACAGCCAAGGAAGCGTTGTCTAGGCTACATAACGGGGACTGGCAGGCCAGGATAGACCAATTCTTAGCAGTCCAGCATGCCACCCCATGCACGGCCACAGGGAGAAGTCCAGCCGAGCTCCTCATGGGCAGGAAGCTTCGGTGCGTATTAGACAGACTTCACCCAAACTATACACACGAGAACTTCAAGGGAGAGACCTCCGGACTTAGGCAGTTCCAGGTCGGGTCCCCGGTGTTCGCTCGCAATTATGCTAGCGGACCTCTATGGGTTGCAGGAACCATAGTGGGCATAACCGGCCCAAAATCCTACACGGTTGACGTGGGGGTGGACAGACTCTGGAAGCGCCACATAGACCAACTGAGGAAAAGGGTAGTCGGCGAAGCAAATATTAACTTAGACATCTCTGAGCCTAACTATAACAACTTTCCCAACACAGCTAACTCAAGCCCGGGTTCGCGAGAATACTTAGCTGACAAGCCCTGGTTCCAGCGCTGCCCCAGCGAGTCGCCACTCCCAGCCGGGGATAACCACGCCCCGGATAAATTCCAGGAGGTTCCATTGGCGGAGCCGGGAGAGACAGAGAGTCCCTCCGACCAGCTCGACGCCCCACCAGACACTGAACTGCGCAGGTCAACTAGGGCGAGAACTCGTCCTAAGCACCTGCGAGATTTTGTGTGTACATATGTAAATTTTTGAATGTTAGTGCCTTCTGGGAAGGGAGGGGTGTTATGTATTGATACTTTTGAGCGGGAGTTTCAAACCTGCCTACGTTTCTGATTGGCTGACAGTCCCTCCAGGATTGTATATAAGGAGGGCTGCAGCCTCTGAGTTTTTGCTGAAGTCTCACTGTATATTAAAGAGCTGTTGTCACTTGCTTGGTTGTGCCTCTCGTTATTCCCGAACCACTTCATGAATGGTGTAAGAATAGTACAGGGTCAGCTATATGAACACTGAAGGACCCTCTTTATTCACATTATTATAAGAAAGAAATGCGCTTGTTTAGAGATTACACTAAGTCAGCTAAATTCCATTCTTGGTAATATATATCTTCTGAGGGGCCTAGCTGTCAAGGATACAAGGACATCCATATGAAACAAAAAGTTACTTATTATCCAAAGCAGCCATGAATCTACGCCTCAGCAATCACAGAACTGAGGAAGGTTGTTTAGCTAAGATAATCTTACGAACTAGAAAATAATGAAGGAATTTAGTAATTTAGAAAGTATCAATTATCATGTAACAAATGTACGTTAACCATATATGGAAAACTGCTGTGCTCGCAAAATCCTTTGTCTTGGATATGTATAAGAGATCTGATACAACTGCTTTTATACATCTCCAAGACAAAGGATTTTGTGAGCACAGCAGTATTCCATATATGGTTAACATACATTTGTTACATGATAATTGATACTTTCTAAATTACTAAATTCCTACATTATTTTCTAGTTCGTAAGATTATTTTAGCTAAACAACCTTCCTCAGTTCTGTGATTGCTGAGGCGTAGATTCATGGCTGCTTTGAATAATAAGTAACTTTGAATAATAAGTAACTTTGAATAATAAGTAAAAAATAATAAGAAACTTTTTGTTTCATATGGATGTCCTTGCATCCTTGACAGCTAGGCCCCTCAGAAGATATATATTACCAAGAATGGAATTTAGCTGATTTAGTGTAATCTCTAAACAAGCACATTTCTTTCTTATAGTAATGTGAATAAAAAGGGTCCTTCAGTGTTCATATAGCTGACCCTGTACTATTCCTCATCATTCACATTAGTTGCAGGAACTGGGTATGTCTAATTTAATGAAAAGAAGAACTAGGGGTGACATGAAAGCAGGGTTCCAGCATTTGAGGGGCTCCCCCAAAGAAGAGGGAGTCAAACTATTCTTCAAAGCATCTGAAGGCAGGAGAAGAAGCAACAGATGGAAACCAGTCAAGGAGAGAAGCAACCTGGAATTAAGGAGAAACTTCCTAACAGTGAGGACAATTAACCAGTGGAACAGCTTGCCACCAGAACTTGCGGGTGCTGCAACACTGGAGGTCTTTAAGAAGAGACCAGACGGCCACTTGTCTGAAATGGTATATATACGTCTCCTTGCTTGAGCAGGGGGTTGGACTAGAAGACCTCCAAGGTCCCTTCCAATGCTGATATTCTATCTTCCATCTACAGTCTCCAGTGCCTTGCACAGCTCTAACATGGCTGTTTGAAAAGGATGCAGCCAAGGCCGGTTAATGGAAAGGTTGAGGACATAAGATCTTTTTATGGGTAACATTAGTGGTGGGCTTCAAATTTTTTTTACTACGGGTTCTGTGGGCGTGGCTTGGTGGGCGTGGCGTGGCTTGGTGGGCATGGCGTGGCTTGGTGGGCATGGCTCGGTGGATGTAGCAGGGGAAGGATACTGTAAAATCTCCATTCTCACCCCACTCCGGGGAGAAGGATGCTGCAAAATCCCCATTTCCTCCCCACTCCGGGGGAAGGATACTGCAAAATCCCCATTTCCTCCCAATCAGCTGGGACTTGGGAGGCAGAGAATAGATGGGGGCGGAATTTTTACTACCAGTTCTCCAAACTACTCAAAATTTCCACTACCGGTTCTCCAGAACTGGTCAGAACCTGCTGAGACCCACCTCTGGGTAACATGATAGCGGCCTTCCAGTATTTGAGGGGCTGCCCCCAAAGAAGAGGGGGAAGGGGGTGTTCAAGCTATTCTCCAAAGCATCAAAAGGCAGGACAAGAAACAATGGATGGAAACGAATCACGGAGAGAAGCAACCTGGAATTAAGGAGAAATTTCCTAACAGTGAGGACAATTAACCAGTGGAACTGCTTGCCACCAGAAGTTGTGGGTGCTCCAACACTGGAGGTTTTTAAGAAGGGATTGGACAACCCTTTGTCTGAAATGGTATAGGCCTTCCTGTTGTGGAATGATGGGACCAAACAACATTCCTGGGTCAGCCAGAGACAGTTTTATTGCGCAGTTTCAGAACCAGATTCGTATCTGCAATTCTGAACAAAGGAAGAGTTCTGATACAACTGCTTTTATACATATCCAAGACAAAGGATTCTGCTGGCACAGCAGTTTTCCATATATGGTTAACATACATCCGTTACATGATAATTGACACTTTTTTAATTACCAAATTCCTGCCTTAATTTATAGTACATGAGATAATTTTACCTAAACATCCTCCTTAGTTCTGTATCCGCTGATGCGTAGATTTATGGCTTCCTTTGATAATAATTAACTTTTTGTTTCAGATGGATGTCTCTGCATCCTTGACAGATATCTTCCTCAGAAGATATATATTATATATGGTCCTTGCATCTTTGACAGATAGGCCCCTCAAAAGATATATGTTGCCAAGAATGGAATTTCGCTGACTTAGTGTAATTTCTAAACAAGCGCATTTCTTTCCTATAATAATGTGAATAAAGAGGGTCCTTCAGTGTTCATATTCACATTATTCACATTATTATATGATTCACATTATTCACTTTATTCCTGCCTCAGCAGGGGGTTGGACTAGAAGACCTCCAGAGGTCCCTTCCAGCTTTATTCTGAATTTGCATTTGAAAAGCCAGCATTTTAACCCCACGGGGATCTGCAGCACAGCACAATATTTTAGACGAGGCTGGCATTTCTGCCGTGCTCTCTCTCAGAGCGGGTTGTTTCCTCTCAACCTTCTTCACCGCCACATCTCTTCGCCCACCCATCCATCTGATGCGCCTCTGATGTTCCGGCCTCTTCCAAAATGGACCAGATCGCCTGGAAAGAATTGTGCTGCTCGCTTTTTGATTACAAAACCGAGAAGTATGTCATCGCCAAGAACAAGAAAGTGGGGATTCTCTACCGTGTGGTCCAGCTCTCCATCCTGATTTACATCGTGGGGTGAGGATATCTTGGTCTTTTATCTTGGCAGAATAACTCGGCTTCCTCTGCAGGTAGGGATGGGGGGAGAGCGGAATTCGCAGCACCGGGTGCAACCTGAGAGGTGCCAAGGTGAGAAGGGGAGAAGGGGAGGGGGGGAAAATTAGGGACGTGGGTCTTTCTTTCTTGACGGGAGTCTGAACCAGGGGAGGGTTTTTCCCCAGGTCTCCATCCTTCCCTGGTTGGCTGGATTGGGTCTGGGTGCAAAACAGATGTTTGGGAAGCTGGAGGCTGCATTCAGGTGCCATTCGGAGCAGCTCCTGGCTCCAGAGGTTGGGAGGCAGGTTTTTCCTGTTCGCTCGGGAGAAGGAGAACCTCGGCTTATCTGCATTTTGTGGCTGTGCGAATTCAGTGGAGTGTCTTTCTTTCTTTCTTTTGGTCCTTCTCTCTCTTTCTTCTCTCTTAACATTCCTCTGTGGATTGTCCTTCCATCCTTCCGTCCTTCCCTTCCTTCCTCTCTCTCTCTCCTCTCCTTCTTCTTCCTTCCTCCCTCCCTCCTTCTCCTTCTTTCCTTCCTTCCACCCGCCATTCTTCCCTCCCGCCCTCTCCTTCCCCCTCCCCTTCCTTCTTTCTTTCCTACCTTCCACCCTCCTTCCCACCCTCCCTCTTTCACTCCCTACTCCTTCTTCTTTCCTTTCTTCCTTCCTCACTCCCTCTCCTCTTTCCCTTCCTTCCTCTCTCTCTCCCTACTCCTTCCCCTTCCTTCCTTCCTTCCTCCTCTCCTTCTTTCCTTCTTTCCTTCCTTCCATCTTCCGTCCTTCCCTTCCTTCCTCTCTCCTCCTTTCTCCTTCCCCTTCCTCCCTCCTTCCCTCCTTCTCCTTCTTTCCTTCCTTCCACCCTCCGTCCTTCCCTCCCTCTCCTTCCTTCCGCCTCCCCTTCCTTCTCCCTTTCCTACCTTCCACCCTCCTTCCCACCCACCCTCTTTCTCCCTTTCTCCCGCATTCTTCTTTCCTTTCTTCCTTCCTCACTCCCTCTCCTTTCCTTCCTTCCACCTTCCGTCCTTCCCTTCCTTCCTCTTTCTCTCATCCCACTCCTTCCTTCCTTCCTCCCTCCTCTCCTTCTTTCCTTCCTTCCATCTTCCGTCCTTCCCTTCCTTCCTTCCTCTCTCTCTCCCCTCTCCTTCCCCTTCCTTCCTTCCTCCCTCCTTCCCTCCTTCTTTCCTTCCTTCCATCCTCCGTCCTTCCCTCCCTCTCCTTCCTTCCGCCTCCCCGTCCTTCTCTCTTTCCTACCTTCCACCCTCCTTCCCACCCATCCTCTTTCTCCCTGCTCCTTCTTCTTTCCTTTCTTCCTTCCTCACTCCCTCTCCTTTCCTTCCTTCCACCCTCCGTCCTTCCCTTCCTTCCTCTTTCTCTCCCCCCACTCCTTCCTTCCTGTCCTTCCTTCCTTTCCCCGTCCCCCTTCCTCCTTTCTTTCCTTCCTTCCTTCCACCCTGTGTCCTTCCCTTCCTTTTTCTCTCCATACTCCTTCCTATTCCTTCTTCCCTCCCTCCTCCTCTTCTTTCTTTCTTTCTTTCTTTTTCTTTCTTTCTTTCTTCCTTCCTTCCACCCTGTGTCCTTCCCTTCCTTTTTTTCTCCACACTCCTTCCTATTCCTTCTTCCCTCCCTCTTCTTTCTTTCTTTTTTTCTTTCTTTTCTTTCTTCCTTCCTTCCTTTTCCTTTTTCTTTCTTTCTCTCTCCCTCCCTCCTCCCTCTTTCTCATTTTCTTCTTTCTTTCTTTCTTTCTTTCTTTCTTTCTTTCTTTCTTTCTTTCTTTCTTTCTTTCTTTCTTTCTTTCTTTCCTTTCTTTCTCTCTCCTTCCCTCCCTCCTTTCCTCCCCATCTCACCTAAGGGAATCCTGAGGGGCTCTTAAAATATCATCTGCATTTTTTTCCTCTTGATAGAAAAGTGCTAGGGAGCTTCCTCATCCCAGCCAGCCTCTTTTGGGGTGCCTGAGGGCTGAAAAAGCCTTAAGAGACCCTGGAAACCCCTGTATCACCCACCCCCCCGCCCCAGCAGAGATTAGGGTGGTCTTGTGAGTGGAGCTAAACAGATGGGAAAATCTCTGTTCCGTCTCAGTTGGCAAGGAAGCCTAGAGATTATCTGCAGGTATTCAGATGCAGGGACACTCTGCATCTGCTCAGAGACCCTATTACCTCTCTTGGAAATGCAGCCTCTAATATTGGGGCCTTTCATTAAATCAGGGAGTCATCGAAAGAGCTGCATGACGTGAGGAAGACAAATGCTGGCAGGAGCGAGTGACTCAGCAAAATGAAAAACGTGGGACGTTAATCGCTAATTGAGGTCACCTCAAAGCTCTCGGTTTCCGCTATGAAAACCACAACCGACCTGTGTTTTTTTTATTTATTTATTTTTATTTATTTTATTTTCTTAAATTTCTATACCGCCCTTCTCCCGAAGGACTCAGGGCGGTGAACAGCCCCGAGATAAAACACATAAATACAAAAAAATTTAAAATGAATTAAAAATTGAAAAAAAAAAAAGAATTTTGTTGTGACAATACCGGTAGTCCTCGACTTACGGCCACGATCGAGCCCAAAATTTCCGCGACAGGTATTAAATGGGTTTTGCCCCGTTTTACGACCTCTCTTCGCCACAGCGGTTTTACGAAAAATCACTCCCGTTAGTCACGGGGTTGTTAAGTGAATCCGGCTTTCCCCACGGACTTGGCTCATCAGAAGGGGAACACGTGATCTGGGACACTGCAACTGTCATAAATGTGAGTCAGCGGCCGAATTTTGATCCCGTGACCTTGGGGGAGGCTGCGACAGTCGTAAGTGTGAGAACTGGTCATAAGTCACTTTTTTTCAGTGGCGTTGTAACTTTGAACGGTCACTAAATGAACTGTCATAAGTCGAGGACTACCTCTAAGCTGTTTCCTGAGAATAGAAAGAGTAGATGGGTGGAGAAATAACTTGAGTTTGCTAATGAGGAATATTCATGCTGACATCATCCATTACCTACGCACTTACATGACTATTATCATTTTTTCCCCTCCTCCCCTGTAATGGATGAAAATAAATATACCGTATTTTTCGGAGTATAAGACGCACCTTTTTCCCCCCTAAAAGGGGGTGAAAATTTAGGTGCGCCTTATACACCGAATGTAGACCCACCCACCCACTGGCCCCCACCCTTTGGCCTCTGCCTCGCAGCAGTTACCTCCTTGCAAGCAAACAGCAAGAAAAAACAGCTCCTTTCAGCTTCAGCACAGCCTAATTAGCACAAGTTGATTAGATCGGCCTCCCGACTCTCAGCTGTTTTGCTCTCAGCTGTTTTGCGCAGGGCTCTGCTGCTTGCTGCAAAGAGGTAAATTGCTGGAGCAGATTTTTTTTTCCCCCTTGTGCTAATCAAGCTATGCTGAAAACGAAACTGAAAGTAAAGCAGGCTGTTTGCTGCAAGGAGGCAAAATTGCTCAGAGGCAGAGGCAGATTTCTTTTTCTTCTTTTCCCCACCAAAAAAGGTAGGTGCGTCTTATACTCCGAAAAATACGGTATCTCTTTATTTGCTGGAATCCCTTCCACTATTTTCTGGGGTGAAATTCCTCCAGCGTGTACCGAATAAATAATAAATTTTAGTGAGACTTGATTGGTTTGGAGGTCCTGAGTTTGATGCCACAATTGTAGGCGGTCCTTGACTTACAACCACAACGGAGTCCCGAATTTCCGCTGCTCAGCAAGACAGTCGTTAAGTGAGTTTTTGCCCCATGCTACGATCTTTCCTGCCACCGTCGTTAAGCGAATCATTGCAGAGTGCAGAGAAGAGCAACTAGGATGATGAGGGGATTCATAAATATGAGCCAGTTGCCAAGCCTCTGAATTTTAATCCCATGAGCACAGAGATCAGTGGTGGGTTTCAAATTTATATACTACCGGTTCTGTGGGCGTGGCTTGGTGGGCATGGCAGGGGAAGGATACTGTAAAGTCTCCATTCCCACCCCACTCCGGGGGAAGGATACTGCAAAATCCCCATTCCCTCCCGATCAGCTGGGACTCCGGAGGCAGAGAATAGATGGGGGCGGGGCCAGTCAGAATTTTTACTACCGGTTCTCCGAACTACTCAAAATTTCCGCCACCGGTTCGCCAGAACTGGTCAGAACCTGCTGATACCCACCTCTGGTGGAGATGCTTCAAAGTTCGTAAGTGTGAAACATGGTCATAAGTCACTTTTTTTCAGTGCATTTGTAACTTCGAATGGTCACTGTTGTTAAATCGAGGACTACCTGTAAACTCTACAATGAATTTGAGTCCCGGTAATTCTTGGTTCCTAACCTGGTCTACGTCGAAGGTCACCAAAAGATCATCCAGCCTGGCTTTAAACAGCTCCAGAAAAGAGTCCATTCTCTCTAGAGGCATCTGTTCCACCAAGGAACAGATCTTAGATCTGGAAAATCTTCTGAGACAGAATCATAGAATGTGAGGGTTGCAAGGACCTTGAGATCATCTAGTCCAACCCCCTGTCCAGGGCTGGGGTATACCGTTTCAACATCCCTGAAAGATGGCCATCTAGTTTTCCTTCCTTCCTTCCTTCCTTCCTTCCTTCCTTCCTTCCTTCCTTCCTTCCTTCCTTCCTTCCTTCCTTCCTTCTCCTCTTTCTTTTCTCTCTTTCTTTCTTTTCTCTCTTTCTCTCTTTCTCTCCCTTCCTTCCTTCCTTCCCTTCCTTCCCTTCCTTCTTTTGTTTTTCTTTTTCTCTTTCTCTTTCTTTCTTTTCTTTCTTCCTTCCTCTCTTTCTTTCTTTCTGTCTTTCTCTCTTCCTCCCTCTCTCCCTTCCTTCCTTCATTTCTTTCTTTCTTTCTCTTTCTTTCTTTCTTTCTTTCTTTCTTTCTCTCTCTCTCTTCCTCCCTCCCTCCCTCTCCCTTCCTTCCTTCCCTCATCTTTCTTTTTTTCTTTCTTTCTTTCTTTCTTTCTTTCTTTCTTTCTTTCTTTCCTTCCTTCCTTCCTTCCTTCCTTCCTTCCTTCCTTTCTTTCTTTCTTTCTTTCTTTCTTTCTTTCTCTCTTCCTCCCTCCCTCCCTCCCTCCCTTCCTTCATCTCTTTCTTTCTTTGTCTTTCTGTCTTTCTGTCTTCCTCTCTCCCTTCCTTCCTTCATTTCTTTTTCTTTCTTTCTTTTTCTTTTTCTTTCTTTCTTTTTTTTCTTTCTTTCCTTCCTTCCTCTTTCTTTCTTTCTTTCTTTCTTAATTTCTCTCCCTCCCTCCCTCCCTCTCTTTCTTTCTCTCTCTCTTTTAATTTCTCTCTCTCCCTTGCCCACCCTCTCTCTCTTTCTTTCTTCTTCTTTCTTCTTCTTTCTTTCTTAATATAATTCTCCCCACATTTTACTGGTCTCTACTGAAACACATCCAAAGGAGAAGCCACCAAGCTTGAAAAGGGAGCCTTCTGAAGGCCAGCCAAGATTATCTCTCCTGAAATGCAAAACCTGAGGAAAGGAACTCTTAAACAGCCCTTGCCCGAACAGACCCATGGGCTATTTTTAATCACTTAACCTTTGACCTCCCCAGGTGGGTCTTCATGGTCAAGAAAGGGTACCAGGAAGTGGACACCTCCATCCAGAGTTCGGTCATCACCAAGGTGAAGGGCGTGGCCTTCACCAACACCTCGGAGATGGGCAAAAGGATTTGGGACGTGGTGGACTACGTCATGCCTCCTCAGGTACCAGTTAGGCCTCTGCTTACCACCACAACTCTGCCCACGATTTCTGTAGCTAAGCGAGACAGTTGTTGAGTGAGTTCTGCCTCACTTTACGGCCACCGTTAAGTGAATCACTGCCGTTGTTAAGTAAGTCGCACGGTTGTTAAGTGAATCAGGCTTCCCCCTTGACTCTCCTTGTCAGAAGGACGCAAAAGGGGAATCAACGTCATCCCGGGAGGCTGAAACCATCATAAATACGAGTCAGTTGGTGTCAAGGGCCTGAATTTTGATCACGTGACCACAGGGGGATGCTGCAACGGTCGTAAGTGTGGGAAATGGTCCTCTTGTTTTCAGGGTTGTTGTGACTTCGAGTGGTCACTAAATGAACTGTTTGTAAGTCGAGGATGACTTGTGGTGGGGCTCACTGCCCATGGTCCACATCGGCTTCAAAACTTGAAGATGGGTGGACTTCAACTCCCAGAATTCCCCAGCCAGCCATGCTGGCTGGGGAATTCTGGGAGTTGAAGTCCATCCATCTTGAAGTTGGTTGCTAAGGGACCTGTTGCTAAGAGAAACAGAAGGGACTGAAAAACTCACTGCTTTCTCTGCAGATTTCTTAATATTGGGTCAGGAGCTACCCCTGCTTCACCTCCTCTGCACTGTCTCCTCCAAATCTCTCCAAAACACGTTGTCCCTTTAAGGCTTGGATTCCAGGGTCCATCATTCCCAGCCAGATGGGGATAAATGGCCTGATCTCTTTGAGAAGTCCAGGATTAGGGAAGGGTTGTGTGTTTTGACTGGCTGAGGTTTTCTGATGGCTCAAAATAGAAGAGAAAAATTTTCCGGGCTTTCTGCAAAATGCCACAGATTAATTCCTTCCTTCCTTCCTTCCTTCCTTCCTTCCTTCCTTCCTTCCTTCCTTCCTTCCTTCCTTCCTTCCTTCCTTCCTTCCTTCCTTCCTTCCTTCCTTCCCACTTTCTCATCTTCCTTTCCCACTTTCTCATCTTCCTCCCTTCTCTCTCCTTCCTTCCTTCCCTTCCTTCGCCCTTCATCTTCCACCCCTTCCTTCCTTCCTTTCCTTCCTTCCCACTTTCTCATCTTCCTTTCTCACTTTCTCACCTTCCTCCCTTCTCACTCTCTCCTTCCTTCCTTCCCTTCCTTCTCCCTTCATCTTCCACACCTTCCTTCCTTCCTTCCTTCCCACTTTCTCATCTTCCTTTCTCACTTTCTCATCTTCCTCCCTTCTCTCTCCTTCCTTCCTTCCCTTCCTTCTCCCTTCATCTTCCACACCTTCCTTCCTTCCTTCCTTCCCACTTTCTCATCTTCCTTTCTCACTTTCTCATCTTCCTCCCTTCTCTCTCCTTCCTTCCTTCCCTTCCTTCTCCCTTCATCTTCCACACCTTCCTTCCTTCCTTCCTTCCTTCCTTCCTCCCTTCCTCCCTCCCTCCCCATTCTTCCTTCCTTCCCTTCCTTCCTTCTCATTTCCTTATCTTCCATTCCTTCCTTCCTTCTTTCCTCCCTTCTCTTCCCTTCCTTCCCATTTCATCCTTCCTCCTTCCTTCCTTCCTTCCTTCCTTCCTTCCTTCCTCCCTTCCTCCCTCCCCATTCTTCCTTCCTTCCCTTCCTTCCTTCTCATTTCCTTATCTTCCATTCCTTCCTTCCTTCTTTCCTCCCTTCCCTTCCCTTCCTTCTCATTTCATCCTTCCTTCCTTCCTTCCTTCCTTCCTTCCTTCCTTCCTCCCTTCCCTTCCTTCTCATTTCATCCTTCCTTCCTTCCTTCCCTCCTTCCTTCTTTCCTTCTCACTTCCTTATCTTTCCTTCCTTCCTTCCTTCCCACTTTCTCATCTTCCTTTCTCACTTTCTCATCTTCCTCCCTTCTCTCTCCTCCCTTCCTTCCCTTCCTTCTCCCTTCATCTTCCACCCCTTCCTTCCTTCTTTCCTTCCTTCCTTCCTCCCTTCCTCCCTCCCTCCCCATTCTTCCTTCCTTCCCTTCCTTCCTTCTCACTTCCTTATCTTCCATTCCTTCCTTTCTTCCTTCCTCCCTTCCCTTCCTTCTCATTTCATCCTTCCTTCCTTCCTTCCTTCCTTCCTTCCTTCCTTCCTTCCTTCCTTCCTTCCTTCCCTCCCTCCCTCCCTCCCTCCCTCCTTCCCTCCTTCCTTCCTTCTCACTTCCTTATCTTTCCTTCCTTCCTTCCTTTCTACCTTCCTTCCTCCCCTTCCTTCTTTTTCTCGCAAGATTCTCAAACTTTTTTTTCCTAATTTCTTCCCTCTCTTTAGGGCGAAAGTGTTTTTTTCGTAATGACCAATCTGATCATCACCCCCAACCAGCGGCAAGACACCTGCCCTGAGGTAAGATGGGACTCAGATTGGCCAGGGTGACAGGTGTGCAAGGAAATATCTTCCTTGCAAGCGGAAGGACTGAGTGTGCAAAGAGTGAGGAGCATTAGATCCAAGGAGAGAAGGATATTCGGGTAACACAGGTTCAAAACAAGAAAGGAATACATGATGAATCTTGGAGGTCTTGTAATCCAGGGGTGTCAAACTTGATTTCATTGAGGGCCACATTAGGGTTGTGTTTGATCTTCGGGGGGCCGGGGGGGAGCATGGCCAGCTTGATGTCACTCATCAGGGGCTCAGGTGGTGGCCCTAGTGCTCAGCCAGTGAAAACGGAGTCCTGAGCTCCGTTTGCAGCTCTGATGGCCTCCTGCAACCTTCAGCCAGTAAAAAACGGAGCTCAGGAGGGCTATACTAAAAATAGAAATAAAATAATTTTTTTAAAAAAATTATTATTATTATACACAACCCTCCCATGCTCCGTTTTCACTGGCAGAGGCACCCCGGGCTGGTCCTTCACTGTTTCCAGGGCGGCTAGGGGTGACATGATAGCAGTCTTCCAATATCTGAGGGGTGGCCACGGAGAAGATTTAGGGGGCAAGCTATTCTCCAAAGCACCTGAAGGCAGGACAAGAAGCAACGGGTGGAAACTAATCAAAGAGTGAAGCAACCTACAACGAAGAAGGGATTTCCTGACAGTGAGAACAATTAACCAGTGGAACAGCTGGCCACCAGAAGTTGTGGGTGCTGGAAGTTTTAAAGAAAAGATTGGATAACCATTTGTCTGAAGTGGTGTAGGGTTTCCTGCCTAAGCAGAGGGTTGGACTAGAAGACCTCCAAGGTCCCTTCCATCTATTTTATTGCTCTGCTCTGCTCTGCTCTGCTCTGCTCTGCTCTGCTCTGCTCTATTCTATTCTATTCTATTCTATTCTATTCTATTCTATTCTATTCTATTCTATTCTATTCTATTCTATTCTATTCTATTCTATT
The DNA here is from genome assembly GCA_037215915.1 of Pantherophis vulpinus. NCBI lineage: Eukaryota > Metazoa > Chordata > Lepidosauria > Squamata > Colubridae > Pantherophis > Pantherophis vulpinus. Next base: position 360,729,828 of record JAXLNS010000001.1, on the reverse strand, counting down.
CTATTCTATTCTATTCTATTCTATTCTATTCTTATTTAAGAAAAGACTGGACAACCTTTTGTCTTAAATGTTAAAGAGTGTCTCCTGTTTGAGCAGGGGGCTGGACTAGAAGATCTCCAAGGTCCCTTCCATTCTGTCATTCTGTCACAAAATGTTCCAGCCTGATAAGACTGGGACGTGCTAAGTCTTTCTCTTACATTATGGAAGGAAAGGAAAGGCAGTGATTTTGTTCAAGGTGTCTTTTGAGTTTGATGGAGGGAGGGGAAAAAAAATAAACATTATATGATTGTATTGCTCTTGGCCGCTTGGTACAAATATTTATTGGTGTTTTGCCTTTGGTCAAGGCCATTTAGGAGGTCCGATCAATTCAATGTGATGCCAAGGAAGCTATAAATAATACAATGTTCGGCTCTGGGAGATTTGGAGCGGAGAATTGCTCTTTAGCCTGAATAATCACAAGAGGAAAAGCTAAGGATGATAAATGTCAGTCTTTTAAGAGTTCTTTTAAGATTTTAAAAAGATGATTTCATCCTTCCTGTCTCCTCCAGAATCCTGGTATTCCAGATGCCTTGTGTTACCGTGACAACGACTGTCCTCGCGGAGAAGCTGTGATAGCTGGCAACGGTATAATTGCTATTAAATATTATTTCACATAGATTTGGTATTTTTATCTACTCACTGAGTCCTTCCCAAGAACTTAAAGATAGGCACATCTTAGCCTGATGAGGTGGCTCAGTGGCTAAGACACTGAGCTTGTCGATCGGAAAGGTCGGCAGTTCGGCGGTTCGAATCCCTAGTACAGATCTCCTGCGTGAGGAGGGGGTTGGACTGGATGACCTCCAAGGTCCCTTCCACCTCTGTTACTGTTAAAATTTACATGTTCTCATTTAATAATAATATAGTTCTTGCTCCAGAATTATTCCAAGTCAATCTGTCATTTGTAATTGACTGATGGTCGTTTATTATAATGAGGGTGTTGTTTTTTTTTAAATTTGATTTATATGCCGCCCTTCTCCGGAGACTCAGGGCGGCTTACAATGCACTAAGCAATAGCCTTCATACTTTTGTATATTTTTACAAAGTCAGCTTATTGCCCCCACAAACTGGGTCCTCAATTTACCTACCTTAGAAAGGATGGAAGGCTGAGTCAACCCTGAGTCAACTATGTTTCATGGCATAGTCAGCTAGATTTAATTTGGCATTTTTAGCCACCTGTCCAGAGAGCTCAGGATAGCCAGATTTTGACGTTTAATAATATTATAGGTCTCTTTGCAGAATTTAATCTAACTCAGGTCAAGCTACCGTTTGCAACAGACCGATGGTGATTTATTCTGATGATGATCGTTCGTTGCACATTTAGCCAGATGTTCAGACTGCATTTTTTTATTTTTTTTAATAAAGTCTTTATTAAGTGTCAACCTCAAATATTAATATTCAAATTAAGCTGGAAAGAAAGTAAGAAACTACAGCTAAAGTGACCCAAAAGTTATACATCCAAGAAATTGATAATATCTATGTCAGGGATAAGGGATGCAGTGGCTCAGTGGCTAAAACACTGAGCTTGTCGATCGAAAGGTTGGCAGTTCAGCAGTTCGAATCCCTGGTGTCGCGTATCGGGGTGAGCTCCTGTGACTTGTCCCAGCTTCTGCCAACCTAGCAGTTCGAAAGCAGGTAAAAAATGCAAGTAGAAAAATAGGGACCACCTTTGGTGGGAAGGAAACAGCGTTCCGTGCGCCTTTGGCATTGAGTCATGCCGGCCACATGACCACGGAGATGTCTTCGGATAGTGCTGACTCTTCAGCTTTGAAACGGAGATGAGCACCGCCCCATAGAGTTGGGAACGACTAGCACATATGCACCAGGGGAACCTTTACCTTTTCCTCAGACTGCATTTGGCATTTTTGTCCACCTATCCAGTCCTTTCCAAGAGACCTGGGATAGCCAGGTGTGGATGTGGTCTCATGGCAGGATGTCAGCTGTTCCAAGCAAAGCTACCCTTTGCATTTGACTAATGGTGAATTTGTCAATTCCGATGGTGTTCAAGGAGTGCTTACCCAGTCAGCCAGATAGATGTTTAGACTGGATTTGCCCTTTTTGTCCACCTGTTGTGGCTCCATTGCCTGAGCCTGGGCTATCAACAGATGCAGACTCTGAGAGTGAGGGAGAGGAGTTGGCAAGGCCTCCCTCTGCAGGACCCTCCTCTCTGGCAATGCCTCCGGAGGACACCGAAGGCCAAACGATAGGCTCAGAGCCAAGTACGTCCCTGCAGCCACAGGTGGACAGCGATGAAGGAGATAAGTGCTGGCTGGACCCTCGCCAGAGGCGCAGGGAGAAGCGTGCGCAGCAGAGGGGAAGGCGTGCCAGAGATTAGCTGAGTCACTGGACCACACCCCACAGGGTATAAATGTGGGTGTGGTGGCCGGTTCAGTTTGTGACGAGCAAAAACTAGAAATGATCCATGATCTCTGCATTACTGGACTTTGTCTGCTTTATCGGACTGCATTTGGATTAATCCTTGTATTGTTGAAACTCTGCCTGCTTTATCGGAATGCTTGCAGTCTAATCTTTGTTTTGTGTGAGTAAAGTCTGAATTGGCAGCTAGCCACTGGGTTGCTGCCAGCTTTATCTTCAAAGAATTTTGCCGTGTGGCTTATTAACTCCGGGCCGTCCGTGGGGGTGCGTGTGTGGTATGGAGACAGAACACCACCTATCAGGTCGTTCCCAAGCACCTGGGGTAGCCAGAGGTTGTTGTTTAATAATATGAAAGCTTTCGTGGCAGGATGTAAGCTGTTCCAAGCAAAGCTGCCTCTTGCAATTGACTGAAAAGGATTTTGTCAATGCCGATGATGTTCCAGGAGTGTTCCAGATGTTTTGGGATCTCATCCAATTCATTCCAGGCATTGACAACTCTGTTACTGAAGTCGTATTTAGCAGGAGGCTGGACTAGAAGACCTCCAAGATCCCTTCCAGCTCTATTCTGATTCCGATTCTGATTCTTTGCTTTCTTTTGCCATAGTCGTTCTCCTTCTATTTGCCGGTCTTTGCATTTTGTAATTTTTCTCCCTTTTTTTTATTACTATTGTCGCTCCTTATGGAATTACAGGTAGTCCTTGACTTAACAACAGTTTGTTTAGTGACCATTCAAAGTTACAACGGCACTGAAGAAAAGTGACTTAGGTTATGACCGTTTCTCACACAACTGTTGCAGCAACGTGATCAAAATTAGACGCTTGGCAACTGACTCATAATTATGACAGTTGCAGTGCCCCCGGGGGTCACTTGATCCCCTTTTGCTAAGCAAACGACCACGTGACTCACTTAACAACCGCGTGACTCACTTAACGACTGCATGACTCACTTAACAACTGCAGTGATTCATTTAACAACCATGGCATGAAAGGTCGTAAAATAGGGCGAACCTCACTTAACAGATGTTTCGCTTAGCCACATAAACTTTGGACTGAAATGTTGACTCGTAAGTCAAGGAATACCTGTGAAATCTCACCAGCTGCATTCAGTCACAGCAACTTCGATATGCAGGATGTTAAGGATATTGTTGTTGTGTTACCAACCAGCAGAGTGTAGAGCACAGAGAAACCTTGCTGAGAGCAATGAATAAGAGATGTGCAAACCGGTTTATCAAAAGTTTACTTTATGGTGAAAAAACAATCTCATAGTCTTTTAAATCAATCCAAGTCTTTGCCAGTTAAATCAGTCCAGTGATACAAAAATCTTCTTACCACACAAACAGTAGTTGGTTAGAATAACAAGCTCACTCTGGTTCACAAACCACGATGGTAGCAGATCCATCCAACGATGATAGCACAATGGTAGCAACTCCACACACAATGGTAGCATATCATCAACTGAATACTTTACAGTACCTTTCTTAAATACATTTACAACCAGTGATTATCTAATTACAGCATGACTCAGCATTACAATGAATCAGCAGTAAAACTTTAAAGTCACACAATACATATTCATATTAAAGTCACAGAACGCATATATTGCCTGGACAACTTGTTAGGCTCAAACCATATCCTAACACAGGATTAAAACATCGAAGTGAACAATGCCACTTCAGGGTAAGTAGAGAGGATAAATGAAGTTTTGCAACAAGATTAAAAACTCCTCTGCTAAAAAAAAAAAAATCAAACAGCACCTCTCAATAACACAATTAATTAAAATCAATTACTGCAAAAAGCAACAGCCAAGTGTTTGAAATCCCTCTGCGCTCTTCATTCCCCTAGGAGGATTAGTCATCCCTATTTTTGCTAATTATAGGATTAAGGGGGCCAATTGTTCTCTTTGGCATTTTTTCAAATAACAATTTTTTTTTTAAACAAATGGGAAAATTAAGCTGACTTTGCAAAGGTGGGGAAAAAAAAGAAGAGTGCCAGGCGATAAACAAAAGATGTAAATAACATTAAAAACCTAAGTTTTCCCTGGATGTCCCAAAGTTTGTTTTTTTTTTTCCTTCAAGAGGCAACTGGACTGAAGTGGTTCGGGAATAACGAGAGGCACAACCAAGCAAGTGACAACAGCTCTTTAATATATAGTGAGACTTCAGCAAAAACTCAGAGGCTGCAGCCCTCCTTATATACAATCCTGGAGGGACTGTCAGCCAATCAGAAACGTAGGCAGGTTTGAAACTCCCGCTCAAAAGTATCAATACATAACACCCCTCCCTTCCCAGAAGGCACTAACATTAAAAATTTACATATGTACACACAAAATCTCGCAGGTGCTTAGGACGAGTTCTCGCCCTAGTTGACCTGCGCAGTTCAGTGTTTGGCGGGGCGTCGAGCTGGTCGGAGGGACTCTCTGTCTCTCCCGGCTCCGCCAATGGAACCTCCTGGATTTTCTCCGGGGCGTGGTTATCCCCGGCTGGGAGTGGCGACTCGCTGGGGCAGCGCTGGAACCAGGGCTTGTCAGCTAAGTATTCTCGCGGCCCCGGGCTTGAGTTAGCTGTGTTGGAAAAGTTATTTGAGTTAGGCTCGGAGATGTCTAAGTTGATGTTTGCTTCGCTGACTACCCTTTTTCTCAGTTGGTCTATGTGGCGCTTCCAGAGTCTGTCCACCCCCACGTCAACCGTGTAGGATTTTGGGCCGGTTATGCCCACTATGGTTCCTGCAACCCATAGAGGTCCGCTAGCATAATTGCGAGCGAACACTGGGGACCCGACCTGGAACTGTCTAAGCCCGGAGGTCTCCCCCTTGAAGTTCTCGTGTGTGTAATTTGGGTGAAGCCTGTCTAATACACACCGAAGCTTCCTGCCCATGAGGAGCTCGGCTGGACTTCTCCCTGTGGCCGTGCATGGGGTGGCGTGCTGGACCGCTAGGAATTGGTCTATCCTGGCCTGCCAGTCCCCGTTATCTAGCCTAGACAATGCTTCCTTGGCTGTTCGTACAAAACGTTCAGCCAATCCGTTAGAAGCCGGATGAAAGGGAGCCGACAGGGCATGGCGTATGCCCAGTCCGGCCAAGAAACCCTCAAACAAGGTTGCCGTGAATTGGGGGCCATTGTCTGATACCAACGTGTCTGGTAGGCCATGTGTGGCAAATAGTTTACGGAGGGCCTTGATTACTGCCTCAGCCGTGGTAGAGGGCATTAAAATTATCTCGAGCCACTTAGAGAAGGCGTCGACTACAATTAAGAATGTTTGCCCATGGAAGGGGCCAGCGAAATCGATATGAATCCTCCCCCATGGCCCTTTTGGTTTCTCCCACTCGCGGATGGGCGCTACAGGGGGATCGGGGCGAGACTCCTGGCAGGGTCTGCACTTCCCCACCCACTCGGCGATAACTTGGTCCATGTTGGGCCACCACACGTAACTACGGGCCAGACTCTTCATCCTAACAATGCCCGGATGCCCCTCATGTAGTAAATCCAATACCCGTGAGCGAAGTTTCGTTGGAATTACAACCCTGTCACCCCACAACAAACACCCCCCTTGCATGAACAGTTCGTTACGTTTGTTAACATAACCCTGGTATTCTCCCCCGTCCACTTTGGTCGGCCACCCTTTTAGCACCCAACCCATTACAGTGCGGATGATTGGGTCTCTGGCCGAGGCTTTTGCCACCTCACACGAGGAAATAGGCCCCAAAGTCAAGGTGTCCATTAAGAGAACGGAGGCTTCAGGCGTTGGGTTGGCAAGGAGATCAGGCAGGGGGCAGCGGCTGAGGGCATCCGCGTGACCCAAGGTCCGTCCGGGTCGATGGACAAGCCGATACGAGTAGGCCGACAGAAAAATGGCCCATCTAGTCAAACGTGGGGAAAGGGCAGCGGGGGTCGGCCTATCGCCCGCCAAAAGTCCTAGCAAGGGCCGGTGGTCAGTCACAAGTTTGAATTGTCGGCCAAAAAGATACTCGTGGAACTTTTTGACCCCCGCAATTGCAGCCAGAGCCTCTCTGTCCAATTGGCTATAGTTTCGCTCTGCGCTTGACAGTGTGCGAGAGTAAAAGGCGATGGGCGCCTCTAGGCCGTTCGGCAGTCTATGGCCTAGGACTGCACCAACTCCTACGGGGGAGGCGTCACAAACCAATACAAGCGGTAGCGCAGCGTTGTATTGGATTAGGAAACTGTCTTCCGATAGAAGTTCCTTTACTGCCTCAAAAGCGGCTGCTTGCGGTTTCCCCCAGACCCATGGTACATTCTTTCCCAGTAGTTTGTGTAGGGGATCTGCAATGGTGGCCTTGTCCTTGAGGAACATTGCGTAAAAATTAAGTAGTCCAAGGAAGGCTTGGAGCTCTGCTTTGGTCTTGGGGGCAGGTGCGCTCTTAATAGCTCTCACCTTGCTTTTGGTAGGGTGGATGCCTGTGCCGTCCACCCTGTACCCCAAAAATTCGACGGAAGGGACAGCAATCATGCATTTGTTCTTTTTTAGTCTCAGTCCCGCTTCCCTAAATCTAGATAGGACGTTCCTAACTCTGTCCCCTAGTTGACGTTCGTCCTGAGCACTGACTAGAACGTCATCAAAGTAGGGCACCACTCCGAGGAGCCCTTGCAGAAGGCGCTCCATGGTGCTCTGAAACAGGCCGGGTGCGACGCTCACCCCAAACTGGAGTCTGGTGCATTTGAATGCACCCCTATGAGTTACAATCGTTTGCGCCTCAGCTGTGGCATCGTCAACTGGTAGTTGTTGATAGGCCTGGGCCAGGTCTAATTTGGCAAAAATTTTTCCGGGCCCCAGGGAGTGTAGTAGATGATGCATGATCGGCACCGGATAGGCGCTCGGCTGCAAAGCCTTGTTGATCGTGCACTTATAGTTGGCGCAAATCCTGATTGAGCCGTCAGATTTAACTGGGGTCACTATAGGGGTTTCCCACTTTGCATGGTCAACGGGAACCAGCACCCCTTGTTTAATTAATTTGTCCAGTTCCGCATCGATCTTGGGTTTCAATGCGAACGGCACCCGTCTGGCCTTAAGTCTTATTTGGGCTACGTTGGGGTCTAAATTGAGGGAGATAGGGGTCCCCACATACTTGCCCAACGTGTCCCCGAAAACGTCCTGGAACTCGGTCAGGAGACTGTCCTTTAACGATGACTTGAGCATCTGGTGGACGCCGGTGAAGCCCATGCCGAGGGCTCGGAACCACCCCATGCCGAGAAGGCTGGGAAGCTGCTTCGTGACGATGGTCAGCGGCAGGTTTCTTTCGTAGTCTCCGTAGGTGACTCGGAACATGCCCACACCTTCGAGGAGGACTCGGTTCCCCTGGTAGTCTAGGATGCGCAGTCTCTGTCTGGAGAGCTGGTCCTTCCGGAACGATGGCAGGAGGGTCTTTAGGGTCGCCCAAGACATTATGGAGAGAGCTGATCCGGTGTCGATCTCCATTGAGCAAGGCTTGCCGTTGATTTCGACCACCGTGCTGACTTTGTCCTCGACTTCCGCGCTGGCCTGGTCTATGTGAATGCTGCGGCCATCTCGAGGTTCAAATTCGCGCCGTTTTTTCGCGCCGCCTTCTCTCGTTGGCTGTTTCTGGCGCGCTGATTCTGGTTGGCTGCGACGCTCACGTGGTTGGTGTTTTCTGGGCAGAATGGCTCTACAGACTCGCGCCAAGTGCCCTTTTTTTCTCGCAACGCCTGTAAATCGCCTCCCTGTACTTGCAGGACAGCCTGTCATGGTGTCCTCCGCAGCTGGGACAGCTTCGCCGTGGGCTGCCGGTGTCTTTTCTCTGGTGCTCAGTTCGGAAAACGTCCTCATCCGACTCGGACTCTGAGCTGGATCCGGCGTCTTCTCTGTGCACCGGGGCAGACTTGGGGTTATCTTTGCTGGTCAGCGGACGCTGCAGCGTTTCTGCGGCTTTTGTGGAGGCTTCGTGAGCCCTGGCCTCGTCTAGGGCTCCAGCAAGCGTCAGATCAGTTTTGGCGAGCAGGCGCCGTTGTAGCCTAATGTCCCGAACGCCACAGATAAGTTGCTCAAGCAACGCATCGTCCAAGTCTCTATAGTCGCAATGAGTTGCGGCTTTTCTCAGGCTGGCCATGTAAGCGCTGACCGGTTCTCCCTCTCGCTGAACGCGCTGTCTGAGTTGGTATCGTTGCACGAACTTGGAGGGCACGGGAGCGTAGTGAGCCCGGAGCGTGGCCATCAGGGTGTCCCAGGAGACGGTCTGGACCGGAGTTGGCTCACACAGTGACTCTGCCATCTCGAACACGTCGGGTCCGCAGTGGCTTAGGAAGAGGGCCCTCTTCCGATTCGCGGAGAGCCCTTGCATGTCGCTGGCTTCTAGCGAACATTCGAACCTCGTTAGGTACGAGACCCATTTTTCGCGGGTCGGATCAAAAGGCTTGGGCGGAACGTAGGCAGACATGTTCGGTATGCCTCCTGTAGTTTGCCTCGTCGCCTAGCTGAAGCTCGTGTCTCACTGGGTCGCTTCTTGTGCTCTCTATCCCACCTTCGTCGCCAATGAAGTGGTTCGGGAATAACGAGAGGCACAACCAAGCAAGTGACAACAGCTCTTTAATATATAGTGAGACTTCAGCAAAAACTCAGAGGCTGCAGCCCTCCTTATATACAATCCTGGAGGGACTGTCAGCCAATCAGAAACGTAGGCAGGTTTGAAACTCCCGCTCAAAAGTATCAATACATAACATGGACTTTCTGGTTTTTCTTTGAAGACATTTCGCTTCTCCTCCAAGAAGCTTCTTCCGCTCTGACTGGATGGTGGGGGAATGGAAGGATTTATGTTCCTTGCAGACAGCTGGTCATTTGCATCCTTTTAGAGGGTTGTTGAGGCCACTTGGAGGTTTGTCTGTGTCCTCAGGGTCCAATCAATGGGTGTGGAGTTTTCTATAACACGATCGCCAGTTGCGTCCCTTTCTGGAACGGGACTCGTTAAATACGGTCACTCATGCCCTCGTCACTTCCCGCCTGGACTACTGCAATGCTCTCTACATGGGGCTCCCCTTGAGGAGCACCCAGAGGCTCCAGCTGGTCCAGAATGCGGCCGCGCGGGTGGTTATGGGAGCGACGGGGCGCTCCCATGTGACCCCCCTCCTGCGCGAGCTGCTCTGGCTCCCGGTGGTCTTCCGGGTGCACTTCAAGGTTTTGGTTACCACCTTTAGAGCGCTCCATGGCTTAGAACCGGGGTATCTACGAGACCGCCTTCTGCCACCGGTAGCCTCTCACCGACCAGTACGCTCCCATAGAGAGGGGCTCCTCAGAGTGCCGTCGGCCAAACAATGTCGACTGGCGGCCCCCAGGGGGAGAGCCTTCTCTGTGGGGGCACCCGCCATCTGGAACGAGCTCCCCCCGGAGATACGGAGGATCCCAGACCTGCGCGCTTTCCGCCGTGCCATCAAAACATTTCTTTTCCAGCAGGCCGGCTTGGCCTAACCTCTCTTTTAAACTGTTTTTTCAAAACTTTTAAAATTTTTAAATTTTAAATTTGTCTTATGAATTTGGGATGTTTTAAATTTCATTTTCTGGGCCAATTATTTAATTGTATTTTAATGGTTTTTAAACATTTGTATTATATGTATTTTATTTGGCTGTTCACTGCCCTAAGTCCTTCGGGAGTAGGGCGGTATACAAATTCAATTAATAATAATAATAATAATAATAATAATAATAATAATAATAATAATAATAATAATAATAATAATAATAATAATAATAATCCTTTCAGCAGTTCCAAGAAGGCTCCACACCCATTTGCACCACTCAGGTGACCCTGAGGACACAGATAAATCTCCAAGTGGCCTCAAGGCCTCCCTAAAAGGATGCAAATGACCAGCTGTCTGCAAGGAGTGTAAATCCTTCCATTCCCCGCCATTTGGTCAGAGCTGAAGAAGCTTCTTGGATGAGAAGCGAAACGTCTTCAAAAGAAAAAAACAAGAAATTCCAGTTGCCTCTTGAAAAAAAGGACCTTTGGAACAACCATGATCTGGATGGCTGAGAATCTCCGCAGACATTTTCCTTGGGTGGATTTGAAGGGGCTTTAAAATTGTTTTTCCAAAGGATAATTTTAGCCTTTCCTTATTTCCTAAACCTGACACTTTTTTCCGAGCTGCAAAGAAAGATATTCCTGTCACCCCAGATGATTACACTGGGATTAACAGTGAGAAAAATAAAGATGATTACACTGGGATTAACAGTGGAATAAAGATGTATTTTGTACATTGGGATTAACAGTGGAAGGATAAAAGAAAAGGTTAAATTAGAAAATTGATAGCTATAATTGGGATATTGTTTAGATATGTATAACAATTGTGATAATTTGAACATTTATTACCTAAGTGAAAAATAATAATAATAATAATAATAATAATAATAATAATAATAATAATAATAATAATAATAATAATAATAATAATAATAATAATAATAATAATAATTTTATTTCTATACCGCCCTTCTCCCGAAGGACTCAGGGCGGTGTACAGCCAATTTGAAAACACAAGACACAACAATAATTAAAAATTAAAATAATTAAATAGATTTGGCCGATTTAAAACCCCAAAAATTAAAATACCCCAATTTAAAATTATTATATTGACAGCCCTGCCTGGCGGAACAACAAGGTTTTGAGGGCACAGTGAAATACAGTGAAATTTCCGGGGGCAGTTCATTCCACAGGGCTGGGGCTCCCACAGAGAAGGCCCTCCCCCTGGGTGTCGCCAGCCGACATAACTTGGCCAACGGCACCCTGAGGAGACCCTCTCTGTGGGAACGGACTGGTCGGTGGGAGGCTATTGGTGGCAGAAGTCGGTCTCGAAGGTACCCGGGTCCTGTGCCATGGAGCGCTTTAAAGGTGGTGACCAGCACCTTGAATTACACCTGGAAGACCACTGGGAGCCAGTGCAGCTCGCGCAGGAGAGGTGTCACGCGGGCACAACGAGGTGCGCCCATAACCACCCGCGCGGCCGCATTCTGGACCAGCTGGAGCCTCCGAGTGCTCTTCAAGGGGAGCCCCATGTAGAGAGCATTACAATAGTCCAGCCGGGAGGTGACAAGGGCATGAGTGACCGTGCGCAAGGCGTCCCGGTCCAGAAAGGGCTGTAACTGGCGGATCAGGCGAACCTGATAAAAGGCCCCCCTGGCCACGGCCGTCATATGCTCTTCTAAAGACAGCCGTGCATCCAGGAGGACACCCAGATTGCGAGCCCTCTCTGTGGGGGGCAGAGATTCACCCCCAATAGTCAGCGATGGCAACTGCTGACTATATCGGGGCGCCGGAAGCCACAGCCACTGGGTCTTGGAAGGGTTGAGTCTGAGCCTGTTCCTCCCCATCCAGACCCGCACGGCCTCCAGGCAGCGAGACATCACATCAAGGGCATCGTTGGGGTGGTCTGGGGTGGAGAAAACTGAAACAATATATGATTATGATTATGATTTATAAACAAAAATTACTTAATTGGTGTTATATAAATGATATGGTTTGTTAGATAGAATTTAGGATAATTGGGAAATTGTGTTAAAGAGCATTATTTGAATTAAGAACTATGTTTAAATGTTAAATTGCTATATTTCCAAAATTAAAAAGATAAGATTTAAATTTGATAAAAGTAATAATGGAATAAAGAGTTAATGAGCATAATGAAACATAAATATGTTTGAATTGTATTGTTAATAGTGAGGATTTAGGGTAAGAATTGTTGTATTATGAGTTATTAATTGAATTAAGAATTAAGGTGGGTTAATAGAAAGGTTATTGTTTTGATTAAGTAAATATGTGTTAATTTTTTTTTTGTATATGTGATCTAAGATTTAGAAATAAGTGCTATGGCAAAATAGAATAGATAAAAGTTTGTTAAAGATTTTGTTAAAAATTGAACAAAAGTGATGACCGAATCAAAGCTCTGTTCCGAAAGGATGTAATTTGTATGTTTGGAAAAAAAATAAAAACCTTTTTGCAAAAAAACTCCCAAACCCACCTCAAAATAGACTTTGCAAAGGTGAATTTACAACTCCACCCATTTGCCGTGTGTAGTGTGTTCGGTTGCGACCGCCATCTTGACTTTTTTGACCTATTTGCCACCGTGCCTGCCATTATCCCTCCTCCCGAGCCCACCTGAAAAATTATTCCAGCGACTCACAAAATTATAACCTGGCTGACGTTTTCCTAATCCTTTCCTTCGCTCCTACAGGTATCAAGACCGGAATATGTATAAAAATGGGGAATAATATCAGCGGGACGTGCGAAATCCTAGCTTGGTGCCCGGTGGAGAAGAAAGACAAAACAAAGTGAGTTCGGAAAAAAACAAACAGACCCACAAAACAAAACATCTTTTCCATAGAAGCTGAGGCCCTGAAGGCTAGAATTGGGAGGGTCCCTTGAGGTCATCTAGTCAACCCCTCACTCAGTATAGAATTCAAGTTAAAGCATCTGTGAGAAATGGCACGCAAGCCCTCCGTTTGAACCTAAAAAGGGGAGCCCACCGTCTCTGCGTCCGTGATTCCATCGTGATATGGAAACTTCAGGAAGTTGATTTACGACCACAAATAATTTCAGAACTTCTTTTGCTGAGCGAGACGGTTGTTAAGAGAGAGAGAGAGAGATGTGCCTGATTTTACGGCCTTTTTTTCCCCCTACGGTTGTTAAGTGAATCACTGCAGTTGCTAAGCAAGTCCAGCTTCCCCATTGTCTTTGCTTGTCAGAAGCCAGCAGGGAAGGTTGCAGATAGTGATCACGTGACCCCAGGATTCTGTAACTTCGAACAATTGTTGAATTCATCGTTGTAAGTCAAGGACTACTCATATAATGGATTTGATCTCTTTGTGACATCACTGTAAGTCTACTGGACAAGGATCAATGGATAGAAACTAGGGGAGAACCAACCTAGAACTAAGGAGAAATTTCCTAACAGTTAGAACAATTAACCAGTGGAACAGCTTGCCACCAGAGGTTGTAAATGCTCCATCACTGGAACTTTTTAAGAAGATATTGGACAACTATTTGTCTGAAGTGGTGTAGGGTTTCCTGCCTGAGCAGGGGTTTGGACTAGAAGACCTCTAAGGTCCCTTCCAACTCTGTTATATGTATTCCTATTCCTATTTCTATTCTATTCTCTATTCTATTCTCTATTCTATTCCCTATTTCTATTTCTATTTATTTCTATTTTTATTTCTATTATTTCTATTTCTATTATTTCTATTTCTATTTATTTCTATTTCTATTTCTATTATTTCTATTTCTATTATTTCTATTTCTATTTATTTCTATTTCTATTTCTATTATTTCTATTTCTATTTATTTCTATTTCTATTATTTCTATTTCTATTATTTCTATTTATTTCTATTTCTATTTCTATTTATTTCTATTTCTATTTCTATTATTTCTATTTCTATTATTTCTATTTCTATTTATTTCTATTTCTATTTCTATTATTTCTATTTCTATTATTTCTATTTCTATTATTTCTATTTCTATTTATTTCTATTTCTATTATTTCTATTTCTATTTTTTCTATTTCTGTTATTTCTATTTCTATTTCTATTATTTCTATTTCTATTTCTATTTCTGTTCTGAAAGAATTCACTTAACCAATCTATTTATTCATTTTTAAGATCAGCTCTTCTGGCCGATGCGGAAAATTTCACGGTTTACGTTAAGAACAGCATCCGTTTCCCTAAGTTTAATTTTTCCAAGTAAGTTTTTCCTCCTTTTTTTTCTTCTTTTAATCGTTTTTGTCACCATTCTAGGAAATGTTCTGCCTGCTGGAACAAGTTGCCAAATTTTGGGAGAAGTCAGGTTGGGAGAAAAAAACAAACAGAAGAGGGCTCCGTGGATATGTAGATCAAAATTTATGGGAGAGGAGATTACGAAAAGGAAAGGAACAATAAACAGCTTTTCCAAGATGACCTGTCGTGGTCCACCAGCAGCCTGCAGAGCTGGCAGCACAGTCGGATAGTGAGGAGGCTGGGGAGGACCATGGGCCAGTCCTGGTGTCTGGGGAAGGCCCGGATGAGGGCTCTGCGTCGGAGGCAGAGATGGGGCCAGGGCTATCTGGGAGTGATGCATGGACTCCGGAGCCTCCAGAGTCGGACAGCAGAGAGGCAGAGGAACAGGAGGAGCCTGTTCCTAGTGCGCCCATGCGCAGAGCTGCCAGAAGGCAAGAATAGTTAAAACTAAAGGGACAACTCGGGAGTAAGGCCTGGAGATGATTGGCCCCTTCCATAAGGCTTAAAAGAGCAGCAAAGGCTCGTGGGCTCTTTGTAGGAAAGCAACGTTGTTAATTCTGTTCCCAGTCGGCATCTCTGTTTGATTCTGGACTCCGTGTGGCTTTGCCAAGTAGGTCTTTGGCAGAGTGTCAAGGGAGATAAAGATGGGTGATTATCCCAAAGGACTTTTTGCAACTAATTGGGACTCAGCTGTGAATGAACGTAATTCACAGCTGTTGCAATAAAAGAGGTTTTTGGGACTACTTGTGTGTTTCAGGAAGCCTAGATCACAACATGACTGATTTAAGTGCTGCTGGAAGACTGAAATTCCAACTGATAGCGTCCCATGTTTTAACGTATTTTTTAAAATTAAATTTCAAAGGCCATCAGCTCCCTAAGACTCTGGGCAGCATAAAACATTACAATTATAAAAAACAATAGGTACATGAAAAAAGAACAATGTGCCCACCAGAACAAGCATTCCTATTTAATAAAGTCCGGTGCAGGTAGTTCTCGACTTACGACCACAAATTGGGCCCAAAAAATTCCATTCCTAAGCAAGACAGTTGTTAAATGAGTTTTGCCACCCTTTCGCGAAATTTCTTGCCACCGTCGTTAAGGGAATCACTGCTTTAACATGGACATTAAGTGAATCTGGCAACCTCATTGATTCTGCTTGTCAGAAGGTCGCAAAAGGGACAATGAAACCCGTCATAAATCTGAACTAGTTGCCAAGCATCTTAATTTTGATCATGTCACCACGAGGATGCTGCCACGGCCGTAAGTGTGAAACACTGGCTACAGTGACACTGTAACCACTGAACGGTCACTAAATGAATTGTTATAAGTCGAGGACTAACCTGGAGTAGCTTGCCCTTCAGCATCGGTTATTGTTTTCAGCACCGTCATATATTCCGAACGGTTGCTAAATGAATGGTCATTAAGTGAGGATTACCTCACTTAATGACCACTGCAATAACGAGACAGCCTGTGTTGCTGATTTTTTGAATACCCTTCTTACTTCCCTGTCTTTCGGATGTAGAACCAACGTCCTCGACACCAAAAACGATGCTTATTTGAAAAATTGTCACTATGGAGCAGACCAACCGTACTGCCCCATCTTCTCACTGGGGAAACTGATCAACTGGGCTGGGAGCAACTTCCACGAGATGGCATCAGAGGTATGGGGGAAAAAAGTGGTCTGCTCCTTCCTTTTAGCTGGTGGTCTGTCATAAAGGGATCTCCTCCTCATGATTGGTCCAGAGTCACCCAGCTTGCTTTCATGCCTAAGGTAGGACTAGAACTCACAGTTTCCTGGTGATTGCCACAAAGCTGGCTTTCGTGCCTAAGGTGGGACTAGAACTCACAGTCTTCTAGTGATTGGCCCAAAGTCACTCACTAGCTTTCATGCCTGAGGCGGGACTAGAACTCACTGTCTCCTGGTGATTGGCCCAAAGTCACCCAGCTGGCTTTCATGCCTGAGGCGGGACTAGAACTCACCATCTGGTGATTGGCCCAAAGTCACCCAGCTGGCTTTCATGCCTGAGGCGGGACTAGAACTCACTGTCTCCTGATGATTGGCCCAAAGTCACCCAGCTGGCTTTCATGCCTGAGGTGGGACTAGAACTCACTGTCTCCTGGTGATTGGCTCAAAGTCACCCAGCTGGCTTTCATGCCTGAGGCGGGACTAGAATTCACTGTCTCCTGGTGATTGGCCCAAAGTCACCCAGCTGGCTTTCATGCCTGAGGCGGGACTAGAACTCACCATCTGGTGATTGGCTCAAAGTCACCCAGCTGGCTTTCATGCCTGAGGCGGGACTAGAACTCACCGTCTCCTAGTGAGTGGCCCAAAGTCACCCAGCTGGCTTTCATGCCTGAGGCGGGACTAGAACTCACCGTCTCCTAGTGAGTGGCCCAAAGTCACCCAGCTGGCTTTCATGCCTGAGGCGGGACTAGAACTCACCGTCTCCTGGTGATTGGCCCAAAGTCACCCAGCCGGCTTTCATGCCTGAGGCGGGACTAGAACTCACCGTCTCCTGGTGATTGGCCCAAAGTCACCCAGCCGGCTTTCATGCCTGAGGCGGGACTAGAACTCATTGTCTTCTAGTGAGTGGCCCAAAGTCACCCAGCCGGCTTTCATGCCTGAGGCGGGACTAGAACTCATTGTCTCCTAGTGATTGGCCCAAAGTCACCCAGCCGGCTTTCATGCCTGAGGCGGGACTAGAACTCATTGTCTCCTAGTGAGTGGCCCAAAGTCACCCAGCTGGCTTTCATGCCTGAGGCGGGACTAGAACTCACTGTCTCCTAGTGATTGGCCCAAAGTTACCCAGCCGGCTTTCATGCCTGAGGCGGGACTAGAACTCACTGTCTCCTAGTGAGCGGCCCAAAGTCACCCAGCCGGCTTTCATGCCTGAGGCGGGACTAGAACTCATTGTCTCCTAGTGAGTGGCCCAAAGTCACCCAGCCGGCTTTCATGCCTGAGGCGGGACTAGAACTCACTGTCTCCTAGTGAGTGGCCCAAAGTCACCCAGCCGGCTTTCATGCCTGAGGCGGGACTAGAACTCACCATCTGGTGATTGGCTCAAAGTCACCCAGCTGGCTTTCATGCCTGAGGCGGGACTAGAACTCACTGTCTCCTAGTGAGTGGCCCAAAGTCACCCAGCTGGCTTTCATGCCTGAGGCGGGACTAGAACTCACTGTCTCCTAGTGAGTGGCCCAAAGTCACCCAGCTGGCTTTCATGCCTGAGGCGGGACTAGAACTCACCGTCTCCTGGTGATTGGCCCAAAGTCACCCAGCCGGCTTTCATGCCTGAGGCGGGACTAGAACTCATTGTCTTCTAGTGAGTGGCCCAAAGTCACCCAGCCGGCTTTCATGCCTGAGGCGGGACTAGAACTCATTGTCTCCTAGTGAGTGGCCCAAAGTCACCCAGCTGGCTTTCATGCCTGAGGCGGGACTAGAACTCACTGTCTCCTAGTGATTGGCCCAAAGTTACCCAGCCGGCTTTCATGCCTGAGGCGGGACTAGAACTCACTGTCTCCTAGTGAGTGGCCCAAAGTCACCCAGCCGGCTTTCATGCCTGAGGCGGGACTAGAACTCACCGTCTCCTGGTGATTGGCCCAAAGTCACCCAGCCGGCTTTCATGCCTGAGGCGGGACTAGAACTCATTGTCTCCTAGTGAGTGGCCCAAAGTCACCCAGCCGGCTTTCATGCCTGAGGCGGGACTAGAACTCACTGTCTCCTAGTGAGTGGCCCAAAGTCACCCAGCCGGCTTTCATGCCTGAGGCGGGACTAGAACTCATTGTCTCCTAGTGATTGGCCCAAAGTCACCCAGCCGGCTTTCATGCCTGAGGCGGGACTAGAACTCACTGTCTCCTAGTGAGTGGCCCAAAGTCACCCAGCTGGCTTTCATGCCTGAGGCAGGACTAGAACTCACTGTCTCCTAGTGAGTGGCCCAAAGTCACCCAGCCGGCTTTCATGCCTGAGGCGGGACTAGAACTCATTGTCTCCTAGTGATTGGCCCAAAGTCACCCAGCCGGCTTTCATGCCTGAGGCGGGACTAGAACTCACTGTCTCCTAGTGAGTGGCCCAAAGTCACCCAGCTGGCTTTCATGCCTGAGGCGGGACTAGAACTCACTGTCTTCTGGTGATTGGCCCAAAGTCACCCAGTTGCTTTTATGCCCAAGTTGGAACTAGAACTCACCGTATCCTGGTGATTGGCCCAAAGTCACCTAGCTGGCTTTCATGCCTAAAGTGGGACTAGAACTCACCGTCTCCTGGTGATTGGCCCAAAGTCACCTAGCTGGCTTTCATGCCTAAAGTGGGACTAGAACTCACCGTCTCCTGGTGATTGGCCCAAAGTCACCTAGCTGGCTTTCATGCCTGAGGCGGGACTAGAACTCATTGTCTCCTAGTGATTGGCCCAAAGTCACCCAGCCGGCTTTCATGCCTGAGGCGGGACTAGAACTCACTGTCTCCTAGTGATTGGCCCAAAGTCACCTAGCTGGCTTTCATGCCTGAGGCGGGACTAGAACTCATTGTCTCCTAGTGATTGGCCCAAAGTCACCTAGCTGGCTTTCATGCCTGAGGCGGGACTAGAACTCATTGTCTCCTAGTGATTGGTCCAAAGTCACCCAGCTGGCTTTCATGCCTGAGGCGGGACTAGAACTCACTGTCTTCTGGTGATTGGCTCAAAGTCACCCAGTTGCTTTTATGCCCAAGTTGGAACTAGAACTCACCGTATCCTGGTGATTGGCCCAAAGTCACCTAGCTGGCTTTCATGCCTAAGGTGGGACTAGAACTCACTGTCTCCTGGTGATTGGCCCAAAGTCACCTAGCTGGTTTTCATGCCCAAGTTGGAACTAGAACTCACCGTCTCCTGGTGATTGGCCCAAAGTCACCTAGCTGGCTTTCATGCCTGAGGCGGGACTAGAACTCACTGTCTCCTAGTGAGTGGCCCAAAGTCACCCAGCTGGCTTTCATGCCTGAGGCGGGACTAGAACTCACGGTCTCCTAGTGAGTGGCCCAAAGTCACCCAGCTGGCTTTCATGCCTGAGGCGGGACTAGAACTCACCGTCTCCTAGTGAGTGGCCCAAAGTCACCCAGCTGGCTTTCATGCCTGAGGCGGGACTAGAACTCATTGTCTCCTAGTGAGTGGCCCAAAGTCACCCAGCTGGCTTTCATGCCTGAGGCGGGACTAGAACTCACTGTCTCCTAGTGATTGGCCCAAAGTTACCCAGCCGGCTTTCATGCCTGAGGCGGGACTAGAACTCACTGTCTCCTAGTGAGCGGCCCAAAGTCACCCAGCCGGCTTTCATGCCTGAGGCGGGACTAGAACTCATTGTCTCCTAGTGATTGGCCCAAAGTCACCCAGCCGGCTTTCATGCCTGAGGCGGGACTAGAACTCACTGTCTCCTAGTGAGTGGCCCAAAGTCACCCTGATGGCTTTCATGCCTTAGGTGGAACTAGAACTCACCGTCTCCTGTTGATTGGCCCAAAGTCACCCAGTTGCTTTTATGCCCAAGTTGGAACTAGAACTCACCGTATCCTGGTGATTGGCCCAAAGTCACCTAGCTGGCTTTCATGCCTAAAGTGGGACTAGAACTCACCGTCTCCTGGTGATTGGCCCAAAGTCACCTAGCTGGCTTTCATGCCTAAAGTGGGACTAGAACTCACCGTATCCTGGTGATTGGCCCAAAGTCACCTAGCTGGCTTTCATGCCTAAAGTGGGACTAGAACTCACTGTCTCCTGGTGATTGGCCCAAAGTCACCTAGCTGGCTTTCATGCCTTAGGTGGAACTAGAACTCACCGTCTCCTGTTGATTGGCTCAAAGTCACCCAGTTGCTTTTATGCCCAAGTTGGAACTAGAACTCACCGTATCCTGGTGATTGGCCCAAAGTCACCTAGCTGGCTTTCATGCCTAAGGTGGGACTAGAACTCACCGTATCCTGGTGATTGGCCCAAAGTCACCTAGCTGGCTTTCATGCCTAAAGTGGGACTAGAACTCACCGTCTCCTGGTGATTGGCCCAAAGTCACCTAGCTGGCTTTCATGCCTAAAGTGGGACTAGAACTCACCGTCTCCTGGTGATTGGCCCAAAGTCACCTAGCTGGCTTTCATGCCTGAGGCGGGACTAGAACTCATTGTCTCCTAGTGATTGGCCCAAAGTTACCCAGCCGGCTTTCATGCCTGAGGCGGGACTAGAACTCACTGTCTCCTAGTGATTGGCCCAAAGTCACCTAGCTGGCTTTCATGCCTGAGGCGGGACTAGAACTCATTGTCTCCTAGTGATTGGCCCAAAGTCACCTAGCTGGCTTTCATGCCTGAGGCGGGACTAGAACTCATTGTCTCCTAGTGATTGGTCCAAAGTCACCCAGCTGGCTTTCATGCCTGAGGCGGGACTAGAACTCACTGTCTTCTGGTGATTGGCTCAAAGTCACCCAGTTGCTTTTATGCCCAAGTTGGAACTAGAACTCACCGTATCCTGGTGATTGGCCCAAAGTCACCTAGCTGGCTTTCATGCCTAAGGTGGGACTAGAACTCACAGTCTTCTAGTGATTGGCCCAAAGTCACTCACTAGCTTTCATGCCTGAGGCGGGACTAGAACTCACTGTCTCCTGGTGATTGGCCCAAAGTCACCCAGCTGGCTTTCATGCCTGAGGCGGGACTAGAACTCACCATCTGGTGATTGGCCCAAAGTCACCCAGCTGGCTTTCATGCCTGAGGCGGGACTAGAACTCACTGTCTCCTGATGATTGGCCCAAAGTCACCCAGCTGGCTTTCATGCCTGAGGTGGGACTAGAACTCACTGTCTCCTGGTGATTGGCTCAAAGTCACCCAGCTGGCTTTCATGCCTGAGGCGGGACTAGAATTCACTGTCTCCTGGTGATTGGCCCAAAGTCACCCAGCTGGCTTTCATGCCTGAGGCGGGACTAGAACTCACCATCTGGTGATTGGCTCAAAGTCACCCAGCTGGCTTTCATGCCTGAGGCGGGACTAGAACTCACCGTCTCCTAGTGAGTGGCCCAAAGTCACCCAGCTGGCTTTCATGCCTGAGGCGGGACTAGAACTCACCGTCTCCTAGTGAGTGGCCCAAAGTCACCCAGCTGGCTTTCATGCCTGAGGCGGGACTAGAACTCACCGTCTCCTGGTGATTGGCCCAAAGTCACCCAGCCGGCTTTCATGCCTGAGGCGGGACTAGAACTCACCGTCTCCTGGTGATTGGCCCAAAGTCACCCAGCCGGCTTTCATGCCTGAGGCGGGACTAGAACTCATTGTCTTCTAGTGAGTGGCCCAAAGTCACCCAGCCGGCTTTCATGCCTGAGGCGGGACTAGAACTCATTGTCTCCTAGTGATTGGCCCAAAGTCACCCAGCCGGCTTTCATGCCTGAGGCGGGACTAGAACTCATTGTCTCCTAGTGAGTGGCCCAAAGTCACCCAGCTGGCTTTCATGCCTGAGGCGGGACTAGAACTCACTGTCTCCTAGTGATTGGCCCAAAGTTACCCAGCCGGCTTTCATGCCTGAGGCGGGACTAGAACTCACTGTCTCCTAGTGAGCGGCCCAAAGTCACCCAGCCGGCTTTCATGCCTGAGGCGGGACTAGAACTCATTGTCTCCTAGTGAGTGGCCCAAAGTCACCCAGCCGGCTTTCATGCCTGAGGCGGGACTAGAACTCACTGTCTCCTAGTGAGTGGCCCAAAGTCACCCAGCCGGCTTTCATGCCTGAGGCGGGACTAGAACTCACCATCTGGTGATTGGCTCAAAGTCACCCAGCTGGCTTTCATGCCTGAGGCGGGACTATAACTCACTGTCTCCTAGTGAGTGGCCCAAAGTCACCCAGCTGGCTTTCATGCCTGAGGCGGGACTAGAACTCACTGTCTCCTAGTGAGTGGCCCAAAGTCACCCAGCTGGCTTTCATGCCTGAGGCGGGACTAGAACTCACCGTCTCCTGGTGATTGGCCCAAAGTCACCCAGCCGGCTTTCATGCCTGAGGCGGGACTAGAACTCATTGTCTTCTAGTGAGTGGCCCAAAGTCACCCAGCCGGCTTTCATGCCTGAGGCGGGACTAGAACTCATTGTCTCCTAGTGAGTGGCCCAAAGTCACCCAGCTGGCTTTCATGCCTGAGGCGGGACTAGAACTCACTGTCTCCTAGTGATTGGCCCAAAGTTACCCAGCCGGCTTTCATGCCTGAGGCGGGACTAGAACTCACTGTCTCCTAGTGAGTGGCCCAAAGTCACCCAGCCGGCTTTCATGCCTGAGGCGGGACTAGAACTCACCGTCTCCTGGTGATTGGCCCAAAGTCACCCAGCCGGCTTTCATGCCTGAGGCGGGACTAGAACTCATTGTCTCCTAGTGAGTGGCCCAAAGTCACCCAGCCGGCTTTCATGCCTGAGGCGGGACTAGAACTCATTGTCTCCTAGTGAGTGGCCCAAAGTCACCCAGCCGGCTTTCATGCCTGAGGCGGGACTAGAACTCACTGTCTCCTAGTGAGTGGCCCAAAGTCACCCAGCCGGCTTTCATGCCTGAGGCGGGACTAGAACTCATTGTCTCCTAGTGATTGGCCCAAAGTCACCCAGCCGGCTTTCATGCCTGAGGCGGGACTAGAACTCACTGTCTCCTAGTGAGTGGCCCAAAGTCACCCAGCTGGCTTTCATGCCTGAGGCAGGACTAGAACTCACTGTCTCCTAGTGAGTGGCCCAAAGTCACCCAGCCGGCTTTCATGCCTGAGGCGGGACTAGAACTCATTGTCTCCTAGTGATTGGCCCAAAGTCACCCAGCCGGCTTTCATGCCTGAGGCGGGACTAGAACTCACTGTCTCCTAGTGAGTGGCCCAAAGTCACCCAGCTGGCTTTCATGCCTGAGGCGGGACTAGAACTCACTGTCTTCTGGTGATTGGCCCAAAGTCACCCAGTTGCTTTTATGCCCAAGTTGGAACTAGAACTCACCGTATCCTGGTGATTGGCCCAAAGTCACCTAGCTGGCTTTCATGCCTAAAGTGGGACTAGAACTCACCGTCTCCTGGTGATTGGCCCAAAGTCACCTAGCTGGCTTTCATGCCTAAAGTGGGACTAGAACTCACCGTCTCCTGGTGATTGGCCCAAAGTCACCTAGCTGGCTTTCATGCCTGAGGCGGGACTAGAACTCATTGTCTCCTAGTGATTGGCCCAAAGTCACCCAGCCGGCTTTCATGCCTGAGGCGGGACTAGAACTCACTGTCTCCTAGTGATTGGCCCAAAGTCACCTAGCTGGCTTTCATGCCTGAGGCGGGACTAGAACTCATTGTCTCCTAGTGATTGGCCCAAAGTCACCTAGCTGGCTTTCATGCCTGAGGCGGGACTAGAACTCATTGTCTCCTAGTGATTGGTCCAAAGTCACCCAGCTGGCTTTCATGCCTGAGGCGGGACTAGAACTCACTGTCTTCTGGTGATTGGCTCAAAGTCACCCAGTTGCTTTTATGCCCAAGTTGGAACTAGAACTCACCGTATCCTGGTGATTGGCCCAAAGTCACCTAGCTGGCTTTCATGCCTAAGGTGGGACTAGAACTCACTGTCTCCTGGTGATTGGCCCAAAGTCACCTAGCTGGTTTTCATGCCCAAGTTGGAACTAGAACTCACCGTCTCCTGGTGATTGGCCCAAAGTCACCTAGCTGGCTTTCATGCCTGAGGCGGGACTAGAACTCACTGTCTCCTAGTGAGTGGCCCAAAGTCACCCAGCTGGCTTTCATGCCTGAGGCGGGACTAGAACTCACGGTCTCCTAGTGAGTGGCCCAAAGTCACCCAGCTGGCTTTCATGCCTGAGGCGGGACTAGAACTCACCGTCTCCTAGTGAGTGGCCCAAAGTCACCCAGCTGGCTTTCATGCCTGAGGCGGGACTAGAACTCATTGTCTCCTAGTGAGTGGCCCAAAGTCACCCAGCTGGCTTTCATGCCTGAGGCGGGACTAGAACTCACTGTCTCCTAGTGATTGGCCCAAAGTTACCCAGCCGGCTTTCATGCCTGAGGCGGGACTAGAACTCACTGTCTCCTAGTGAGCGGCCCAAAGTCACCCAGCCGGCTTTCATGCCTGAGGCGGGACTAGAACTCATTGTCTCCTAGTGATTGGCCCAAAGTCACCCAGCCGGCTTTCATGCCTGAGGCGGGACTAGAACTCACTGTCTCCTAGTGAGTGGCCCAAAGTCACCCTGATGGCTTTCATGCCTTAGGTGGAACTAGAACTCACCGTCTCCTGTTGATTGGCCCAAAGTCACCCAGTTGCTTTTATGCCCAAGTTGGAACTAGAACTCACCGTATCCTGGTGATTGGCCCAAAGTCACCTAGCTGGCTTTCATGCCTAAAGTGGGACTAGAACTCACCGTCTCCTGGTGATTGGCCCAAAGTCACCTAGCTGGCTTTCATGCCTAAAGTGGGACTAGAACTCACCGTATCCTGGTGATTGGCCCAAAGTCACCTAGCTGCCTTTCATGCCTAAAGTGGGACTAGAACTCACTGTCTCCTGGTGATTGGCCCAAAGTCACCTAGCTGGCTTTCATGCCTTAGGTGGAACTAGAACTCACCGTCTCCTGTTGATTGGCTCAAAGTCACCCAGTTGCTTTTATGCCCAAGTTGGAACTAGAACTCACCGTATCCTGGTGATTGGCCCAAAGTCACCTAGCTGGCTTTCATGCCTAAGGTGGGACTAGAACTCACCGTATCCTGGTGATTGGCCCAAAGTCACCTAGCTGGCTTTCATGCCTAAAGTGGGACTAGAACTCACCGTCTCCTGGTGATTGGCCCAAAGTCACCTAGCTGGCTTTCATGCCTAAAGTGGGACTAGAACTCACCGTCTCCTGGTGATTGGCCCAAAGTCACCTAGCTGGCTTTCATGCCTGAGGCGGGACTAGAACTCATTGTCTCCTAGTGATTGGCCCAAAGTCACCCAGCCGGCTTTCATGCCTGAGGCGGGACTAGAACTCACTGTCTCCTAGTGATTGGCCCAAAGTCACCTAGCTGGCTTTCATGCCTGAGGCGGGACTAGAACTCATTGTCTCCTAGTGATTGGCCCAAAGTCACCTAGCTGGCTTTCATGCCTGAGGCGGGACTAGAACTCATTGTCTCCTAGTGATTGGTCCAAAGTCACCCAGCTGGCTTTCATGCCTGAGGCGGGACTAGAACTCACTGTCTTCTGGTGATTGGCTCAAAGTCACCCAGTTGCTTTTATGCCCAAGTTGGAACTAGAACTCACCGTATCCTGGTGATTGGCCCAAAGTCACCTAGCTGGCTTTCATGCCTAAGGTGGGACTAGAACTCACTGTCTCCTGGTGATTGGCCCAAAGTCACCTAGCTGGTTTTCATGCCCAAGTTGGAACTAGAACTCACCGTCTCCTGGTGATTGGCCCAAAGTCACCTAGCTGGCTTTCATGCCTGAGGCGGGACTAGAACTCACTGTCTCCTAGTGAGTGGCCCAAAGTCACCCAGCTGGCTTTCATGCCTGAGGCGGGACTAGAACTCACGGTCTCCTAGTGAGTGGCCCAAAGTCACCCAGCTGGCTTTCATGCCTGAGGCGGGACTAGAACTCACCGTCTCCTAGTGAGTGGCCCAAAGTCACCCAGCTGGCTTTCATGCCTGAGGCGGGACTAGAACTCATTGTCTCCTAGTGAGTGGCCCAAAGTCACCCAGCTGGCTTTCATGCCTGAGGCGGGACTAGAACTCACTGTCTCCTAGTGATTGGCCCAAAGTTACCCAGCCGGCTTTCATGCCTGAGGCGGGACTAGAACTCACTGTCTCCTAGTGAGCGGCCCAAAGTCACCCAGCCGGCTTTCATGCCTGAGGCGGGACTAGAACTCATTGTCTCCTAGTGATTGGCCCAAAGTCACCCAGCCGGCTTTCATGCCTGAGGCGGGACTAGAACTCACTGTCTCCTAGTGAGCGGCCCAAAGTCACCCAGCCGGCTTTCATGCCTGAGGCGGGACTAGAACTCATTGTCTCCTAGTGATTGGCCCAAAGTCACCCAGCCGGCTTTCATGCCTGAGGCGGGACTAGAACTCACTGTCTCCTAGTGAGTGGCCCAAAGTCACCCTGATGGCTTTCATGCCTTAGGTGGAACTAGAACTCACCGTCTCCTGTTGATTGGCCCAAAGTCACCCAGTTGCTTTTATGCCCAAGTTGGAACTAGAACTCACCGTATCCTGGTGATTGGCCCAAAGTCACCTAGCTGGCTTTCATGCCTAAAGTGGGACTAGAACTCACCGTCTCCTGGTGATTGGCCCAAAGTCACCTAGCTGGCTTTCATGCCTAAAGTGGGACTAGAACTCACCGTATCCTGGTGATTGGCCCAAAGTCACCTAGCTGGCTTTCATGCCTAAAGTGGGACTAGAACTCACTGTCTCCTGGTGATTGGCCCAAAGTCACCTAGCTGGCTTTCATGCCTTAGGTGGAACTAGAACTCACCGTCTCCTGTTGATTGGCTCAAAGTCACCCAGTTGCTTTTATGCCCAAGTTGGAACTAGAACTCACCGTATCCTGGTGATTGGCCCAAAGTCACCTAGCTGGCTTTCATGCCTAAGGTGGGACTAGAACTCACCGTCTCCTGGTGATTGGCCCAAAGTCACCTAGCTGGCTTTCATGCCTAAGGTGGGACTAGAACTCACTGTCTCCTAGTGAGTGGCCCAAAGTCACCCAGTTGCTTTTATGCCCAAATTGGAACTAGAACTCACTGTCTCCTGGTGATTGCCACAAAGCTGGCTTTTGTGCCTAAGGTAGAACTAGAACTCACAGTCTTCTGGTGATTGCCCCAAAGTCACCCTGATGGCTTTCATGCCACAGTTGGAACTAGAACTCTCAGTTTTCTGGCGATTGGCCCCAAGTCACCCAGCGAGCTTTCATGCCCAAGTTGGAACTAGAACTCACCGTCTCCTAGTGATTGGCCCCAAGTCACCCAGCGAGCTTTCATGCCCAAGTTGGAACTAGAACTCACCGTCTCCTGGTGATTGGCCCAAAGTCACCTAGCTGGCTTTCATGCCTAAGGTGGGACTAGAACTCACCGTCTCCTGGTGATTGGCCCAAAGTCGCCCAGCTGGCTTTCATGCCTAAGGCGGGACTAGAACTCACCGTCTCCTGGTGATTGGCCCAAAGTCACCTAGCCGGCTTTCATGCCTAAGCCTGATATAAATCACATTTAGATGTCCACAGAACGCTGCGAATAGCCCTAAATGCACCCCAGATGTGGCCATGAGGGGATGACTGGCCATCAGAACTTCAGAAGTAGGTCGTAAATACCTATTGGGGGGGGGGTGTGGGCCCGTTGTAACTTTGAATTGTTAGGCAACCAGTTGTAAGTCAAGGACCACCTGCATTTAGGACAGGCCGTGGAGCCAGCATGCCAAGCCTGGTGGATCTCCCAAAGTTTTTGAGGGAAAACAGTTTCCCAATCTTCTTCCAAAACTGAAGAAAAACTTCCTCTGTTTTGTTTTGTTTTTAATCCAGGGCGGTGTGATTGGCATCCAGATTGAATGGGACTGCAACTTGGATAAAAAGCCGTCGGAATGCAACCCTCGCTATTCTTTCAGTCGCCTAGGTAACAAATTTGCGGAGAAGTCTGTCTCCTCTGGATACAACTTCAGGTAAAGGAGAAAGAGGCGTTTGGCCGAAGCATCCTCAATCCGCAACTTCGGCAGTTCGGCCTTTCCGAAATGGCTTCAGTGGCCAAATCCGATGGGATTTCATTGATCAGGTCAGCCAGGCTGGAAGGAAGGAAGGAAGAGTCAAGTGAGGGCCTAGCTTGGAATCCTTGCATTTATTTATTTATTTATTTATTTTATTAAATTTCTATACCGCCCTTCTCCCGAAGGACTCAGGGCGGTGAACAGCCAAAAGATAAAACACAGAGATACAAAATTTAAAATAGATTAAAACAGATTAAACAATTTGGCTAAATTTTAAAACTATCCCATAATTAAACAAATTAAAATTAGTGTTTAAAATTTAAATTTTAAAATTTTAAAAGGGAGAAGATTGGTTGTGTTGTGGATTTAATAAGACCAACACAACTTTTCAGGGTTAGCCAGAGACATTGTATATTGCGCAATAGGTTCAAAGCTCTGTACATGAAGGGTTGAACAAAGACAGAAATTAGGTACAAGGGTTTTTATACTCTTCTAAGACAAAGGGTTCTGTTAACTCAGCAGTTTATGTGATTATATACATTTGTCATATTTAATTGACATTTCCTAATTACTGTTTCATATTATACTTTGCCAAGTCATAATTCTTCATGTAAATTACTGAAGCATAGATTCAAATTATCTCTTGTTAATATCACATGTGGTCATACTTGATCTCTTTAACCTTCATACTGTATATCACCAAATGTCTCTTATCTCTGACAACTGAGGGGCCCCCTCTCTGAATGTTTCTACTTCAAAGGAACTTTTGTTCTGCCTTTGTGCTGTCTCAACTGGTTAATTTGCAAGCACATTTTCTTTCCTACAATACTATGAATAAAGAGGGCCCTTCAGTGATCATCCAGCTGGATCCGCATTTACCTACATTAGTTGCAAGAGGCATAAGCTGGAGCTACCTGTTCTGACCCAGCTGCCCAAACACGACCAACCCTCTGAAGTGAACTCAAAGATTCCTTTGTTAAGAGCGCCAGCAGTCCTGGCAAAAAGTTTTTTTTCTCACCACAGGCTAACAAGTCCATCTGGCAGGGAGATGAATAGTTATCTGCCACATCTATTCATCTCTGCACCCTGCCTTTTATCGCCAGAGCTAGGGTGGGGCTTCGCTAGCAGTGGTGGCTTTTCTGTCCCGAGGACCGGCCCATAGATTTCCACTGCTCTCCTCTCCTCTGCCTTCTGTGCCTCTGCGCGTCAGGCACTGGACCCAGCTGTTCCTCCTCTTCCTCATCAGCCGCCTCCAGACCTCAGGATGTTGACTCTCCATCTGAGGGCTGACGGACGGCCCAGCCTCCGCCTCTGTCTCTCTCTCTGCTAGCTCCATTCCCTCTTCCCCCTCAGAGCTCTCAGGTTGCCTTGATGCTGATCCTGAGTCCCACACCGCCTCCTCCTCCTCTGATTCGGCTGGTGGAGGGGCCGGCGGCCGACAGGCCGCGACATTACCTCACAACATCCATGAAGTCTTATCTTCCCAGGAGACGGCAGAAAATCTGGGGGCATTCTTGTAACAGAGGTGATAGATAATAACATTAATGACTTTCGTTAGAGGTAATCCTCAGTTTACGACCCCCATTGAGCCCAAACTTTCCGTTGCTAAGTGAGGGAGTTTTGCCCCATTTTACACCTTTCTTGCCACAATTGTTAAGCTAATCACTGCAGTTCAGAGGTGGGTTTTTCAGCAGGTTCGGACCACTTCTGGAGAACCGATAGCGGAAATTTTGAGTAGTACGAAGAACCGGTTGTAAAAATTCTGACTGGCCCCGCCCCCATCTATTCTCTACCCTCCAGAGTCCCAGCTGATCGGGAGGAAATGGGGATTTTGCAGTATCCTTCCCCTGGAGTGTGGAGGGAATGGGGATTTTGCAGTATCCTTCCCCTGGAGTAGGAAGGGAATGGAGATTTTGCAGTATCCTTCCCCTGGAGTGTGGAGGGAATGGGGATTTTGCAGTATCCTTCCCCTGGAGTGGGGTGGGAATGGGGATTTTGCAGTATCCTTCTCCTGGAGTGGGGTGGGAATGGGGATTTTGCAATATCCTTCCCCTGGAGTGGGGTGGGAATGGGGATTTTGCAGTATCCTTCCCCTGGAGTGGGGTGGGAATGGGGATTTTGCAGTATCCTTCCCCTGGAGTGGGGAGGGAATGGGGATTTTGCAGTATCCTTCCCCTGGAGTGGGGAGGGAATGGAGATTTCGCAGTATCCTTCCCCTGCCAAGCCCACCAAGCCATGCCCACCAAGGCATGCCACGTCCACTAAGCCACACCCACAGAACCGGTAGTAAAAAAAATTGAAACCCACCACTGCTGCAGTTGTGAAGTTAGTAACACGGTTGTTAAGCGGATCAATCCCCATTGATTTTACTCATCAGTAGGTCACAAAAGGCAATCACATGACCCCGGGACGTTGCAACTGTCAAAAATACATGCCAGTTTCGACAGCGTCTGAATTTTGATCACGCGAGGATGTTGCAACAGTCGTAAGTCACTTTTTTCAGTGCCGTTGTAAATTCAAACGGTCACTAAACGAGTGGCTGTAAGGCGAGGACTGCCTGTAATCAGGCAGTAAGTCTGTCATGATTCAACCAGCAAGGAAGCCACAGGAAAAAAGAAAGAAAAGAAAATTTTCTTTTGCTCAGAAAAAATAAATCGTATGACATTTTATGATTTATTTTCTTTTCAGATTTGCCAAGTATTACCGGAGCGCGGCTGATGTTGATTTCCGAACGCTGATCAAAGCTTACGGGATCCGTTTTGATATCATGGTGAACGGCAAGGTACAACTGGGGGAAAAAAACAAAACAGATTTGCGATGGTGGCAAAATATCTGTAGCTCGGGTGTAGGATGAAAATGGAGGTTTGTTCGCCGAGCTTGTAGGTTTAGTTTTGAACGTTTCGTTACCAAGCTAGGTAACATCATCATCAGAGTTTAGGGGATGTCAGTGTCGGTGTTGCGTGGCCAAAATTGTGGAAACCTTTTGGGAAAAATTGTATTTTTGAGGTTTGATGGCTAATAACACCACTTTTTTTCTTGGCGTTTCAAGATAATCCTATTCCACTGCTGGAATGGCCTGGGAATAGCCCAGATCTTCACCCAATGGAAAATCTAGGGAGTCGACTAAAGAAACTGGTTAGTCAGAAGTGACCCAGCAATAAAACCCAGTTAATAGAAGCCATCATTCAATCTTGGTTTCACATGAGAACTCAAAGACTTGGTTCACTCCATGGGAAGACGTTGTAAGGCCGTCATTCATGCTAAAGGTTACCCAACGAAGGATTAACTGACATGGGGATCATTTCTGTATATCTCCTTTTTTCTACGTGTTTCACTTTTCTTCTTTCTGCTGTAACTGCTATTCTAAGAGCAAATCCTTCATAACAGTTATTGCATTACGTTCTTGATTAAATTATCTTTCCATTGATATATAACGTGGTGGCGCAGCAGACTAAAGTGCTGTTAAGTAGCACCAGCTGCCTGCAATTACTGCAAGTTCGAATCTCACCAGGCTCAAGGTTGACTCAGCCTTCTATCCTTCCGAGGTAGGTAAAATGAGGACTCGGATTGTGGGGGCAATAAGCTGACTTTGTATAAAAAAAGAACACCGCTTGGGGGGGGCGAAAGTCCTATTAAGCGGGTATATACAAAAGTATGAAGGCTATTGCTTAACGCTTTGTAAGCCGCCCTGAGTCTCTGGAGAAGGGCGGCATATAAATCGAACCAATAAAGGAAGGAAGGAAGGAAGGAAGGAAGGAAGGAAGGAAGGAAGGAAGGAAGGAAGGAAGGAAGGAAGGAAGGAAGGAAAGAAAATTATTCTGAGTGTTCCTTCTGTATAAAAGAGGAAGGAAGGAAGGAAGGAATCTATGGTGGCACAGTTGTTATAAGGCAGTATTGCAGGTAACTCTGCTCAAAGTCAGGAGTTCAATTCTGATCGGCTCAAAGTTGACTCAGCCTTCCATCCTTCCGAGGTAGGTAAAATGAGGACCCGGATTGTGGGGGCAATAAGCTGACTTTGTATAAAAAAGAACACCGCTTAGGAGGGGGACCCAGAAAGCCCTACTAAGCAGGTATGTACAAAAGTATGAAGGCTATTGCTTAAAAGCATTGTAAGCCGCCCTGAGTCTCCGGAGAAGGGCGGCATATAAATTGAACCAATAAATAAATAAATAAATAAATACTACTAAAAAAAAAAAAGTGGTGTTATTAGCTAGTTTTAGAAAATACACTTTTCCCAAAAGGTTTCCACAATTTGGGCCACTACTATATAAGGGCTTAGTATGGTTCAGTGGGTCTTGTGTGGGGAGGTCACCTCAGGTGAAGGTCACGTTAGGTGAGGGTCTTCTGATGGAGGTCTTGCAGTCCAACCCACCTGCTTGAGCAAGGGAGGGTTGGACTAGAAGACCTCCAAAGTCCCTTCCAACTCTGTTCTAAATAACAGACTCCCATTGGGGGAATTGTCCAAGGGTGGGTTCTACTTACCTTTACTACCAGTTCGCAACAGGATCGCGCACGAACCGAGCATCTGCACATGAGCAGAAGCTTCTGCGCATGCAGAGATTGCCTAGGGCAGTGATGGCTAACCTTTTTGCCGTCGCGTGCCAAAAGCAGAGAGAGTGCAGGGGGGGTGTCAGCATTCTGATGCTGCCATAAAAAGGAGGAGACGAGGCTTGACTTTTCACCTACTTATTTTCTCTGTAGATAATATCCCCTAGGAGATGGGAGGGGAGGGGAGACATTCCTGTGGGGTGAGGTCAGAAGCTGGGGAGACTGACTTGGAAGATGGCCAATGAGACGCTGAGAATTGGGGAACGGAAAGGGAAGGGTTTGGGGGTCAGAGGGTTAGTATCGGCTACGACGAAGTCGGGGCCAGATCTGTCGTACTCAATAAATGGAATATTTCAGCAAAGATTAATTGCTTGGGAGTGCAATTTATTTGAGATGACATCGAAACCTGACAGGGGGGCTTTCGTGCGCGTGCCCACGGCCATAATTCAATGCCCCCCCTGCACCCTGACCCCCCACGCATGCGTGCGCGACCCCCCCCCACATTCCCCCTGCTTTTGGCATACGATGGCACGGTGGGCCCAATAGGCCTGTTTTTCATCCTCCCGAAACTTCCAGAGGCTTTCTTGGAGCCTGGAGAGGGTGAAAACAGCCTTCCCTACCAACCCCCCAGAGGCCCTCCGGAGGCCGGAAATGGCCCGTTTCCCAACTTCCAGTAGGCCCAGAAGGCCCAAAAATCAACTGAGCTAGCACAACGCTCACGTGCCCACAGATATGGCTCGATGTGTCACGGGCCTAGGGCAACATCCGGGGCAGTGGGCGGAGCCTCCTGCCGGTTTTACTACCAGTTCTTGCGAACCGGTCCGAACTGGGGGCAACCCACCACTGGAACTGTCTAAGGCTCAAAGCCAGGGGTATCAAACCGGCGGCCCACAGGCCAGATGCATCGTGCGTGGGCCACGCCCACCCCAGTTCCGCGAAAGGGAAACATTGTTGCGATATATCACGTGACGGCAACGTGACGCAGCGAGTTTGATACCGGTGCTCTTTAAGCCATTGTTTCTCAACCTTGGCCACTTTAAGCTATGTGGACTTCAACTCCCAGAATTCCCCAGCCAGAGGTCCTGCTGGGGAATTCTGGGAGTTGACATCCGCGCAGCTTTGAGAAACACCGGTCTAACCAGTTCAGGAAGTCCTCGCCAGTTTAGTGATGGTTCGAAGTTAACAACAGTTTAGTGATGGTTCGAAGTTACAAAGGCCCTGAAAAAGGCGACTCATGTGTGTTTTTCGCACTTATGACCGTTTCAACATTCCCACAGTCACATGATCAAAATTCAGACGTTGGGCAACTGACTCATATTTATGACGTTTGCAGTGTCCTGGGGGGAGTCGCACAATTCCCTTTTGCGACCTTCTGACGAGCAAAATCAATGGGGAAGCCATGTTGTTTACTGAAGAACTGCAGCGATTCACTTAACAACCGCCGCAAGGAAGGTTGTAAGATGGGGCAAAACTCACTTAGCGACTGTCTCATTTAGCAGCAGAAATTTGGGGGCCCAATTGTGGTTGTGAGTCAAAGACTACCTGTAGACACTTTAAAATCTGTGCACATCTCACAAATTCACTCTTTTTTTTTGGTTTTTTTCAGGCAGGGAAATTTAACATCATCCCAACGGTAATCAACGTGGGTTCCAGTCTTGCGCTAATGGGAGTGGTAAGTCAATTTAACAAACTGCATCCCTGTTTGGGTTGGTGGCAGCAGTGCATCAGATAGAAAGTCCCTACAGAGAGTGGTGAGGACAGTAGAGAAGATTATAGGAAACTCACTTTCCTTTATTCAAGATACTGCTTGTAAGCGCTGTGTGCCTAGAGCTCAAAGCATTGTTAGAGACCCCACTCACTCACTTCACGGTTCTGTTTCTGTTGCTCCGCCCTGGGAGGAGGTTTTGAAGTATCTACGGAAGGACTACCAGATTCTGTAACGGCTTTGTTCCCTAGGCCATCTGTCTAGTAAATTCGCAAGATTCATTTTTCTCACCATGTACATGTACTGTATACACCCGAACTAGACTGTGTTGTTTCTCTGTGTCATATAATTTTTATTTATCTTGTCATGTTTATGTAGTGCTATATTGGAAGTGATGAGCCTTTAAGAGCTATATGCAACCAAATTTCATTTTTAATGTATGCCAATTAGTCTAAAAGTGACAATACAATTATTCTATTCTACTTTACTCTACTCTACTGTAATCTACTCTACTCTATTCTATTCTTCATTCCTCCATTCCATTCCATTCCATTCTTCATTCCTCTATTCTATTCTATTCTATTCTATTCTATTCTATTCTATTCTATTCTATTCTTCATTCCACTATTCTATTCTATTCTATTCTATTCTATTCTATTCTATTCTATTCTATTCTATTCTATTCTATTCTATTCTATTATTTATTCTATTCTATTCCATTCTTCATTCCTCTATTCTATTCTATTCTATTCTATTCTATTCTATTCTATTCCATTCCATTCCATTCCATTCCATTCCATTCCATTCTTCATTCCTCTATTCTATTCTATTCTATTCTATTCTATTCTATTCTATTCTATTCTATTCTATTCTATTCTATTCTATTCTATTCTATTATTCTATTCTATTCTATTCTATTCTATTCTATTCTATTCTATTCTATTCTATTCTATTCTATTCTATTCTATTCTTCATTCCACTGTTCTGTTCCGTTCCGTTCCGTTCCGTTCCATTCTTCATTCCTCTATTCCATTCCATTCCATTCTGATTAGGGATGGAAGCAAGCAGCAATTGCTGGATCAAAGGCCGTCCTTGACTTACAACCGTTCGTTTAGCGATGGTTCAAAGTTATGATAAAAGTGATTTACAACCAGTCCTCGCGCTTACGACCGTTACAACATTCCCACAGTCACGTGATCATAATTCAAGCGCTTGATAAGCGGCATCTATTTATGATTCTGGAATCATAAATTTATGGTTCTGGAATGACGTGATAACCATTTGGGACCTCCTCAGCTGGCTTCCAACCAGCAAAGTCAATGAGAGAATCCGGAATCATTTAATGACCGCACGGT
Source organism: Pantherophis vulpinus (assembly GCA_037215915.1). Classification (NCBI taxonomy): domain Eukaryota; kingdom Metazoa; phylum Chordata; class Lepidosauria; order Squamata; family Colubridae; genus Pantherophis; species Pantherophis vulpinus. The sequence continues at coordinate 360,694,475 of JAXLNS010000001.1, read as the reverse complement.
TCACTTAAGGACTGCAGTGATTCACTTAGCAACCATGGCAAAAAAGGTGACAACATTAGGTGCGATTCACTTAACAACCATTTTGCTAAGCAAAGTGAAATCCTGCTCCCAATTGTGGTCATAAGTCAAGGACTATTCTTATTATCTTATTACCTTATTACAGGGAGTCCTTGACTTACGACAATTGAGCCCAACATTTCTGCCACTAAGTGAAACATTTATTAAGTGAGCTTTGCCCCATTTTACGACCTTTCTTGTCACAGTTGTTAAGTGAATCACTGCAGGTGTTAAGTTACTAACACGGTTGTTAAATGAATCCCGTTGACTTCGCTTGTCAGGAGGTTGCAAAAGGGGATCATGTCACCCTGGGCCACTGCAACCGTCATAAATATGAGTCAGTTGCCAAGCATCCGAATTCTGATCCTGTGACCACGGGGATACGGCAAGGGTCGTAGGTGTGAAAAACGGTCATAAGTCACTTTTTCAATGCTACTATCACTCTGAAGCGTCACTAAACGAACTGTTGTGTTGTATGTTGAGAACTACCTGTAATGCCCACCCAGTCACATGACCACCTAGCCACGCCCACCCAGTCACATGACCACCTAGCCACGCCCACCTAGTCACATGACCACCTAGCCACGCCCACCTAGTCACATGACCACCTAGTCACGCCCACAGAACCTGTTATTAAATTATTTGACTCCCACCACTGTATTAAAATGTTATATATCTTATTATCTGATCATCTAAAGCTGCTCTTTTGGCTTCAAAAATAAAATAAATGAATGTCATAAATAAAAATTAACTCAAATCTTAGAATACTTTGAATGATAATGTGGGAAGAAATAGTTATATCCAAACAAATGATTAATGAGGATAACAACATATAGATTGATGATATGAGAATCTAGGTAAATTGAAAACTGTAAACTATGAATTTGGCGAATGATGCACAAAAGACTTGTAACCAACCGACACACTGTTTGCAAATTGATGATGGTTTTATGTTTGTTTGTTTAAAAAATACAATTTTTTTTTAAAAATAAATAAAATAAAATAACATAATCAAATATAATTAAAAAACCCTCATTATTTGCATGCAACTGCAAATAAGAAACCATTTTTTAAAAAAGTTAACTGTTTAGCACAGTGGATTTTCCACTCGGTTCACATTGAATTGTTTCTGCCATCCAACCCACCCAGGGGGCGTTTCTCTGCGACTTGGTGCTGCTGTATCTTCTTCGAAAGAGCCAGTTTTACAGAGGGAAAAAATACGAGGAAGTGAGGTAGGTGGCCTGCAGCTGCAAAGCATTCTCGATTCATCGAGATTCCTTATTTTTATAACTTCCGACCTTCTCCAAGAAATCTTTTCGCTTGGGTTTTTCTACGACGGGACTGGTAAACCCTGCCTTTGCCAAATGGATGTCTTCCAGATCGAACCATCACATTACTTAGCGTTGCAAGGATGTTGTCAGGTTTCGAGGTCGTCTCAAATAAATTGCATTTCAAACAAAGTCTTTGATGAAAAACTCCCATTTATTAAGCACGACATTCTAACTCCAACTTCATCGCAGCCAACACTGACTTCCAGACCCAAAACCCTCCCTTTCCTTTCCCCACTTCCCTACACTCATTGGCCATCTTCCAAGTCACTCTACCCCTAATCTACTGCTCCAGCTCAAAGGAATTTCCCCCCTCCCATCCCATCTCCTAGGGGATATTATCTCCAGGGAAAATAAGTAGGTGAAAAGTCAAACGTCCCTTTCCAGACGCCTCCGCTTCTCCTTCTTATGTCAGTACTAAAGTAAATGCAGCTTGAAGTGCTGACAGATGTAGCCCATCAACTACAATGAGTAGGGGGTGGCGCAGTTGCTAAAATGCAGTATTGCAGGCTAATTCTGCTGACTGCCAGGAGTTTGATCCTGATTGGCTCAAGGTTGACTCAGCCTTCCATCCTTTCCGAAGTCGGTAAAATGAAGACCCGGATTTTTGGGGCAAGGTGCTGACTCTGTAAAACGCTTAGAGAGGACTGCAAAGCGCTGTGAAGTGGTATATAAGTCTAAGGGTTAGTGCTATTGGCTCAGCCTCTAAGTGCTATTGCTTAGGAAGGAAAGGAAGGAAGGAAGGAAGGAAGGAAGAGCCTTGGTAGTACAATAACCCTGTTATTAAGACCAGATGCCTGCAATTACTGCAGGTTCGAATCTCGCCAGGCTCAAGGTTGACTCAGCCTTCCATCCTTTCTAAGGTAGGTAAATTGAGGACCCAGTTTGTGGGGGCAATAAGCTGACTTTGTATAAATATACAAAAGGATGAAAGCTATTGCTTAACGCATTGTAAGCCGCCCTGAGTCTCCGGAGAAGGGCGGCATATAAATCAAATTTAAAAAAAGGAAGGAAGGAAGGAAGGAAGGAAGGAAGGAAGGAAGAAAGGAAGGAAGGAAAACAAGGAGAAGGAAGAGCTTAAGTTTAAACAACTGCAGTGATTCACTTCACAAATGTGGCAGGAAAGGTCGTAAAATGGGGCAAAACTCACTTAACCAATTTCTCACCGAGCAACATCAATTCTGGGTTCATTCGTGGTCGTAAGTCTGCTGTGTATATAAACAGGCAGGAAACCTCACACTCAGCAGCCCTGATGATGTTACCTAGTTGGGTAATGAAACGCCTGCCAGAAAGTTTACAGAGATTCCACATTTACTCATTTTCCCGACTTCCCTTTTCCTCATGTAGGTCAAACACCAAGAAATCTTTGCCGGAGAGCACCGTCAACGGGAACCAGGTTGGGAATCAGAGTGACAATTCTTTATCCCGGTTGGATCAACAGCTACAGACGGTTGAGGCCTAAACCCTTCACGACGTCATCCGTTGTTAAGAGAAACCGCGGACCACACAGAAAGTTGCCAGGAAGATATTCGCTTCAGCTCTTCGCGGTCTTCGTTTTCGACATCCTAAGCCAAGGATACTACTACACATTGCAGGATGTTAACTTTTTAAAATCAAACCAAATGCCAGAAAATCTTGGGTAAGGACCGTAGCTGCGTGGTGGATATAAATTCTCTTTCTGTGGCTTCTGGAAAAAGCTAAGACAGCCCGTTCTTAAGCCTGTCAAATGTATGTTAACGGATGAGTGGAGAGGATAGTTGTCCACCTTGAATTATTATCGTTCCATCGCGCAGTCGGCCAGATGGATTTGGCATTTTTGTCCACCCATCGAGTCCTTCCCAAGAACGGTGCGGTGGCCTAGAGGTGGAGCTCTCGCCTCACAATCAGGTGGCTGTGAGTTCGATCCTAGGTGTAGCGGCTGATATTTCTCTCTCAGGGCGCAATGAGAATTGATCTGCTGCAAAATTTCCGCATCGGCGACAGGAAAGGCATCCGGCCAATAAACACTCAGCTCCATTCAGTTGCCCCGACTCCAACCCGCAACAGATTATGAGGTCATTAAACGATGAAAAAAAAATAAAATAAAATCCTTCCCAAGACCCCAGAAAAGGCAGATGTGGATATTTGATGGTGGTAAAATCCTCGTCGAAGGATGTCAGCTGTTATGAGTAAATCTGCCTTTTGTAATTGACTGATGGCGAATTTGTCAATGCCAATGGCCTTTAAGTGGTGCTCAGGATGTTTTGGGATTGCCCCCAAGGCATCTATTACTATGGATACTACCTTTGCTTTCTTTTGCCCCAGTCCTCGACTTACAACAGTTCATTTAGTGACCGTTCAACGTTACAACGGCACTGAAAATAGCGACCTATGACCATTTTTCACACTTAACGAACTTTTGATCCTGTGATCAAAATCAAAACTGGCTCATACTGATGACCGTTCCTGTGTCCCAAAGTCACGTGATCCTCTTTCGCGACCTGCTGACGGGCAAAGTCAATGAGGGAGCCGGATTCACTTAACAACCGTGTTACTAATTTATCAACCGCAGTGGTTCGCTTAACAAATGTGGCAAGAAAGGTCGTAAAACGGGGACAAAACTCACTTCACAAATGTCTCTTAACAATGGAAATATTGGGCTGAATTGTGGTCATAAGTTGAGGACTTATTGCCAAATTTACTTGCCGTCCATCTCGCACTTCAAAGCGACTCTGAGAATAATGATATTGTGAGCATTCTTGGAAATTATACAATAATAAGGCTTTAATTATCTTCTTCCTATTCTGCTGTCCATTTTGAATCTCTTCCTGCAAATTGTTGAGCCTGTGGGATTATTCAGGAATTCAAAATAAATTCTTGCAACGTGGATAAACAATTCTCCAGTCTGTGGGATTATGCCGGAATCCTAAATAAATTCCTGCAACATGGATAAACAATTCTCCACCATCCAACCAACTCACAAAACAGAACTTCACGATGAAGATGGGTTGGTCATAAGAGACTGGATTTTATTTTTTTTTATGCCTATGGTATGAATTTAAACACAACCCAGGTCTTGTTTTATGACCGGTGCACGGAATGGCAAGTCGCAGGAATTAAATCAGAATATTATCTACGGAATCACAAGCCATACTGCAGATGGCTGCTTCAGCAGGAATTTCTGTATGCTTTAAAAAAAAAAAAAATGGGTGGAACTGAAAAAGAAGTTTTAAAAAAAATAAAACATGATTTTGATGATGAGAAGAAATAGATCAGAGAGGTTTCTTTTTTTAAAAACAACAACAACTATAGAGTAAGAGATAATGTGGCATTTATTTATAATTGCCACAAAGAGAATTGGAAGCTATTTCTTTCTCTTTTTTTTCAGTTTCTTTTTTTCAGTTTGGGCTTTTTTCCTCATTTCCTGTCTTTCCTTTATATTTTCAGAGTTGTTGTCGTGAGGGAAGTAGGAGGAGGAGGAAGTATTAAGTATGTTCACCACCTTAAGTAATTTATAAAAACAATAAAAGAGGAAAATTATATACATACCTGTGTGTGTGTCATTGTGGGGAGGGAGCGTGTCAGAACTGGTGTAGGTTTCACTGGGGAGGTGAGTGAATACCGGTAGTCCTCGATTTACAAAAGTTCATTTAGTGACCATTCAAAATTACAACGGCACTGGAAAAAGGGACTTATCACCGTTGTTCACACTTACGACGATTGCCGCATCCTCAGAGTCACGTGATCAAAATTCAGATGCTTGGCAACATTTATGACAGTGGGGTGTCCCGGGGACATGCGATCCCCTGACCTTCTGACGGGTGAAGTCGATGGGGAAGCCCGGATTCACTTAACAACCGCGTTACTAACGGTAAGCGATTCGGCAGCGATTCACCGAAACAACGGTGGCCAAGAAAGATAGTAAAAACGGGACAAAACTCACTTAACAACGGAAGTTTTGGGCTCAATTGTGGCCGTTAAGTCAAGGACTGCCTGTCGTGAACTTCACAGTCATAATTTCGGCTGCTAAGTCGAGGACTGCCTGTAGCAGGGGAAAGCTACAACTCTTATCAGGACCAACGCTGCGATTTAAAAACCCGAAAGGGATTCCCGTAATTAGGCATAATTGGCAAACATAAATTGTGCGGCAGGAGAATAAACCAGGTTTCTAAGATTCTAGTTGTCGTTAACAATGTTGAATCAAAGCAATAGAGCAGGCCACTTTTAAGACCGGTGGACTTCAACTCCCAGAATTCCCTGACTGGGGAATTCTGGGAGTTGAAGTCCACCAGTCTTAAAACTGGCCTAGGTTGGACACCTCTTAACATAGACTGAAATTTACAGTTTCTTTGCCGAGAACATGGAAGCAACGAACGCAAATGGGAGATTGTGACAAAAAATGCATTTGCGGGGAATGCGCGATTCCCCCTGAATTTTTATTTCACGAAAGTATCAGGGAAGAACCATTTGATGTAGTCAGAAAAAGAAGACCTTTTGACTTTTTTTCCCAAGTTCATAGACACTCTTTCCTGCGTCTCCAAAGTGGGCTTGGCAAAACCATGCACGCACGAAAATAAAAATAAAGTTATTTTGCTGTGTGGTTTATAAAAGCTGGATTACGCGGCCTTTAAGAATGTAAAGAATAAAAGGAAGTGAGTGAAAAGTTTGCGGTCCTTCCTGTGTAACTTCAATGTTCCTAAAAAGGAACCAGAACTGTCAAAAAAAATCCATTTTAACAGCCTGTTTCTCATCACTGCCAGCCAGGATCTGCCGTTAAGCCTAGATTATGAATGCAACATTTCGGTCTAATTCATGCCACTTATCGTGATCAGTAGCCACTGATTTCACTCAAGATTCCAGAAATTCCTCCTTTTAAGGTAAAAAAATCTGGAGCCTGATAGCACCTTTTCCCACTAGCATTTTAAAAATAATTTAAAGTGTAATTTTTCATTTAGGACGTTCAGTAATATTTGTTAGGAAAAATGACCTATTTCTCCACCCTGCTTCTAGTGCCCAGGACAATTTGCTTTGTGCTAGAGATTATTTCCTGAGTGTGACTTTAACTCTGAGTTCAGTATCTCCGTCCAGAAATCCCTGCACAGAAAATACTAAATACACAGAAATATGAGGATTAATTTAGAAAGCCTTCTCCCCCTCCTTAAATCTTGGGGAAAGAACAAAAAGGAAAATTGTGACACATCAAGCATGACTAAAATGTAAGTATAGCCAGAGGACTGCTGAGAAGCAGAAAACGATAGAATGCCTGGGTTATTGTTGTTTTTTTAAGTTAGAGGAGAAAAAGATGTATAAATAGCGGAAGAGGAATGCATTAGACAAATAAGAACATTTAACCAAGTTTGAGTTCTTGTATTAAGAGGAAAAATGTAGGATGATTGTAAAACAATAACATACAGAAGAACTGATGTGTGTGTGAGAGAGAAGAGAAGAGAAGAGAAGAGAAGAGAAGAGAAGAGAAGAGAAGAGAAGAGAAGAGAAGAGAAGAGAAGAGAAGAGAAGAGAAGATTTGTAATTCAGGTTTGGAGTGCTGAGTCCTTGGTGCTCTCCGAGCTTGGTGGTTTTCTTGCAGACATTTCATGACCCAACTAGGAAACTTCATCAGTGTATTTGATGGTGGGATTTGCTGCCAATTTATATATATAGTAGCTTGCCCTGGGGTGGAATTTGTCAAGAGACAAATCGACTATCAGTTATCAATAGACATGTAGAGATGAAGCACATTTACACACCATTTAAGAGAAACAATAAAAAGCTAAGGAAACAAAAAGACCAGAATATACACCCTGTAGCAGCTGACAGTTAAGCAGGAATTAACAGCAAACAAGCAAGCGGAAAACAATACCCTAATCAAGGTATCAAACACATAGAGTACTGGCAAGCATGCTACTATAGCCGTGATGGCGAACCTATGGCACGCGTGCCCGAAGTGGCACACGGAGCCATGTCACCTGGCACGTGTGATGTCGCCCGTTCCTCTCCTGGGTTTCTGGTGCGCGTGCGATGATCAGCTGGCCTTTTTGCATGCGACAGTGCCGGAAACTAGGAGGACTGGTCTTCCATTTTCCTGCGTGAGCATGCACGCCGGCCAGCTGATTGTTGCGTGTATATGCGCGCCAGAAACCCGGAAGACTAGCTGGCTGAAACCGGAAGTTCATTTTCAGGCGCGTGCATGCGCCCTGGGCAGCTCCTCTTCCCGGTTACGGCTCAAACGTGCACATGCTCTCTTTTTCGGCACTCGGTGCCAAAAAGGTTGGCCGTCACTATACATTAACAGGGAGCAATTCCCACAGTTGCTAACACTGATGATGTTACCTAGTTGGGTCATGAAACGTCTGCAAGAAAACCACCAAGCTCGAGAGCACCAAGGACACCATAGGACCTTCTAGCATTATCCTTCTGGCTTCAGTTTCAGCATTACGTCTTCTTGATTTAACTTAGCACCTTGTTCCCAACAGAGAGGCTCAAAAATAAAGTCAGCAAAGCAACTTTTCCCCCCACCGCACCCCGCTTAAATTCCACGACGATGATTTGATATTTATAGTTTCCTGGGACTTATCAAGACCCAGCAACTGGAAAGGCACTTCAATTCTCATTTAAGAAGTGAGATACTCAGAGCTGTAACTTTAGAACTATTGTGGCATGACAGTTAAAAGGTCATTGCTGATTACTTCATTCTTGAATCCATTGGAGCTGTAATCCTATATGCGCTACCTCATGGGTCTCCAAATTTGGCAATTTGAAGACGTGTGGACTTTAATTCCCAAAATTCTTCAGCCGTGGCTGGTTGAGGAATTCTGGGAGTTGAAGCCCACACGTCTTCCAAGTTGCCAAGTTTGGAGACCCGTGCAGTACCTTGAGCAGGTATGAGAAAACTGGATCTCTACCGAACTTGAGGTGATAGATAACAAATGTGAAGATCCAGCATCCATCACCCCTCACCACGCTGGCTGTGTTGATTATGAGCCACAGTGGCACGGTGGTTAAGAGTGCAGTAGTGAAGGCTATCTCTGCTGCTGACTGCCTGCAATTTGGCAGTTCAAATCTCACCAGGCTCAAGGTTGACTCAGCCTTCCATCCTTCCGAGGTCAGTAAAATGAGGACCCAGATTATTTGGGGGCAAGAGGCCGACTCTGTAAACTGCTTAGAGAAGGCTGTAAAAGCACTGTGGAGCAGCATATAAGTCTACGTGCTATTGCTATTATGGAGATGGCTATAAATCCCCACCACCACCTTCAAAATAAAACTCCCACCGAACTCGTTGCAAATGTTTACTTGGAAGTTAAGCAGCTTCAGGCCAAACGCCCCTCAACCCACCCACCCACCCCTTACAACCTGCCTGTAGTCAGACTGTGGAAACCTGTGTTTTCCTTCCTGAAGCCTTTCAACCAAGGTGCGTACAAAATCGATCAAGCATGGGATATTGATATAGATTTTTTTTTTCCTCTCCAAAATAGAAGATCTGGTTACACAGCAAGGAAAGTCTCCGAAGGGAAGGTTGGGCTAAAGGGGGTTAGAAGAGAATTCTAGCAGCCTTGTGGCAGAGGGATAAACCGAGGAGAACGGAGACGTCCTCTGGACTGGGTTATTTACATGTCATTTTTAAAGACCGAGAAGGTGGGGGGGAGGGTGTTTCACATTCTGTTTCATTAGCAGGGTTCTTGCTTTCTGACATAGGTTAGGGAGCGCGTGAAGAGTGCAAGCAATGGGTCGGGATCCCCAGTTCTAGGGCATCAGAGAGGAAGGAGCGAGCCGTCTCTCCTCACGACCGTTCTGGCTATACCTTCTTCCTCTTCCTAGTAAACGTGCACCATGCCATAGAGGAAAGTCCAGAACAGAATATATGTGAATAACCCCCCGATCAGTCCTCCGGTAAAGAGAGGTCTTCGGGATTTAAAATATTTGTTCCATCGCCGTCCGGCTTTTAGCACCAAAAGCACCGAGAGTAAGACGGAGGCCAGGAAGTAGAAAATGAAGCCGTAGAGGCCGTTGAGGCCGAGAATGCCGGCGGTGGCTCCCGAGAGAGCGGAGACGGACGTCCTGCAATAATCCAGGATGGCTGCATTTCCCCGGACGGCTGCTTCGCTGATGAACTGGGGGCCTTCCCGTTTGGCCACCACTGTGGCCATGGCTTCGGCTGGGAGCGGTGGGGCAGCTCTCCTTCAGGACGGTGCGTTCTGCGAGGAAAAATGGAAATCATTCATATATGCAGATCTGTTTCTTGGAAACCTGAGATACTGTCTTTCCACAGAGCCAGGTGACATACGAGAAACAAATTTTATTGGTTAATCTTTATTAAAGAGCTCAAGGAGGGGAACATATCCAATACACCATTTTCCTATTTTCCCCACAACCACCATCCTTGAGATAGGTTGGTCTAATAGAGTATGACTGGCCCAACGTTACTCAGCTAGCTTTCATACTTAAGGAGGAACTAGAACTCACCGTCTCCTGGTGATTGGCCCAAAGTCACCCAGCCGGCTTTCATGCCTAAGGTGAGACTAGAATTCATCATCTCCCACTTTCTAGCCTGGTGTTTTAAGTACTAGACCAAAGTAACTGTCAAATTAATATTAAACACAGCCCTGTGGTGATTAGCAAGCCGCTTAAAAGAACTCACCGGTAAAATAATATGTGCATTTGTTTTCGAAGTAAAAAATGACCTCTTTCGAAGTAAAAGAAGACACTATTATAAATAAAACAGGAGGGAGAAGTAAGAAACATTTCGCTGAGCTGCTTCACGCTCAGCGAAAGACAAATTATATAGTTATTTATTCAATTTTTATAATTGCCCATCTAAGCCAAGTGACTCCGAGAGACTTATAATTCTAAAACCACAGAACAGTTAAAAGAATGAAAAATCCAAAGAATATGACCAATAACCAAATATTTAACAAAAAGATTTAAACCTTGATTTCTTTATCAGGAGATAAACATTTTATGGGATTTTCAAGGAAACCGGATTTTTTTAGAGCCTCGAGCAGCTTGCAAATTTCTCTCTCATGGCACCCTGAATAATAGTTTTGTGCTGTGTTCCTACACAAAAGCCAGTTTGAGAGGTTCAGGGCTGAGCCATTCTTTACGGAGTCATTTTGTCAATTATACCTACCACATCCTTTTTGTCCAAAACAAGAACAAATACTGCTTTAGGAAATCAGGGCCTGTCCATATACTTTATTAATAGACATCAGATTGTGAATCAGGATGTCCTTCTTGACCTCATGGAGACTAGCGTTCCCTCTTTTGCAAAGCAAAATTTATATGCCAACAATATTCCATCCCCTTACAACCATGAAAAGACTACAGGTAGTCCTTGACTTACAACAGTTCGTTTAGTGGCCATTCAAAGTTACAACGGCACTGAAAAAAGTGACTTATGAACGTTTTTCACACTTACCTTTGAAGCATCCCCATGATGATGTGATTAAAAATTAGACGCTTGGCAACTGACTCTTATTTATGACGGTCGCAGTGTTCCTGAGCTTCATGTGACCCCCTTTTGCGACTTTCTGACAAGCAAAGTCAACGGGGAAGCCAGATTCATTTAACGACCGGGCTACTAACTTAAAAAATTCCAGTGATTCACTTAATGTGATTAACAATGGTGGCAAGAAAGGTCGTAAAAACGGGGCAAAACTCACTTAACAAATGTCTCACACAACAACAGAAATTTGGGGCTCAGTTGAAGTCGTAAATCGAGGACGACCTGTGTACATATTTTGCATAATTACTCAACTCTGGCACTAATACAACCATCCTGACATTAGGCAGTTAATGAAAACATTGTGCTATCAGTCCGTAAGGTGCTTTTTTTTCAAGAGGCAAATGGACTTTCTGGTTTGTCTTTGAAGATGTTTCGCTTCTCATTCAAGAAGCTTCTTCAGCTCTGACCAAATGGTAGGGAATGGAAGGATTTCATTTAGCCAATCCCCACCATCCAGGTCAGAGTTGATGAGGATGAGAAGTGAAGAAAAATCAGAAAGTCCAGTTGCCTCTTGAAAAAGCACCTTTGGGACAATCAGGACCTGGATGACGGAGAATTTCCATAGACATCATGCTTTCGGCTGAAAAGCTACAGCTGCAATTTGAAAGGATTGGTTCCTTACGTTACTGCAGCCTCTCCAAAATTAAAGCAAACAGGAACCATAATATTAGGACACTGTTTGCTTTAATTCTGGAGAAGCTGCGGTAACATAACCTGTTCTGAGTGGGACTTTATGTCAACTTTATCACTACAGTAGAGAACAGATGAAGCAACCAATTCCTTTAAGCCACCCATGTGGTGCAATAAATAGGTAGTCCTTGGCTTACAGCCATTCATTTAGTAAATGTTCAAAGTTACAACAGCATTGAAAAAAGTGGCTTATTTTACTTTACTTTACTTTTATTTGATTTATATACCGCTCTACTCCCGAAGGACTCAGGGCGGTGAACAGCCAACAATAAAATACATACATACAAAATTTAAAAAGCAGAAATAAAATCGAATTAAATAGTTTGGGCCAGACAGATTTAAAAACCCCAATCAATTTAAAACCAATTAAACTTTGAATATTAAAAATATTAAAAAATTATTTAAAAAGAGGGAGAAAGTTAGGTCAGGCCCGCCTGGTGGAATAAAAAGGTCTTAAGAGCGCGGTGGAAGGTGCGCAGATCGGGGATCCTCCGTATCTCCGGGGGGAGCTCGTTCCAGATCTATGATTGCTCTTCATACTTACAACCTGTTGCAGCATCCCTGTGGGTCATGCGATCAAAATTCAGATTTTTATCTGAATTTTGGCATATATTTATGAGTGTCCCAGAGTCTTGCTGTCCCATTTTGGGACCTTGTGACAAACAAAGCCAGATGAAGCCAGTTGTTAAGTGAAACAACTATGTTACTAAAACTTAACTGCACTGATTCACTTAACAACGGTAGCAAGAATCGTATAGAATAACAGAGTTGGAAGGGACGACCTTGGAGATCTTCTAGTCCAACCCCCTGCTTAGGCAGGAAACCTAAGAAAGGTTAAAAATTTTACTCAACAATTGTCTTGTTGAGCAATGGAAATTTTGGGCTCAAATTTTGGTTGACGGCTACCTGTAATGGGGCTTAAAATCCAGTGGATAGGTGAACTATTTCGCTGTAATTTTTCCAGGTAGTTGCCCTCCCTTTTTGACTTAGCTTCTAAGTGGCCATTACTTTCAGTAACAAATGAAATGAAGAGAGATCAATCAATACAGGTAACCCTTTACTTTCAACCATTGTGGTTTGTTTCAGTGGTGGGTTTCAATTTTTTTTACTACCAGTTCTGTGGGTGTGGCATGGCTTGGTGGGCGTGTCAAGGGAAGGATACTGTTAAATCTCCATTCCCTCCCCACTCCAGGGGAAGGATACTGCAAAATCCCCATTTCCTCCCGATCAGCTGGGACTTGGGAGGCAGAGAATAGATGGGGGCGGGGCCAGTCAGAATTTTTACTACCGGTTCTCCGAACTACTCAAAATTTCCGCTAGCGGTTCTACAGAACTGGCCAGAACCTGCTGAAAAACCCACCTCATACAACGAATAAACTACTAGGGGATGCATGCTGATAAATTTATTTATTTTTAATTTGTCAGATTCCAACGCTGCTGCCGACAGGCAGAAGTTCAACAGGGCTGCTTCATGCCAACTCAATGGTCCTCCTTATACAGGTAGTCCATGACGTAGAGCAATTCACTTAGTGACCATTCGAAGATACAACGGCACTGAAAAAAAGTGACTTATGACCATAAGCATATGGTCACATGATTTATATTCTCAGCCGCTTGGCAACTGGCTCGTATTTATGATGGAGTTGCAGAGTCCCGGGGGGTGGGGGTAGGAGGTGTCACGTGATCTCCTTTTGTGACCTTCTGTCGGGGGGAAAAAAAAGCCAATGGGGGAAAGTCGGATTCACTTAACAACCGTGTGCCTCACCAACTGCAGTGATTCACTTAATGCAGTATTTGTCAACCTTAGCGAGTTTAAAATGTGGACTTCAACTCCCAGAATTCCCCAGCCAGCTTTGCTGCTTGGGGAATTCTGGGAGTTTATTTATTTTTATTTTTATTTAATTTAATTTATATACCGCCCTACTCCTGAAGGACTCAGGGTGGTGAACAGCCACAAGATAAAAATACATCATACAAAAGTTAAAGAGCCTTGGTAGTACAGTGGTCTAAGGCACCCTGTTATTAAGCTGGCTATTAAGACCAGCTGCCTGCAATTACTGCAGGTTCGAATCTCCCCAGGCTCAAGGTCGACTCAGCCTTCCATCCTTTCTAAGGTAGGTAAATTGAGGACCCAGTTTGTGGGGGCAATAAGCTGACTTTGTATAAATATACAAAAAGTATGAAGGCTATTGCTTAGCGCATTGTAAGCCACCCTGAGTCTCCGGAGAAGGGCGGCATATAAATCAAATTAAAAAAAAAAAAACACCATTTAAAAGTACATTAAATAATTTTGGCCCAAAAAAAAACGAATTTAAAAACACCCAATTTGTATAAAACGTAAAAGCAAATTAAAAGGGAGAGTCAAGCCAGACCAGCCTGCTGGAATAAAAATGTTTTGAGGGCGCGGCGGAAAGTGCGTAAATCTGGGATCCTCCGTATCTCCCGGGGGGGGGGGGGAAGCTCATTCCAGATGAAGTCCATATATCTTAAAATGGCTAAGGTTGAGACATACTGACTTAATGACCGTGGCAACGGTCGTAAAGTGGAGCAAAGCAGAGTTCAACAACTGCCTCGCATAGCAAGCGAAATTCTGGGCACTACGGTGGTCGTAAGTTGAGGACTACCCGTCCAGTAGCATAAAATGCAAAGGGTACAATTGAATATCTTATTTAAAGGCAGAGAAGCCCCCCCCACATGTGTGCCCAAGCCAGCCCCCCCCCTTTTTAAGGCCCCTGTAATGACGTCACACCCCTGTAATGACGTCACACACGTGAGAAAGTTCTCAGGGACGACCTCAAAACCGACCTCCTTTAATAGAAATTTTAAAAAGCAGGGCGAGTTTCTAAGCGTCTTTTTTTTCCCCCTACCTACTTAAACCCCAAAATCACTCTTACCTCCTTACGTGTTTTCTCCCCTCAGCTCTCGCCTCAGCCGACCTCACCGCAAAAAGGCAGCCGCCGCCATCTTGGAACGGAAAGGATTCTGGGAGCGACGTCGTCACGCAGAAGCCTCTCCTTCCCCGCGCGTCTTCCATAGAGTCTGGCGGCCCCCCACTTCCTTCGCAAGGCGGCTTCCGAGCGAGGCCATAGAGACGGGGAGAGAGAGAGAGAGAGCGTCTCTCCGCACCCGCCCTTGTGGACACGTCCCGAAAGGAAAGGCTTCGGCCACGCCCACTTTGGCAAAAACCCCTCCCCTCTCCCAGGATAGGCTGGAGGAGGACTAGTGAGAAGGGGGCGTGGCCAGGGGAAGAAAGAAAAAAAAAAGGCCAGGCGCGCGGGGGAGAGAAGGGGGCGTGGCCTGACAGGGCGGTGGGCGTGGCCTCGAGTAGGAAAGGGGCGGAGCTTCGCCGCCCAGCTCTCTCCGCTTTTGTTCCGCCGGAGGCGAAGCGACCGGAGCGGCTTCATTGGCGGCGGCGGCGGCGACTCCCGGAACCATGTCCTACATCCCGGGCCAGCCCGTCACGGCCGTGGTGGTAAGCCCGCAAAGTTTCCACGCGGGACTACAAAGCCCATCCTCCGCGGCCGTCCGTCCCGCAGGGGATGATGGGCATTGGAGTCCAAGGGGGTGGGGGGAGTGGGGGGTGTTTCGGGGGGGGCGTGCAGAAGGGAGGAAGGGTTCATTCCACCGTGACTCCCTTCCTTCCTTCCTTCCTTTCCCGCGAGTCCGTTCCCACGACCTGAAGACACGTGTCAGCCTTTCTGGCGCGCGGGCGTGGTCCACGCGTGTGTGGGGGGGGTGGGGGGGGGAGAGAAGGGCGTGGCAGGCAAGGCGTCCGTGGAAGTGACCGGAGAAGGGAGCCCCCCTTCCCCCCAAAATCTCCCAGGAAGCCGGTTTCTCACGTTCGGCAAGTTTTAAAAGAGTTTTAAAAAGTCCGGCCTCTTTTTTTTGTGATTTAGTCTGGAAGAGTGAAAGTCCAAATTTCGTCTGAAAGTCCGCTCCGGGCATGGGAGGAGGGGCGTTTTCCCCTCCCGCTTTCTTTGGAGGTCCTTCCTTCTCTCTCTCTCTTCTTTCTTTCTTTCTTTCTTTCTTTCTTTCTTTCTTTCTTTCTTTCTTTCTTTCTTTCTTTCTTTCTTTCTTTCTTTCTTTCTTTCTTTCTTTCTTTTTCCTTTTCTCATTGCTCCCTCCCTCTCTTTTGCCTTCTCTTCCTTCCGTTCTTTTTCTTTTCTCCTCTTCTTCCTCCCTCCCTTTCCCTCTTCCGGCTCCCTTTACTCCCTCCTTTTCTCCTGTTCTCATTCCTTCCTCCCTTTTTTTCTCATTCCTTTCTCCTCCCTCCCTCTCTCTCTCCCTTCCATTCTCCTTCCTTTTCTCTTGTTCTTCCTTCCTTACTTCTTTTCTCCCTCTTTTCCTCCTTTCCTCATTCCTTACTCTCCTTCCTTTCTCCCCCTTCCTTCTGTTTTCATTCCTCCCTCCTTTTCTCATTCCTTTCTCCTCCCTCCTTCTCTCCCTTCCATTTTCCTTCCTTTTCTCCTGTTCTTCCTTCCTTCCTTCTTCCCTCTTTTCCTCCTTTTCTCTATCCTTACTCTTTCCTTCCTTGCTCCCTCTCTTCTTCCTTTTCTCATTCCTTCTCCTTTGACTCCCACCTTTTCTCTTCCTTTCCTCCTGTTCTCATTCCTTCCTCCCTTCTTTTCTCATTCCTTTCTCCTCCCTTCCATTCTCCTTCCTTTTCTCCTGCTCTTCCTTCCTTCCTCCCTTTTTTCCACCTTTCCTCGACCCTTACTCCTTCCTTCCTTGCTCCCTCCCTTCCTCCTTTTCTCCTTCCTCCCTCCCTTTTTTTCTCATTCCTTTCTCCTCCCTCCCTCTCTCCCTTCCATTCTCCTTCCTTTTCTCCTGTTCTTCCTTCCTTCTTCCCTCTTTTCCTCCTTTTCTCATTCCTTACTCTCCTTCCTTTCTTCTCCTTCCTTCTGTTTTCATTCCTCCCTCCTTTTCTCATTCCTTCCTCCTCCTTCCCTCTTTCCCTTCCATTCTCCTCCCTTTCTCTTGTTCTTCCTTCCTTCCTCCCTCTTTTCCGCCTTTCCTCCACCCTTACTCTTTCCTTCCTTGCTCCCTCTCTTCTTCCTTCTCTCATTCCTTCCTCCCTTTCTCCTTCCCTTCTTGCTCTCTCCCTCCTTTTCTCCTTTCCTTCCTTCCTTCCTCATTCCTCCCTCTCTTTCTCCTCCCTCCCCCTCCCATTCTCCTCCCATTCTCCTGTTCTTCTTCCTTCCTCCCTTCTTTTCTCATTCCTTTCTCCTCCCTCCCTCTTTCCCTTCCATTCTCCTCCCTTTCCCCTCCTTGCTCCCTCCCTCCTTTTCTCGTTTCCTCCCTTCCTTCCTCATTCCTCCCTCTTTCTCCTCCCTCCTATTCTCCGTCCTTTCTCCTGCTCTTCTTCCTTCCTCCCTCCCTCCTTTCCTCCTTTTCTCCTTCCTTACTCTCCTTCCTTTCTCCTTCCTTCTGTTTTCATTCCTTCCTCCCTTTCTCCTCCCTCTCTCTCTCCCCTACATTTTCCTTCCTTCCTCCTGTTGTCCTCCCTCCCTCCCTCCTTTTCTTTTCTCCCTCCCTTTCTTTTCTTACTGCTCTCCCCTTTCCTTCTTTCCTCCTTCCTTTTCTCCCTTTCACCTCCTTCCCTCCCTCCCTTTCTGGTTCCTCCCTCCCTTTCTTTCCTCCTCTTTTTCCCCACAACCACCATCAACCTATCAGCTGGGTTGGGCTGCGATAAGGGTGACTGACCCAAAGTCGCCCATCCAGCTTTCACGCCTAAGGCAGGACTAGAACTCCCATCTCCTGGTTTCTGGCTTAAGGCTCTTTCTGCACCCCAAGGGATCTCTCAAGGCCTCCCTTCCATCCCCTCTTCTCCCCACTGAATCCCCTTCAGCCTGTTGCCCCAAAAGTGCTTCTTTTCAGGAGGCAACTGGACTTTCTGGTTTTTTTTTCTTTGAAGACATTTCGCTTCTCATCCAAGAAGCTTCTTCAGCTCTGACTGAATGATGGGGTGGGAGGGTGGGGGGAATGGAAGGATTTTTCAGAGAAACCTCCAAGTGGCCTCAATGACTCTCTAAAATAATGCAAATGACCAACTGTCTCTGCAAGGAATATAAATCCTTCCATCCTCCACCATCACCATCCGGTCAGAACTGAAGAAGCTTCTTGGAGGAGAAGTGAAACGTCTTCAAAGAAAAACCAGAAAGTCTTGGGGGGGAAAAAAAAGGCCCTTTGGGACAACCATGATCTGGATGGCGGAGAACCTCCAGAGACCTTCAGCCTGTTCTCGCAGGGCACCCCCTGAAGACCCCCCCCCCCCCCCGCTCATCTATGCCAATGCTTTTGCATTGGCGTCTTAGATGTCTTAACATTCCCAGCATGATGGGGGTTAAAGGCAACTGGGAATCCAGGACTCCACTCTGCAGGAAAACCAAACTATACTTTTGTGGGAGCTTCATCACTGGAGGCTTTCAGGAAGAGACTGGAAGAAATGGTGTAGGGTCTCCTGCTTGGGGTTGGACTAGATGACCTACGAGGTCCCTTCCAACTCTGTTAATAACTAATCTAACACTCCAGAGGCGGCTGACTTAAAAACCTCCAATTTGTGCAATCTCGCCGTTCCCAAGTTGCAGTCGCTTGGAAGCAGGGTGGATTTGATTTAAATCGAGTGGATTTAAATCACAATTTAAATCATGATTTAAATCCCTAGTAAAAAGGCTTGATTTAAATCAACTCGATTTAAATCATAACTTTTAAAGAGCAACTGTCATCTCTGCTACTCCTTTGACCCGCTGTTGACTGACCGATAGTCCCAGTGTTGCAGAATATACAGCCTCATGCTATATAACTAAGCTCCATTTCATGCTGAATAAACTAAATTATTTACGTATCTTAAATAGAAAACTATCTTACGATAGATTTTTACCCCCAAAGTTTTTTATTAAAATAAATCCGATAAAAATCAAAAAAATCCGATTTAAATAAAAAAAAATCTGATTTTTTTGATTTTTTTAAAAAAATCATTGATTTTTATCCACCCTGCTTGGAAGCAAACCCCTTCTGCGAAATCTCCCCATGGAGATTCTCCATCTTTCAGGTCATGGGCGGCATAGAAATACGATAAATAAATAAATAAATAAATAAATAAATAAATAAATAAATGTTCGTCCCAAAAGCTTTTTCCAAAAGACAAATGGACTTTTTGGGTTTTTTTTTTCCCCTTGGAAAATGTTTCACTTCTCACCCCAAGAAGCTTCTTCGGTTCCTTTTGAAAACCCCTTTGTGAGACCCTTCTCCAAAAACAAAGGCTGGAGGGGGTCACTTACAGGTAATCCTCTGCTTACGACGGTTCATTTAGTGACCGTTCAACGACACTGAAAAAAATGGGACTTGGGACCGGTTTTTCCACAGTTACGACCTTTGCGGCATCCCCGTGGTCACGTGATCGAAATTCAGAGGCTTGGCAACTGGTTCATATTTACGACGGTCGCAGACACCACCCCCTCCCCCCGGGGTCACACCATCCCCTTTGGCAACCTTCTGGCGAGCAGATTCACTTAACAACCGTTATTGCTAACTTATCCACTGCAGTGATTCCCTTAAGAACGGCGGCAAGCGAAGGTCATAAAATGGGGCAAACCTCACTTAGCGACTGTCTTAGCAATGGAAATTTTGGTCTCCAATGTCCTTATAAGTCAAGTATTCCTTCCTTAGGGTGGTTTTTTCGGACAGATTCAGATTCAGATTCGGACAGTGAGGAGGTTGGGGAGGAACATGGGCCAGTCCTGGAGTCTGGGGAAGGCTGGGACGAGGGCTCTGCGTCGGAGGCAGAGAGTGGGCCAAGGCCATCTGGTAGTTCTTTGCTGCCTCCGGAGTCTGACATCAGTGAGGCAGAAGAACAGCGTGAGCCTCTTCCCAGTGTGCGCATGCGCAGAGCTGCCAGGAGACAGGAACAATTAAGGAAACAAGGTCGACTTGGGAGTAAGGCTTGGAGATGATTGGCCCTGTTAGGAAATGGCTATTGTCTAACTAGTTGGTCAGGCAATATATAAACTATCAATACATGTTTGTCAAAAGGTATTATATTGCTTTAAGACTGTATTGCATCATCCTGTATCCTGATTGGCTAAGCCCTGTAGCCAATGTACTTAAGGGGAAGCCTGAATCATGGCTTGTGGACACTACACCATTTTATCTACTTATTTGCTGTTACTCTCTACCTGTTCTCTATGATCACTGTTTGATCATTGCTACTTGTTGCTTTCTACTGTTTATTGAATGTTTTAATACTGAACTTGTTCCGGTTTGAAACTCGAGAAGAACTGTTTTATTGTGTAATGACAACAACTGGTAAGAAGACTTTGTACTTGGAATATCCCTGAATTGATATTTTAACTATCGCCTTATCTGTGCATGACTTGGATTGTTATTGGACTTTGCTTTACTTTTTTCTAAAAAGTAAAAGACTGCCACAACTCAGTCTGTCAGTATATTAACCGTGGTTATTCACTCTCAGCCCCTTTCATGTGCTTACTCAAGGGGTACTCTGCTCAATAACCCATAACATCGGTTATGAGCCAAGAATATCCTTAACAGGCCCCTCCCATAAGACATAAAAGAGAAGCGAACGGGACGTGAGCTTTTGCAGGAAGCAATTAGTTCATCGGGCCGATTCAAGATTTGAAAACCCTGTTTGTGACTCTGTGCCAAGTTTGGCCTTGTCCTGCGTGTGGCAATTAGTTCTCTGGCAGCGTTCCAAGGGAGATAAGGTGAGGGACTAAGTTTGTGCTGTTTAGTTTCTAAGGAAGCCTAGGTCAAAACAATCCGTTTGAACCCAATTCCTCTTTTAAATGCCCTCTGGAGATGTCTGGTTTGCATCGCGCAATAGCTCGGAGGAATGAAATGTGTCACAATCATGAGACGGAGTTACGTGTGAGTTATGCGTAGCCCAGACAGAGTTTTGTTGGCTTTTCTGCAGGCAGCATCATATTAACAAATGTTTTCTTCTCAAAGGGAGTGAATCATGTTTTTTTGGGTTAGCTCAGTGATCTAATATTTGCCGCTGGCTCTAAAACTTTGTGCGGGCAAAAGCACTGATTTACTTACTACTGGGATTAAAAACGATCAGAATTGATTTGCTAGGTGTGATGGAGAGGATTAGACATTAAAAAAATAAATAAATCCAGGTTGTAAAAACCAGCTCGGCTGCAAAATTCAGGGAAAGAGCTCTTAGGGGAGAGGCTGTGCCCGAATTGGTTATTTTGGGTTTTTTATTCATTTATAAATTAAGAGCAATTAGGTTGAGACTCGGCTCAAAGTGTTTATTTTGGTAAACGGGTGGTTCTCTTAATTTATTAAGAGCTGTTAAGAGAGTCAGCTCAAAATGGTTATTTTGATATATTGGTGGTTTTATTTATTAAGAGCTGTTAGGGAGGAGAGGCTCAATTCAAATTCGTTATTTTGGTAAATGGGATGGTTTTATTTATTTATTAAGAGCTATTAGGTTGAGACTCAGCTCAAAGTGTTTATTTTGGTAAACGGGTGGTTTTATTTATTTATTTATTAAGAGAGAGTCAGCTCAAAATTATTAGTTTAATATATTGGAGGTTTTATTTATTAAGAGCTGTTAGGGAGAGGCTCAACTCAAATTCATTATTTTGATAAATGGGGTGGTTTTATTAATTTATTTATTAAGAGCGATTAGGGACAGAGTCAGCTCAAAATGGTTATTTTGCTAGATGGGTGGTTTTGGTTAATTTATTTCTTAAGAGCTATTAGGGAGAGACGCAATCCAAATTGGTTATTTTGCTAGGATATCTTAACATTTGTTTAATAAATACACAAACAAATATACGCCTTTGCCAGCTGCTCGAAACTGTAAAAAAAAACAGCATCCATGGAAAAGTCGAAAAACTCCCATTCCCTGCAGGGAATTAAAATGTATAAATATACAAAAGTATGAAGGCTATTGCTTAACACATTGTAAGCCGCCCTGAGTCTCCGGAGAAGGGCGGCATATAAATCAATTTAAAAAATAAAATAAAAAAATGATCCGGTTAAACATTTCCTCCGCGATTGCCTTTATAATTTGTTTTTCAGTTGAATTTGCCAGTTGCTTTCTTCTCTCTCCAGCTTCCCTCTCTTCCAAATTTGACGACGAAATAAATACAACTTCCGTGCCTGCAGATTTTCGAGCTGCGTTGGTACTTTACTCCTAAGAGTATTGGGTGTGAGGATCCCGCCTTCATTTTATTTCCCCAACTACCGCCTGGGAGCAGAGTTGCACATACGTAATATAACTAAATCACGAGTGAGCAATTAAGCACAGCCAAATCAGGATTGGTGTGGGTGGGTTGAACCGACAGGGCTGTGAAACAGTGGTGAGATTCTGCCGGTTCGGGCGAATCAGTTGTTGAATTTCTGGCTGGCTCCGCCCCTTCCATGAATCCCCACGTGCTCCATTTTTACTCCCAGGAGGCTGCAGGGAGGCCTACTAGGCCCAAAATGGGGCACTGGGGAACCCCCCCTCCCGCGGGCCCATTTTTTCTCCAAATGGGGTGCAGGAGGCTGAGTGATGCCTGTCACAATCCCTGGCCACGCCCACCTTGACCACGCCCACCCAGGTCATTAGGGCAGAGAACCGGTTGTTAAATTATTTGAGTCCCACCACTGCTGCGAAAATGTGTAGGCACACACGCGTGCACATATGTGAACTGAAAAAAAAAATAGCAGTTGTCTTCTAATTAATAGCACTGTTCAGGTAGTCCTTGACATACAACCGTTCGTTTAGTGACCGATCAAAGTTACAACATCCCTGAAAAAAAAGTGACTTACGATCGTTTTTCCGACGTAGAACCATCGTATCATTCCCCCACGGTCACGTGATCGGAATTCAGATACTTGGCAGCTGAACTCACACTTACGACGGTCGCAGCGTTCCCGAGGTCACGTGATTCCCCTTTTTGCGTCCTTCTGACGAGCAAAGTCGACGGGGAAGCCAGATTCACTTAACAACCGGGTTCCTAACGCAACAACTGCAATGATTCCCTTAACGATGACGGGAAGGAAGGTCGTAAAATGGGGCAAAATTCCCCTAACAGCTGTTTCACTTAGCAACAGGAATTTGGAGCTCGGTTGTGGTCGTAAGTCGAGGAGTACCTGTAGTTGTGTTGCGTGGATGGTGTGCCCTTGTTTATATTTGATTTCTAATTTCCAATTGACCTCATGCAGGACAGACAGGGAGGCCAAAGGGCGAGATGTGGCCTGGGGGCTGTAAAATGTCCAGCTCTGGTTTAGATCAGGTTTAGATCTAATTTAGATTAGGTTTAGTAGGGGCTTTAATCTGGCCATTTATGATCCAGGGCCAAGAATTTCACTCTTGACATTGTCCCTTATCTTGTCACTGAAGTAGGAAAAGCAGAGAGAAGGTTGGATCCTGGCCACAAAATAGGAATATGGCAGGAGATATTAAAGGCATCACAGTAGTATGTGTCAAAATTGACAACTTTAAGATGGATGGACTTCATTTCCCAGAATTGAAGCATAGCTGGCTGGGGGATTCTGGGAGTGGAAGTCCACCCCTCTTAAAGCATAGCTGGCTGGGGAATTCTGGGAGTGGAAGTCCACCCGTCTTAAAGCATAGCTGGCTGGGGGATTCTGGGAGTGGAAGTCCACCCATCTTAAAGCAGGCTGGCTGGGGGATTCTGGGAGTGGAAGTCCACCCATCTTAAAGCAGGCTGGCTGGGGAATTCTGGGAGTGGAAGTCCACCCTTCTTAAAGCAGGCTGGCTGGGGAATTCTGGGAGTGGAAGTCCACCCTTCTTAAAGCAGGCTGGCTGGGGGATTCTGGGAGTGGAAGTCCACCCATCTTAAAGCAGGCTGGCTGGGGAATTCTGGGAGTTGAAGTCCACCCATCTTAAAGCAGGCTGGCTGGGGAATTCTGGGAGTGGAAGTCCACCCATCTTAAAGCCTGCTGGCTGGGGGATTCTGGGAGTGGAAGTCCACAAGTCTTAAAAGTCGCCAAAGTTGGAGACCCCTGTTCTAGTCAGTTCTATTACGCGTCTTAAGTCTTGTACCTCAAGACGAGCCATTTTGCAGGGTTCTGGACACCCCGAACTTCAGCGTTTCCTCTACACCCTTGGGATTTTCAAGAGAAACACCTTCCAGCTTTTTTCATTCTCTGGAAAAAAAGAAAGAAAGAAAGAAAGAAAGAAAGAAAGAAAGAAAGAAAGAAAGAAAGAAAGAAAGAAAGAAAGAAAGAAAGAAAGAAAGAAAGAAAGAAAGAAAGAAAGAAAGAAAGAAAGAAAGGACCTCTACTTCAAAACGAGAGGAAAACTGGCATCCTGGAAGCTGTGGATTGCCGGCCCTTCTTGCAAGCCATCTGTCGGCAAAACCCCGCAGGATTCCTCTTTGTCTTGTTTTCCAAAACGCTTCCAATTTGCCAGCCGGCGCGGTCCACGCTGGCAAGACCCCGGTCCTCTTTCTTTGTCTGCTTTTTTTTAATCTTTCTTTCCAGTGAGCTCATCATCTATGGGAGCCTCTGGGGAGGAAACGTATCAATGGGTCCTTGTTTAACAAGAAGCCAAAAAGGCCGTGTTTTCTTCTTAATGGACACTGGTGCCTCCGGCGGGGAAAAAGCATCTTCTGAAAAGAGAAGACGGGAAAAATAATAGGGGGCACGATGCAAAAAAACAAAAAACAAAATCCCCAACTGAACCCGATTGTTAGGATGCCACACAGTGCCCAGTGTTGTGGCCTGTCGGCCTCCAGCCCCTCCAGCAGACAAATCGGAGGAGGAGGAGGCGTGGGAGTCCGGATCAGCATCAAGGAAACCTGAGAGCTCCGAGAGGGAAGAGGGAAGGGAGCTGGCAGAGAGAGAGACAGAGACAGAGACAGAGGCGGAGGCTGGGCCGTCCGTCATCCCTCAGGTGGAGAGTCAACAGCCCCCAGGTCTGGAGGCGGCTGATGAGGAAGAGGAGGAACAGCTGGGTCCAGTGCCTGACGCGCGGATGCACAGAAGGCAGAGGAGAGGAGAGCAGTGGAAATCTATGGGCCGGTCCTCGGGACGGAAGAGCCACCTCTGCTAACAAAGTCCCACTCCTAGTTCTGGAAATAAAAGGCAAGGAGCGGAGATGAATAGATGTGGCAGACAACTATTAATCTCCCTTGCTGGACAAACTTGTTAGCTTGCGGTGAGAGAGAAACTTTTTTTTTTTTTATTGAAAAAGTTTTAAAAACAAACATATTTTCTATTGCATGTCTAGGATTTGCCCATAAAGGTATCTTATAATTTAGCTTATATTGATATTTTTTCCAAACCCTTAACAAAGCATTTCTTAATATATGAACCTTAAATACTTTATCCACTTTTTTATCATATAACAAATAGGCATGCCATCCATATAACAAATCATAACCTTCTAAATTCAAAATTCTCCCCTCAGTTAAGTTAAACCAATCACTGATTTGTGATAAAACCGCTGCTTCATAATATAATCTTAAATTAGGCATTTTAAGACCCCCTCTTTCCCGTGTATCTTGTATAATTTTCATTTTTATTCTGGGTTTTTTCCCAGCCCAAATAAAAGTATTAACACCTTTCTGCCATTCTCTCAGATTTTCATCTTTCTTAAGCACAGGTATCATTTGGAACAGAAATAAAAATCTTGGTAAAACATTCATTTTAATTGCTGCAATTCTTCCCAATAAAGACAACTGTAATTTTTTCCAGTTTTCCATATCCTTCTGTACCTTCTGCCAAAGTACCTCATAGTTGTTTTTATATAATTTTGTATTTGAAGCTGCTATGTATACCCCTAGATATTTAACCTTTTTAACTATTTCAAAATCTGTTAATCTTGCTAGTTTGTCTCTTTCAAATGTAGTCATATTTTTAACTATCATCTTTGTCTTTTGTGAATTAACTTTAAATCCTGATACTTTCCCATATTGATCAATTATATCCAATATGTATGGAGCCGACTCTATAGGTTGAGATAAAGTAATAACCAAATCATCTGCAAAGGCTCTTAATCTATAATCTTGTTGTCTAATTACAATACCCTTCAATTTTTCTGAATCACGTATCTTATTCAATAGTACCTCCAAAGACAAAATAAATAATAGTGGGGACAGAGGACACCCCTGTCTTGTTCCTTTCTCAATTTTGAAAGCCTCTGTTAAACCTCCATTAACTATGATTTGTGCCGTTTGCTGCTGGTATATCGCTCTAATTGATTGTGTAAAATATTCCCCAAAGTGCATTTTCTCTATTATTTTAAACAAAAATTGCCAGTTCAAACGATCAAATGCCTTCTCTGCATCCAAAAATATAAACGCTGCAGGGACTTGATTATTTTTTTCCAAATATTCCAGTAAGTTTACAATTTGTCTAACATTATATCTCATTTGTCTACCTTTTATAAACCCTGATTGATCATTATGAATTATTTGTTGCATAACTGGCATTAGTCTATTAGCTAATATTTTA
Organism: Pantherophis vulpinus; assembly: GCA_037215915.1. Taxonomy (NCBI): domain Eukaryota; kingdom Metazoa; phylum Chordata; class Lepidosauria; order Squamata; family Colubridae; genus Pantherophis; species Pantherophis vulpinus. The sequence continues at coordinate 360,668,480 of JAXLNS010000001.1, read as the reverse complement.
GCAAATATCTTATAATCGGTATTCAGAAGTGAAATTGGCCTAAAATTCTCCGGTTTAATGGAATTTTGATCCTCCTTTGGAATTAGTGAAACAAAGGCTGTTTTCCAGGAAGGTGGTACTCCTCCTCCTAATTGTATTTTATTAAATAAAATTTTTAGTGGTTCTAACATTTCGGATTGTAAATGTTTATAATAAACAGCTGTTAGTCCATCTGTTCCCGGAGCCTTACCTATTTTTAATTGTTTAATTACCCCAACAATTTCCTCAGAAGTTATTGGCTGATTCAATCTCTCTCTCTGTTCCAACGTTAATTCAGGAATCTCCATCTTTAAATATCTATCAATATCAACATCTTGAATTGCATCTTTAGCATATAATTTTGTATAAAACTCCAAAAAAGCCTTTTTTATTAAATTCTGTTGATAAATCTCTTTACCTCTAAATTCTATCTTGTCTATAATACGTGATTTCTGTTTTTTCCTCATTGTGTAAGCCAACCATCTCCCAGGTTTATTAGCATTACAAAATGTGTTATGTCTGGCATATTGTATGCTGGTTGCTACTTGCCCCGCCATTAACATATTAAGTTGCTCTCTAAAAATATTAATCATGTCTTTTGCCTTTTTATCTCCCGGGTTAGTTATAAGCAATTGTTCTTTCTTTTTAATTTCCTCCTCTATCTCTTTCCGTCTATTTTGTTGTTTTAATCTATATTTATTATTCAAAAAGATTAATGTTCCTCTCATATAAGCCTTACACGCATCCCATACCATCTCCATCGAAGTTCCTTTGTTCATGTTATTAATAAAAAATTCTTTCATTTGTTTTTTAAGCTCACACAAATTATCTTCATATCTAAATAAATTCTCATTTAACCTCCAAGACCTCCTTTCCCCTCTCTCCTGCTCTAGTTCCACCCAAACCGGGCTATGATCAGTTAAAGTTCTTGGACATATCTTCGTACTCTTCACCCTAGAAAAAAGATCGTTTGTCGTTAATATAAAATCAATCCTCGAAAAAGATTGATGCCTATCTGAGAAAAAAGTAAAATCGCTCTCCAATACGTTCCTTTCTCTCCAAATGTCTCTAAGCTCCATATCCTCCAGAATATCAAAAAAAGATTTAGGCAACTTGGCACGCATGGAGATCTTGGAAAGACTTTTTTTATCTTTTTGGGTATCTAATACCCCATTCCAATCACCCATTAAAAATAAAGATCTATAGTCCCATTGTAATATTTTGGTATGTAAAAGTTTGTAAAATTTATCTTGTTGTTATTAGGTGCGTATACTCCAATTACAAGCAGCTTCCCACTCTGTGTTGTTAATTCAATTGCAATATATCTACCTTGAGTGTCAGCCTCAATTAAATTGGCCACTAAGCCTCTTTTAACGTATATTACTAGGCCATTTTTCTTTTCTGGTGCTGATGCCACAAAATGTGTACCTAATTTCGAATTTATCAAGTACTTTTGATCTGAAGATTTAATATGCGTTTCTTGCAAACAAATAACATCGTTCTGAAATTGCTTCAAATAATGAAATATTTTCTTTCTTTTTTGTGGAGAATTTAAACCGTTAACATTCCAAGATAGAAATTTATTTGCCATCTCTGGGCGTTCCAAGCTTTGAGAGCATCAGCTGAACCTCCTCCGCCATTTTAGACTTCGGCCTAGCTCCTCCCACTGCTTGTGTTTTTTGGGCTTGTTGAGTTGGATCTTGAGGCTGTTGTGCCAAATGTTGTTTATAGGTAGCTCTTGTCAGTCGTTGATCTTTTGGCAGCTGAATCATCGTTAATGGCTCAAGGGTCGGTGGTGGACCCCCACTCAATAGTGGATCTTCTTCCAGAATAGCTCCTCCAGCTAGTGCTTGAGCATAGGTTTGTGGTTGCCCTCCATCTTTCTCTTGTTGAGTAATTTCCAATTGCTTTCTAGCACCCCCTGGTGAAGGTGGCCTTCCAACCTTTAAAACATTGGCATAAAAATCTTTTGCCTTTCCAACTGTGTTTAAACGATGTCTTTGCCCAGCGTATGTCACTATTATCCCAAATGGGACATCCCATCTGTACTGAATTTGCTGGTTTCTTAGCTCATTCACCAAAAAGCCAAACTGCTTTCTGTCTCTTAACATTTTAGGAGGGAGCTCTTTCAGGACCACCAGCTCTTGTCCTTCCACTTTAATCTTATTTCTATAAGACGCTTGCAAAATGTCATTTCTAACTCTCCTTGTTGTAAAATAAATCACCACATCTCTTGGTAACTGCTTTTGTTTTGCCAGCCAGGAATTGACCCTGTAAATTTTGTCCATTTGGATTGCCACATCTTCTGGCCTTTCTGGAATCAGCTCTGCTAAAGCATTGGAACAAACATCTTTTAAATTTTCACCACTCTTTTCTTTCAAACCTCTCAGCCTCAGGGCAAATTCCATTGACCTGTATTGTAACATAACCATCTCGTCATCCACTTTCTCTGTCTGTATCATAACCTCTCCCAGTTTGGTTGCAATCTCCAAGTTGGCATCATCAATTTCCCGCACTCTCTCCTCAATCTTTAACATATGAGTAGCCAGTCCTGAAACTGCAAAAACAATGTCATCTCTTATTTCATTATGTTTTTCCTCCACCACACTTGTGAGTTTCTTTAACTCCTCTGAAAATTCTTTCATCATTTCTGTCTGATTATTCAGGGCACCCATTATAAATTCTTTAAGGTCTTGTGACTGTGTATCAGCCGGAAGTTGTTTTGGAGTCACTACAGGGGAACCTCCTCCCCCTTTAGAAGTTGGTGGCTTTAGTTGTTTAGCAGCCATTTTATTTAAAAAAAGTTTTTTCTTTTACAGCCAAAAAATCTTGTAAACAGTCTTAGAAAATATATTTCAAAGTTTTTCCAAAATAAACAATCCTCTCTTCAAACTATGCTCAATACCCAGCAATTTTCTCTTCAGGCAGAGAGCTATTAACAAGCAGTTTCCTTTTGACTTTCACTTTCCCTTCCGCCAATAACAAAGGCTTCCTCCCAGCCTCCAGCTCCAGAGAGCTCCGTTTGCAACAATGTATTCACAGAGTTAAGTTTTGTTTCTCTTAAAAAGCTTGCACTCTTGCTTCCGCTCTGTCTGCCTTGTTGAAAATCATTAAAACTCACTGTTTGCCGGCAGAATTGGACGCAGACGTCTTGCTCTGAAAACAGAGGCACCAGCGATCCGGAGCGATGGGAGGGGTGAACTGGGGAGCTCTCACCCTCCGAGTCCCTGGAATTAATCCAGTGACTTTCGGGGAGCTCTACCCACCCCCTCCGACTCTCCTCTCCTTCTTTGCCCGAAGGGGAGTTTTTTCAAACCGCCGGACAGCTGTTTAGCGCTGTCAGGGCGGTTTTTTACAAATCGGGTGGCTGGCGGTCTATGGAGACCGTCCTCGACGTCTGCGGAGCCACCGGAAGTCCGAATAACCGAGAGAGAAACTTTTTGCCGGGGCTGCCGGCGCTCCTAATAAAGGAATCTTTTGAGTTCACTTCAGAGTGTTGGCCGTGTTTGGGGAGCTGTACACCCATAGTTTTCGCAGGAGATTCTTGTCTGACCCAGATGAACTGGGGACAAAGCGTCTCTGAATTGTAGCAGGGGGTCGGCCCCACTGTCCTGTATAGATAGCTCATCTGTGTCAAGTTTCCGAAAGATGCCCTAATTAATTCATGAGCCATGATCCAAACTTCAAAGGAAATATAGTCATTTATTAGGAGCAACATTCCGGCAATACTCGGATGCAGTTAGGACTGATCCTACATAGATTTACGTTCCTCTATGACCCTGTCTTTCCCCTCCTCTCTGGCCATGTCATAAATCACATTCTCCAATTAGCCACTTTGGCTGGCTGTGAAACCTAACACCCTCCTTCTGATTGCGGTCAGAAAGAATGTATGGAATTCACTTCAGTTCTCCCTCCCTCCTGCTCATGGCAACTTGAAAGCTTTGCAAGTTGCACAATCTGTTGACAGCTAGATGATCCTTGGTGTCTCCCTTTCAGAAGTCTGACCTCAAGTGCAGCTGGTGGGAGTTGTTCTCCTCATACAGTTTGAGAGAGTTTAATGCTCCTAATGTCCAACTGCAGGCAGTCCTAGACTTAACGACCAGTTCATTTAGTAACCATTCAAAGTGACCACGGCACCGAAAAAAATGTGATTTATGAACGTCTGTGGAGATTGTCCGTCATCCAGGACATGGTTGTCCCAAAGGTGTTTTATTTTCAACGTGGACTTTCTGATTTTTCTTTGAAGACGTTTCGCTTCTCATCCAAGAAGCTTCTTCAACTCTGACCGAATGGTGGGGAATGGAAAGGATTTAAACTCCTTGCAGACAGCTGGTCATTTGCATCCTTTTAGAGGGTCGTTGAGGCCACTTGGAGGTTCATCTGTGTCCTCGCCTCAGTAGTGCAAATGGGTGTGGAGCCTTCTTGGCTGCAGGATGTTTTCTTCCCTATGTCGTCGTATCAAGTGAATCATTAAGCTGTCCTCGGCAGTTGACTGATGATGAATTTGTCGATGCCCATGGTATTCAAGTGGTGCTCCAGATGTTTTGGGACCGCACCCCTCACGCCTGTCACAGGGGTGGGATTGAAAACATTTAGCAATCGGTTCCCTGCCGGGTTGTTGGGTGGGCGTGGCCATGGCGTGGCCTACTCGGCCTCCTGCACCATGGTGGAGGGGGGGAGCGTTTTCATCCTCCCCAGGCTCCGGAGGCTTTCCTCAGGCCTCCAGGAGGGTGAAAATGCCTCCCCTGGGCTCCGGAGGCTGGAAACGGACCCTATTCTGGACTTCTGGTACTTCTGGGAGGCCCGTTTTTCACCCTCCCAGAGCCTCCACACGGGACCTGCAGTTACCTGGCATCCAAAACGGGCCGCGTGGAGACTCCTGGGTGGAGTGGGCGGGCTCAGCCAGTCCTTACAACTACCGCTTCAGCGTACCAGATGTAAAATTAGCATCCATTTCGCCCGAACCGGCTGAATACCATCATTTTGGTACTGCCTTTGCTTTCTTCTGCCACCGTCGTCCTGTTTCGTTTTGCAGGTCTCCGTGCAGGTAGTCCTCGAGTTATAACAGTTCGTTTAGTGACCGTTCATAGTCGCAAACGGCAGTGAAAAAATGTGACTTACGATCATTTTTCACAACTTCAGATGCTTGGCAGCATCTGGTTCATACTTATGACGGTCGCAGTGTCCCAAGGTCACGTGATTTCCCCCTTTGGCGACCTTCCGACAAACAAAAGTCAAGGGGGAAAGCCAGATTCACTTAACAACCATATTGCTAAATTATCAACATGACTGCAATGATTCAGTTAACGGCCGTGGTGAGAAAGGTCGTAAAATGGGGCCAAATTCACTTAACAATGGAAATTTGGGCTCAGTTGTGGTCATAACTCGAGGACTAGCTGTATTTTGTTGTTGTTTTTTTCCTAGTATCTTCTATTCTGCCTCCTGCATACTGCCACATCTACTATTTATTTATTTATTTGTTTGTTTCTATTTCTATACCGCCCTAACAAAATTTAAAAACAGTTTAAAATAATTAAATATTTTGGCTGTAAATTAAAACTATCCAAACTTTATGGTCTTTCTTATGGACAATTGTTAAAGTTGTGTAGCAGGTGCCTGTCTGGATTCTAAAATCCCAGAGCAATTTAGCTTCTTCCTTTTCTACGATTCCCTGCTTTATGGTCCCACCAGGGCCCTGCTTCTTTTATAATAACAATTGTTATTTATTTTATTTTTATACTTTTGTGGGAAGATGGGCATGCATCGATCCGAAGATGTTCGGAGTTATTGATTTCAATTTTATCGCATAAAAAGCCGTCCATCTTCAATACCAGCTCTGGCCGTCTCCCCATCCGAAGCCAAACCGGCATTGAAAGCCGCATTAAAATGATAAAACTCAACTCATTAGAAACATGAAAAGCCTTGGCACCAAGTCAGCCTTCTGATGTTGCAGCATCTAATCATATTCCCGCAGCGCTCGGAGGAAGAGCTGGGACTTCAAAGCTTCACCGAAGGCTAGAAGGATTTTTTTTTCTTTCTTTTTTTTTTTTTAGATTATCAGAGTTGGAAGGGATCTTGTAGGTCATCTAGTCCAGTGGTGACCAACCAGCAGGGTGGATAAAAATCAATATTTTTAAAAAAATAAATAAAAAAAAATCGGATTTTTTTTTTATTTAAATCAGATTTTTTTGATTTTTATCGAATTTATTTTAATAAAAAACTTTTGGGGTAAAAATCTATTGTATGATAGTTTTCTATTTAAGATACATAAATAATTTAGTTTCTTCGGCATGAAATGGAGCTTAGTTACGTAGCAGGAGGCTGTATATTCTGCAACTCTGGGACTATCGGTGAGTCAACGGCGGGTCAAAGGAGGAGCAGAGATGACAGTTGCTCTTTAAAAATTACGATTTAAATCGAGTTGATTTAAATCAAGCCTTTTTACTAGGGATTTAAATCGTGATTTAAATCGTGATTTAAATCAACTCGATTTAAATCAAATCCACCCTGCCAACCAGTGAAAAATTTCGGTGGTCCGCAGAAAAATTATTTGCCTTTTTTTATATTGCACTAAATACTATTTATAGAGCCTGGTGGCGCAGTGGACTAAGTGCTGTTGAAGTAGCACTTAGTTGCCAGCTGCCTGCAATTACTGCGAGTTCGAATCTCACCGGGCTCAAGGTTGACTCAGCCTTCCATCCTTCTGAGGTAGGTAAAATGAGGACCCGGATTGTGGGGGCAATAAGCTGACTTTGTATAAAAAAGAACACCGCTTAGGGGGGGCCGAAAGTGTTGTGGCTCCGTTACCTGAGCCTGTGTCATCGGCAGGAGAGGACTCCGAGAGTGAAGGAGAGGAGTTGGCAAGGCCTCCCTCTCCAGGACCCTCCTCTCTGGCAATGCCGAAGGGCAAGAGATAGGCCCGGGGCCAAGCACGTCCACACAGCCACAGGTGGACAGTGATGAGGGTAATGAGTCTTGGCTGGATCCACGCCAGCATCACAGAGATGAGCGCGCGCAACAGAAGAAAAGGTGTGCCAGAGATTAGGCCGAGTCACTGGACCACACCCCACAGGGTATAAAAGGGGTGAAGTGGCCATTCAGATTCTGTGACGGACAAAACTAACTACTATCGAGTCCCATTGCATCTTTGGAAACAACATTATCGGCCTTGGATTTATTTTACGAACTGGACAATTCTTGACTGTGGGTATTTTGTTTATTGAGTAAAAGTTCTTGGCAAGCAGCTCCTGGGTTGCTGCCAAGCGTCTTATCGGAAGAATTGGTTGTCTGCCAGTTTATTTAACCCCCGGCTGTCTGTTTGTGTGCGTGTGTGAGACGGGGACAGAACAGAAAGCCCTACTAAGCAGGTATATGCAAAAGGATGAAGGCTATTGCTTAACGCATTGTAAGCCGCCCTGAGTCTCCGGAGAAGGGCGGCATATAAATCGAACCAATAAATAAATAAATAAATAAAAATCATATTGGTGATCTGCGGGGTTTAAAGTTATGAATTTAGTGATCCCTGAGGTCTGAAAGGTTGGCAACCCTCCCGCCGAAGCAGAAGACCCCACACCAGAGGTGGGTTTCAGCAGGTTCTGACCAGTTCTGGAGAACCGGTAGCGGAAATGTTGAGTAGTTTGGAGAACCGGTAGTAAAAAATCTGCCCCCATCTATTCTCTGCCTACCGAGTCCCAGCTGATCGGGAGGAAATGGGGATTTTGCAGTACCCTTCCCCTGCAGTGGGGAAGGAATGGAGATTTTACAGTATCCTTCCCCCTGGAGAGGGGTGGGAATGGAGATTTTACGGTATCCTTGCCCCTGGAGAGGGGTGGGAATGGAGATTTTACGGTATCCTTCCCCCTGGAGAGGGGTGGGAATGGAGATTTTACAGTATCCTTCCCCCTGGAGAGGGGTGGGAATGGAGATTTTACAGTATCCTTCCCCTGCCATGCCCACCAAGCCACGGCCACAGAACCGGTAGTAAAAAAAATTTGAAACCCACCACTGCCCCAGACCATTTCTGACAGATGGCAGTCCAGTCTCTTCTTGAAAGCTTCCAGTGACGAAGCTCCCATAGCGTCCGAAGGCAACTTCTGTTCCATTGAATAACAAGAGTGGGAAGGGACCTTGGAGGTCATCTAGTCCAACCCCACCCACCCAAGCAAGGAGACCCTACACCATTCCTGACCGATGGCAGTCCAGTCTCTTCTTGGAAGCCTCCAGGGATGAAGCTCCCACAACCTCTGAAGGCAACTTCTGTTCCATGGGTTGATTGTTTCTCACTGTCAGAAAATTCTTCCTTATTTCCAGGCTGAATCTCTCCTTGGTCAGTTTCCATCCATTGTTCCTTGTCTGGCCTTCGGGTGCCTTGGAGAATAGCTTGACCCCCTTCCTCCTCTCTGGGGCAGCCCCTCAAATATTGGAAGATGCTGTCCTGTCTCCCCTGGTCCTTCTCTTCACTAGACTAGCCATGTCTTCTGTCCATCTATGGTTCATTCAGATGTCTTTCTTTCTTTCTTTCTTTCTTTCTTTCTTTCTTTCTTTCTTTCTTTCTTTCTTTCTTTTTCTTTCTTTCTTCTTCTCTCTTTCTCTCTCTCTCTCTCTCTCTCTCTCTCTCTCTCTCTCTCTCTCTCTCTCTCTCTCTCTTTCTTTCCCTCCCTTCCACCTTCCTTCCCTCCCTCCCTCCTTCCTTCCTTCCTTCCTTTTGCTTTGGAAAAGAGCCTGACCCCCTTCCTCCTCTCTGGGGCAGCCCCTCAAATATCGGAAGATGCTCTCCTGTCTCCCCTGGTCCTTCTCTTCACTAGACTAGCCATGCCCAGTTCCTGCAACCCTTCATCGTACGTTTGAGCCTCCGGTCCCCTCATCCTCTTCATTGCTCTTCTCTGCACTCTTTCTAGAGCAGCGATGGCTAACCTTTTTGCCATCGCGTGCCAGGAAGGGGTGGGTGGGGGAGGTTCGCGTGCACGCGTGCCCAAACCCATAATTCTATGCGCCCCACCCCGCACATGCACACGCGACCCCCCCCCTCCCCCCCGCTCCTGGCACGCAATGGCCCAGTAGGAACGTTTTTCTTTCTCACCTGGCTCCAGATTTATTTATTTATTTTATTTTATTTTATTAAATTTCTATACCGTCCTTCTCCCGAAGGACTCAGGGCGGTGAACAGCCAGAAGATAAAACACAGGAAATACAAAATCTAAAATAAATTAAAACAAATTAAATAATTTAGGCTGAATTTTAAAATACCCCATAATTAAACAGATTAAAAATTTATGTTTAAAATTTAAATTTAAAAGAGGAGATGATTTAGGCCAGGCCAGCTTGATGAAATAAAAACGTTTTAAGCGCGCGACGGAAGGTGCGAAGATCCGGGATCCTCCGTATCTCCGGGGGGAGCTCGTTCCAGATCGTAGGTGCCCCCACAGAGAAGGCTCTCCCTCTGGGGGCCACCAGCCGACATTGTTTGGCCGACGGCACCCGGAGGAGCCCCTCTCTATGGGAGCGTACTGGCCGGTGGGAGGCTATTGGTGGTAGCAGGCGGTCCCGTAGATAACCAGGTCCTAAACCATGGAGCGCTTTATAGGTAGTAACCAAAACCTTGAAGCGCACTCGGAAGACTAGAGATCCTCTCTATGCATCTGGGGAGGACGAAAACAGCCTTCCCCACCCCCTCGGAGTCCCTCCGGAGGCCCGAAATGGCTTGTTTTCCAACTTTCGGTTGGACAGGAAGTGACATTTTTTGCTGTCCCCAGCCTCCAGAGATTTCAAGAGAGGCTGAGAGCTGAGCTGGCGTGCCAGGTGACATGGCTCAGCGTGCCACCTGTGGCACGCGTGCCATAGGTTCGCCATCACGGTTCTAGAGTCTCAACAACTTTTTTATAGTGTGGGGACCAAAACTGGATGCAGTACTCCAGGCGTGGCCTTACTAAGGCTTACAAAATCGTGATTGCTTCCCAGACTGACAAGGCTTCACCGGATGGCTTGAGCACTAACCACATTCAAATTCCTTTCTCATCGCGGAAAAGATCACCCCCTCCCCTGTTTCCAAAATTATTAATTAGTTTTCAAATTATTAGTTTCCAAAATTATTAATTAGTAATAATAAAATTAGTTTTTATTATTAATAAAATGGCTGCACAGGTAATCCTCGACTTACAACCGTTCGCTTAGTGACTGCTCAAAGTTAAAAACGGCACTGAAAAAAAGGACCGTTTTTCAGACTTACGACCGTTGCAACATCCCCCTGGGTCGCCTGATTTACATTCGGACGCTTGAGAACTGACTCGCATTTATGACGGTGGTAGTGTCCCAGAGTCATGTGATTTTACGACCTTCAGATAAGCAAAATCCATGGGGAAGCCGGATTCACTTAACGACCATGTCACTAAGTTTAACGACTGCAGTGATTTGCTTAACAAATGTGGCAAGGAAAGTTGTAAAATGGGGCAAAGCTCACTTAACGCCCTTCTCGCTTAGCGACATAAATTTTGGGCTCAGTTGCGGTCGTAAGTTGAGGACCACTACACAAAGGAAATGAAAAAGATGCTTCTAATTGTTTTTCCTTTTATTTTATTTTTTCACATATTGGGCTAAGCATATGTGGTCTACAACATCCAGGTAGTCCTCGGCTTATGGCCACAATTGAGCCTAAAAGCTCTTGTTGTTAAGTGAAACGTTAGTTAGCTGAGTTTTGCCTCATTTTACAACCTTTCTAGGCACGCTTGTTAAGTGAATCACTGCCGTTGGTAAATTAGCAACCTGGTTGTTAAGCGGATCTGGTCTTCCCCGTTGACTTTGCTGGCCAAAAGGTCGCAAAAAGGGATCACGTGACCCCCCCCCCTCCAGGATACTGCAACCGTCATAAATATGAATCGTTTGCCAAGCGTCTTGAATTTTGATCATGCGACCATGGGGATGCTGCAGTGGTCATAAGTGTGAAAAATGGTCGTTAAGTCCCTTTTTTCGGTGCCGTCATAACTTTGAACGGTCCCTAAATGAACTGTTGTAAGTCGAGGACTACTTGAACTCTCAATTGTTTTCTCTGGGGTGGTGTTATTTTTATTGTATTTTTAAAATTGATACCAGTAGCCCTCAACAAACCACAATTAAGATCAGAATTGTCTCTGATTTACGACTGTCACACAAGTTACGATAATGATGGGCAGGTTCCATTCTAGTCGTAATTTGAGGACTACATATATAGACAGTCCTTGACTTCCATCCACAATTAAGCCCCAAATTACTCTCGACAAGGAAGTGAGTTTTGCCACATTTTATGACCTTTCTTGCCCTCATTGTTAAGTGAATTAATGAAGCAAATTAAGTGGCCTGACTAGGTGGCTCAGTGGCTAAGACACCGAGCTTGTCGATCTGAAAATTCGGCGGTTCGAATCCCTAGTACTGGCGTGAGAAGGGGGTTTGGACTAGATGACCTCTAAGGCCCCTTCCGACTTTTGTTACACTGAATCACTGCAGTTGTTAAGTTAGTCACACGGTTGTTAAGTGAACCTGGCTTCCCCCATTGGCTTTGCTTGTCAGAAGGTCGCAAAAACGGATCACATGACTCCGGCGGGGGGGGGCAGGCGGGGACACACACAGCATCCGTCATAAATATGAGTCAGTTGTCAAGGTTCCGAATGTAAAATCACGTGACCACGGGGATTGCTAGTGTGAAGAGCAGTCATAAGTTTCCTTTTTTTTTTTCAGTGCCTTCGTCACCTAAAAGAAACTGTCGTAAGTCGAGGACTATCTGTGTAGTATCTAAGGCCATAGACTGGTTGCGTTTTGAGCTGTGATGGAGTCAGGCGTGAGTGATCAAATTGGATTATTCTTTTTTTTTTCTTCTTTTCTTAGCAAAGGGTTGAAATCCACAAACTGCGTGAAGGCGAGAATCTCATTCTGGGCTTCAGCATTGGAGGTGGAATCGACCAGGATCCGGCTCAGAATCCCTTCTCGGAGGACAAGACGGACAAGGTTGGCACGGAGCTCCCTTTACTGATAATATTTCTTTGATAAGTTGGAGTCCATTTTGGAGATCGAGGTGCCGTTATCAATATTTCAGCTCAGGGGTTTACATTGAAGAATGTTTTGTTGAAGAATAAATATAAACTTGTGTGGGTTATAAGGAAAATATAAGGGGTGCAAGGGTTGAGGGAAGGTTTTTACAATATTTTTTTATAGATATTAAATAGCGAAGAGGGTATTTGACTACGTGTAGTGGATTTGTAGAGAATAAGATGAATAAGTTTATGGAAAGCTATTAAGTAAGGAATGTTTCCAGGAAGAATTAACATTAAGTGTATGGGGTAAAAAGTAAAGATAAGGTTCTTAACAATATATTTTATTTGAGATTGGTTCTAGAATTCACTGTTTCCTGGTGATTGGCCCACAGTCACCCAGCTGGCTTTCGTGCCTAATGTGGGACTAGAACTCACCATCACCTAGTTATTGGCCCACAGTCACCCAGCCAGCCTTTATGCCTATGGCCTCTGCCTTGCAAGCAAACAGCAAGAAGAAACAGCTCCTTTCAGCTTCAGCACAGCCTAATTAGCACAAGTTGATTGGATCGGCCTCCCGACTCTCAGCTGTTTTGCTCTCAGCTGTTTTGCGCAGGGCTCTGCTGCTTGCTGCAAAGAGGTAAATTGCTGGAGCAGATTTTTTTTTTCCCCTTGTGCTAATCAAGCTATGCTGAAAACAAAACTGAAAGTAAAGCAGGCTGTTTGCTGCAAAGGAGGCAAAATTGTTCAGAGGCAGAAGCAGAGGGAGATTTCTTTTTCTTCTTTTCCTCACCAAAAAAGGTAAGTGTGTCTTATACTCCGAAAAGTACGGTAAATAAAACAGAACCTCCCGCATTTAACTCGTTATCTACGTGGCTAACAATGGCTGGAGAAAAAAAGGCAACAGGTTCTCAGTAAGCAATGGCCGGGGGGGGGGGGGCAGGTTCATGAGAGCTCATCCAGGCAGTGACCCCCCCCTCCCACCTCTTGTTTCTCCCCCCCTCCCCCACTCCAGGGCATTTATGTCACACGCGTGACCGAAGGTGGACCGGCTGAAATGGCTGGACTACAAGTCGGAGACAAAATCATGCAGGTAAAATTCCGTACTGTTTAAGGACCAGTTGGACACTTCAGCTCCGCTCTTGGTGTCTTTAAAGCCAAATGGATGGAGATTTATTATTTATTTATTTATTGGTTCGATTTATATGCCGCCCTTCTCCGGAGACTCAGGGCGGCTTACAATGCGTTAAGCAATAGCCTTCATACTTTTGTATATATACCTGCTTAGTAGGGCTTTCGGCCTCCCCCCCAAGCGGTGTTCTTTTTTATACAAAGTCACCTTATTGCCCCCACAATCCGGGTCCTCATTTTACCTACCTCGGAAGGATGGAAGGCTGAGTCAACCTTGAGCCTGGTGAGATTCGAACTTGCAGTAATTGCAGGCAGCTGGTGCTACTTAACAGCACTTAAATCTGCTGCGCCACCCAAGGTTCTGTTATTATTATTCCAGAATCCCAAAAGTTAAGAGCCTTGGTAGTACAGGGGTTTAAGGCACCCTGTTATTAAGCTGGTTATTAAGACCAGCTGCCTGCAATTACTGCAGGGTTCGAATCTCGCCAAGGCTCAAGGTCGACTCAGCCTTCCATCCTTTCTAAGGCAGGTAAATTGAGGACCCAGTTTGTGGGGGCAATAAGCTGACTTTGTATAAATATACAAAAGAATGAAGGCTATTGCTGAGCACATTGTAAGCCGCCCTGAGTCTTCGGAGAAGGGCGGCATATAAATCAAATTTTTAAAAAAAGTGCTTTTTTCAAGAGGCACCTGAACTGTCTTGTTTTTTTCTTTTGAAGACATTTCGCTTCTTATCCAAGAAGCTTCTTCAACTCTGACTGGGTGGTGAGGAACGGAAGGATTTATATTCCTTGCAAACTGCTGGTCATTTGCATCCTTTTAGAGAGTCGTTGAGGCTACTTGGAGGTTTATCTGTGTCCTCAGGGAAACCTGAGTGGTGCAAATAGTTCCTGTAGTCTGCAGTTTTTTCCTCTGGAAATCCATTCCTACTCCCACACCCAAATTGTGTAGTTTTAGTTTAGTTTAGTTTTATTGAATTTGTATACCGCCCTACTCCCGAAGGACTCAGGGCGGTGAACAGCCAAGGAATAAAACAATATAAATACAAAATTTAAAAAAGAATAAAACGAATTAAATAATTTGGCTGAACGAATTTAAAACCCCAATACTTTAAAACCAAATTTAAAATTTCCATTTAAAAAGGGGAAAGACTTAGGTCAGGCCAGCCTGATGAAACAAGACTATGAAGAACTCTTCTTCCAAAAGAACAATAAAGCAACAAACTATATTTAAATATAATTTAAATCCTGCATCAGCCAAGCTACGTCACCGGTTCGAGGGAAGTGAGCTGCAGCTTACAGCTTTTAATCAATTGTGTTATTTTGAAAAAGGGATATCGAGACTTCTCCTGATCTTTGAATTTGATATAATAATAGTCTGTAGAGATTCTCAGTCATCCGTGTCATGATTGTCCCTAAAGGTGCTTTTTTCAGGAGGCAACTGGACTTCCTGGTTTTTTCTTTTGAAGATGTTTCGCTTCTCATCCAAGAAGCTTCCTCAGCTCTGACTGGATGGTGGGGAATGGATAAACCAGATAAACCTTCAAGTGGCCTCAACGACCGTCTAAAAGGACGCAAATGACCAGCTGTCTGCAAGGAACATAAATAAATATAATAAATAAATATAAAGCTGGACATTTGCATTCACTGAGGCCACTTGGAGATTTGTCTGTGTCCTCAGGGTCACCTGAGGGGTGCAAATGGGGGTGGAGCCTTCTGGCTGAAAGGACCGTTGTAGTAAGCTCCACACCCATTTGCACCCCTCAGGTGACCCTGAGGACACAGATAAACCTCCGAAGTGGCCTCAACGACTCTCTAAAAGGATGCAAATGACCAGCTGCCTGCAAGGAGTCTCAATCCTTCCATTCCTCACCATCCAGTCAGAGCCGAAGAAGCTTCTTGGATGAGAAGCGAAACGTCTTCAAAAGAAAAAAAC
This sequence comes from Pantherophis vulpinus, assembly GCA_037215915.1. Taxonomy (NCBI): domain Eukaryota; kingdom Metazoa; phylum Chordata; class Lepidosauria; order Squamata; family Colubridae; genus Pantherophis; species Pantherophis vulpinus. Next base: position 360,653,400 of record JAXLNS010000001.1, on the reverse strand, counting down.
CAGAAAGTCCAATTGCCTCTTGGAAAAAAAAAGCAATTTATGTGGGTTGGAAAGGGACAGCGAAAGAGCCTCAGTGTTGTGGCTCCGTTACCTGAGCCTGTGTCATTGGCAGGAGAGGACTCCGAGAGTGAAGGAGAGGAGTTGGCAAGGCCTCCCTCTCCAGGACCCTCCTCTCTGGCAATGCCTTCGGTGTCCGCCGAAGAGCAAGAGATAGGGCCGGGGCCAAGCACGTCCACGCAGCCACAGATGGACAGTGATGAGGGTAATGAGTCTTGGCTGGATCCATGCCAGCGTCGCAGAGATAAGCGCGCGCAACAGAAGAAAAGGCGTGCCCGAAATTAGGCTGAGTCACTGGACCACACCCCACAGGATATAAAAGGGAGCGTGGTGGCCAGTCAAACCTTGTGACGAACAAAGGTGAAAGCTTCCACGCCATTCTGCATTGCCGGATTTTTGCTATAAGACTTTGCTGGATTATCTCTGGACTTGATTGTAATTATTGAGCTGTTTCTTTTGATGTACCAGAAGCGGGGAGAAGTTATCTCTCCTCTTTGTAAATAATAAACTCTTGGCAGGCAGCCACTAGGTTGTTGCCAAGTTCCGTTATCATAAGGAAAAGGATTTTGCCGGCTGGTTTGGTCTTTAACTCTTGAACGTCTGTTGGTGTGTGTGCGTGTGGTTGGGGACAGAACACCCAGATGTGTGATCCGGGGACTGTAAAAATACCCGGGTTTGATCGTGACGCTTACCGTCAAACTCGCTCTGAATTCTTGCAGGTGAATGGCTGGGATATGACCATGGTGACTCACGACCAAGCCCGCAAGCGTCTGACCAAGCGGAACGAAGAAGTGGTCCGGCTGCTAGTGACCAGACACTCCCTGCAGAAAGCGGTCCAACAGTCCATGCTGTCCCAACCCTGCCACTGAGCGGGGACGAGCGACGGGCCTCCAGGACACGGCGTAGAGATGTTGAAGATGGACCACAGAGCTTTATCACCTGTTGACCTGAGGAACTTAAAAAAAAAAAAAGACAGATGTCTCCTGACACACCTATGCAAAAAATGACTCTGTTCCAGCGGGGCGTCCCCGTAAAGGGCGCCTCTGGGGGCAGTTTGATGCCCACTGGATCAAAGACGGTGGGCATCAAACCGCAAACGAGGGGATAGCCCGATTCTGATCCACTGGGAACCAGCTAAGAGCTTTTCTCCCAGAAATCCTCCAGTGGGACGAGTCCGTTCTTAAATTTCCGTTTTTGTAAGGCGGCCATCTTGAGGGACAAGATGGCCGCCTAATGAGCTTCTTGCAGTCCTCTTAGCCAGACCAAAGTTTTTACTGCCGATATCTAGAATCCCGCACGGGTTTTGTGTTTAAGAGGCGTCCAATCGTTGGCTTGTCTCAGAGACACCGAGAAGGCCATGATAGACGGGCATTTGAAACTGGTCCCCTCTTTCCAGAAGTCCTCAAATGAAGGCGATCAGTTTCAGTGGCCTTAAGCCTTTCGTTTGCCTGGACTTCCGCTCGGCCAGAATTCCTGTTAACCACGATCAGTCGGAAACAGGCCGACGTTAGTGACTTCCGTTGTGTCGGGAAGCCGCAGTTTCCACCCTCAAGGGGTCTCTCAACTTTTCCAAAGTTAGCTTCCAATCTTGACTGTTGTGCCAAATTTCTCCCCTGAAGGCCTTTTTCTACGTCTTGTAAATAACGTCCCTTCCAACATTTATATCACTAATTTATTTTAGTATATTACTGCTATTTTGACTCGTGAGTGGTGCGGTGGCCTAGAGGTGGAGCTTTCTCCTCACAATCAGGAGGCTGTGAGTTCGATCCTAGGTAGAGGCAGATATTTCTCTCTCTCGGCACAATAAGAATATGTCTGCCGAACAAAACTCTGCATTGGTGACAGGAAGGGCATCCGGCCATTAAAACACTCTGCTAGCTCCATTCAGTTGCCCAGATTCCACCCCGCAAGGGATTATGGGGTCATTAAAAAATGATGATGATGACTGCTATTTTGACTCGTTTAACTTCCGGGCCCTTAAATCTCGGCCTGTCTTGCAAGGAAAATGTGTCACAACCCTTCTATCTGTTTCTTATCCCTGTGGTTTGTCTTTTCGAAGCAGAAATGGTGGTGGGAAGGACGGTTGTTGTTTTTTTGACAAAGCCTTGTGGGGTTTTGTTTCGTTTTTTTTGGTATTGCCGGATCGCATCGGTTTAGTTCGGAGGTTAAGGCAACCAACGGGCTGCTGTAGATCGTTTTACACAAAATAAAACAAGCTGGACTTCTGATCTCAAAAGTCTCTTCCTTTTTTTAAAAAAAAAGAAAGAAAAGAAATTAAGCTAGAAGCCTGGAGTCAATTAAAAAAAATTCCATATATGCCCAAGAAATGAATGAGGAATGAGAATGAGAAATTCGTTTGAAACGTACAGGTACAAATAGTCCTTGACTTACAACCGTTCGTTTAGTGACCCTCCAAAGTTACCACAGCACTGAAAAAAAGTGACCTATGACCATTTTTCACACTTAACGACCATTGCAGCATCGCTGTGGCGCCGGCCACGTCATCAAAATTCAGATGCTTGGCAACTGACTTAAATATTTATCCTGGAATCGCGCAATGCCCTTTTGCGACCTTCTGATAAGCCAAGTCGATGGGGGAGCCAGATTCACGGAACAACCGTGTGACTGATGTCACAGCAGCGGTGATTGATTTAACAACTCTGGCAAGGAAGGTCGTAAAACGGGACAAAACTCACTTAACAACTCTCTTGCTTAGCAACAGAAATTTGGGGCTCCATTGTGGTCGTATGTTTGGAGTGGTGCGGTGGCCTCACAATCAGGAGGCTGTGAGTTTGATCTTAGGTAGAGGCAGATATTTCTCTCTCTGGGCACAATAAGAATATATCTGCCGAACAAAACTCTGCACTGGAGACAGGAAAGGCATCCGGCCAGTAAACACTCAGCTCCATTCAGTTGCCCAGACTCCACCCAACAAAGGATTATGGGATCGTTAAAAGACGATGATTGTGGGCGTATGTTCCTTGACTTAAAGCCACAATACGGGATCAAGAGTTTCTGTTGCTAAGCCAGGCAGTAGTTAAGTGAGTGGCGACTGATTTTACGACCCTTTTACTACTCCCACTATCACTGACACGGCAAGCCACTGTCTAAAATCAGCAAACCCCTCTTCCTTCTAGCACCGATGATGTTACCTAGTTGGGTAATGAAACGTCTGCAAGAAAAATAACCAAGCTCCGAGAGCACTAAGGACCCCCCAAATTGCAGCACCCTCCTCCTGAAAAGTAGCCCCCCCAGTTCAATTTAAATGGAGAAGGAGCAGATCCCCTTGTCTTCAATCCCGGTTAGATAAACAAGGTCTTACGGAAATCCAACCATAGGCCTGTCTGTTGTGGTCCACCAGCAGCCTGCGGAGCTGGCAGCTGAGTCGGACAGTGAGGAGGCCAAGGAGGACCATGGGCCAGTCCTGGAGTCTGAGGAAGGCCCGGATGAGGGCTCTGCGTCAGATGAGGCCAGGGCCATCTGGGAGTGATGCGCGGACTCCGGAGCCTCCAGAGTCGGACAGCAGAGAGGCAGAGGAACAGGAGAGCCTGTTCCTAGTGTACGCATGCACAGAGCTGCCAGAAGGCAAGAGCAGCTAAAGCAAAAGGGACAACTTGGGAGTAAGGCCAAGAGATGATTGGCCCCTCCCATAAGGCTCAAAAGAGCAGCAAAGGCTCTTGGGCTCTTTGTAGGAAAGCAACATTGCTAAATCTGTTTCCAGTTGGCGTCTCTTGTTTCGGGACTTTGTGGAGCTTTGCCAAGAAAGGCCTTTGGCAGCGTGCCAAAGAAGATAAAGGTTTGTGATAAGCCCAAAGGACTTATTCTGAAAGACTTGTTTTGCAATTAATTTGAACTAAACTGGGAATGAAGTAATTCTCACCTGTTACAATAAAATAGATTTGTTGGGGACTAATTGTGTCTTGTAATGACTAAGTGAGCCTAGGTCACAACACTGTCATAGTTGCAGATGGGGCTCCGCGATCCCTTCCAGAGGGACCCACAATCTCCCTCGGGTGTCCTGAACTCCTTGAAACCTTGGCCAACCACAACAGGACCTTTGAAAGGAGCCTTCGTCAAGCAACCACAAGGAAGCCATCCACAACCTGTTAGAAAAGCTTTAATAATCACGACCCCTATATTCAGTCGTTTCACACAAAAGTTCTTACAAGAGATTTTTCAATGCATTGTTCCTTGACTCCAACGTAAAGCTTTTCGAGGTAGTCCAACATCCTCCAACCATTTCTCCCCGTGTGCAAGAGAAAGTGGGACCCAAAGTCACACAAGCTGTCTTCCAAGTTTAACCGATTTAAAGCTTCCAATGACAACCGTTTTTTCCTTTCCTTGTAACCAATCAAACTCCTAAAGCAGGTTCTTCCTGGCCAAGATGCCTTCAATGTAGGGTTCCTGTAAGAAATTGGAGGGCAAAACAAGAGCATCTCTGCTTCTCTTGCAAACGACGACTTCTTCGGAACCTTTTGAGGACTTTGCATCCGAGAAAATCGGGAGGACGACTTTGACAAGGCCGCACTGGTGGATTGAGAGACGCAAAGGCGCAAGAGGGCTGAGTAGGTTTGATGCAATTAAAGTGGTGTGGAAACTCGAGTTGTATCAATTTTGCCAGTCCTGGTTTCTTTGGAGTAAGGCTTCTCAGTGCAATGGACGCATTCAGATAGGCTACTGATCTACTCAAACCCTTCGTAATTTTGGTGGCGATACAAGCAGTAATGTTGGATCATAAAGACAATGTCGAAGACGATGGAAAAGAGGCCGAGGCCAAATTTGGTGGGGTCTCCAAAAATCAGCTTCCATTCATCTGAAAAATAAGAAGAAAGAGACAATGAAGGCTTACAAGAACTGGTAGGTTGACTGATAAAGACTAATAAATACTTGGAAAAGCATACATAGATTTTTCCCGTTTATAATTCACAATGGAATGAAAAGTTTTTGGCATTTTACTGAAGAGTTTGTACAATTTTGTAAGAAAATTGCGCAGCAAGTATCTAAATGGAATCAGAGACGCTGACACGAACTCGTAGTTTTATATAGAAAAATATATTTTGCATCTATATACAGAAAACTAGATAGTTAGGCAAACAAGGGCATCCTGAGGTAAATCAACACAGGAGGAACATCCTGAAATAAATCAGCACAGCAGGAGCATCCTGAGGTAATTCGACACAACAGGAACATCCTGAGGTAAATCAGCGCAGCAGGAGCATCCTGAGGTAAATCAGCGCAGCAGGAGCATCCTGAGGTAAATCAGTACAGCAGGAGCATCCTGAGGTAAATCGACACAGCAGACACATCGTGAGGTAAATCACAAAGCAACGGCACACAGAAGAAAAAGGTGGGGAAGAAAGGGAAACACCCCCTCCACAATCATAGCAACCAATCACAGCTCAGATTGAATCATGCAGGAGCCAGCACGCTCTGAACAATCAACCAAAACTGTTTACAACCACACAAAAAAAAGGTTGTAAAATTGGGCATGCCTTACTTAGTTACTTACTTAATCCTGACTACGGCCATAAATTAAGGACAATCTATCTATGCAGTGAATAGGGATTAAGGGTAGCTCTTGTTAGGCGCATACAGGTAGCCCTCGACTTACAACAGTTCATTTAGTGATCGTTCAAAGTTACAACGGCACTGAAAAATGCGACTTATGACCGTTTTTCACAGTTACAACCTTTGCAGCATCCCCCTGGTCACGTGATCGAAATTCAGACACTTGGCAACTGATTCATATTTATGACTGTTGTTGTGCACCGGGGTCATGTGATCCCTTTCTGCAACCTTCTGACAAGCAAAGTCAATGGGGGAGCCAGATTCACTTAACAACTGTGTGACTCACTTAACAACTGTAGCAATTCACTTAAGAACTGTGGCAAAAAAAAAAGATGTAAAATGGGGCAAAACTCACTTAACAAATGTCTCACTTCACAATAGAAATTTTGGCCTCAGTTGTGGTCGTAAGTCAACTACCTGTAGTAGTCCTGCAAAGTACAGATAGTTCTCAACTTAAAACCATTCGTTTAGTGGCCGTTCAAACTACAACTTACAGCTGCCCTGGAAAAAGTCACTTATGAGCAGTTTTCATTAAGTGTTGTACCTTATGATTCTTGATGACCATATCTTTTCTTTTATGTACACTGAGAGCGTATGCACCAAAGACAAATTCCTTGTATGTCCAATCACACTTGGCCAATAAAAAATTCTATTCTATTCTATTCTATTCTATTCTATTCTATTCTATTCTATTCTATTCTATTCTATTCTATTCTATTCTATTCTATTCTATTCTATTCTATTCTATTCTATTCTTCATTCCAATATTCTATTCTATTCTATTCTATTCTATTCTATTCTATTCTATTCTATTCTATTCTATTCTATTCTATTCTATTCTATTCTACTCTACTCTACTCTACTCTACTCTATTCCATATTTTCTATTCTATTCTATTCTATTCTATTCTATTCTATTCTATTCTATTCTATTCTATTCTATTCTATTCTATTCCATTCTATCCTATCCTATCCTATCTTCTCACTTATGACCATTGCAGCATCCCCCTGGTCACATGATTAAAATCAGACAATTGGCAGCTGGTTCGTATTTATGACGTGGAATTCCCCTGTGGAATTTCCAAGCATGATTAATCCATCACCAAATAGTACAGATTGTCCTCAACTTACAACTGGAATTGAGAACCGAATTTCCATTGTTAAGCAAGGTGGTTGTTAAGTGAGTCAGTTGCAGTGTCCCGGAGGTCATAGGATCCCATTTTGCGACCTTCTCTGACAAGCCAAGTCCATGGGGGAGCCAAATTCACTGAACAGCCGTGTTACTAACTTAAAAACAACTGCAGTGATTCACTTAAGAACGGTGGTAAGAAAGGTCGTAAAATGAGGCAAAACAAACTTAACTGCCTCTTAATAATAGAATTTTTGGGCTCAATGATGGACATAAATCGAGGACTAGCTGTATGCCACCTTCTCCCACTGGTCTGACCCAACGGGCCAACTCTTACCGTTGTTGTAGGATTGTAGAAACATCTGGATGAGACTGAAGGCCCCTCCGGTGAAGTCCAGCAGGACGTTGCCAATACTCCAGCCCATGGTGCTCTTCCGGCGGAAGTTTAGGTAGGCCTAAAAAAAGACCAGGATGCTGGGTAAGTAGGAAAAGAACAGCTCTTCCGCAATCAAGACCTCAAAACAAATTAGCATCTTCTCCTTTCTCAATATCGCACAGTGCGTCAGAGAGAAAAGAGCCACAGGTAAAATCCTTCACTTACAACCAAAACTGAGCCCAAAATTTCCATTGTTAAGCGAGACAGTTCCTGAGTGTTGCCTCATTTTACCACCTCTCTTGCCAAAGTTGTTAAGTGAATGACAGTTAAATTAGTAGCAATAGCCCTTCCTTCCTTCCTTCCCTCCCTCTCTCCCTCCCTCCTTCCTTCCCTTCCTTCCTTCCCTCCCTTTCTTTCTTCCATCCTTCCCTCCCTCCCTCTCTCCCTCCTTTCTTTCTTCCCTTCCTTTCCTTTCTTCCTTCCTTCCCTCCCTCTCTCCCTCCCTTCCTTCCTTTCTTCCTTCCTTTCCTCCCTCTCCCTCCCTCCTTTCCTTCCTTCCCTCCCTCCTTCCTTTCCTTCCCTCTCTCTCCCTCCTTCCTTCCTTCCCTCCATCTCTCCCTCTCTCCTTCCTTTCTTCCTTCCTTTCCTTCCTTCCTTCCCTCCCTTCCTCTCTCCCTCCTTTCTTTCTTCCCTTCCTTTCCTTTCTTCCTTCCCTTCCTCTCTCCCTCCCTCCCTCCCTTCCTTCCCTTCCCTCCCTCCCTCCTTCCTTCCTTCCTTTCCTTTCTTCCTTCCTTCCCTTCCTTCCCAAGCAACAGCATATACCGCTTCACAGTGCTTTTACAGCCCTCCCTAAGAGGTTTATAGAGTCAGCATTTTGCCCCCAACAATCTGGGTCCTCATTTTACTGACCTCGCAAGGATGAAGGCTGAGTCCACCTTGAGCCAGTCAGGATCGAACATCCGGGCTGTGCGCAGAGTTTAGCCTGCAATACTACATTCTAACCACTGCGCCACCACAGTTAGTAACACGGTTGTTAAGTGAATCTGGCTTCCCTGTTGACATTGCATTGCGCCAAAAAGTCGCAAAATGATACCCGGCACATTGCAACCGTCATAAATATGAACTAGTTGCCAAGCGTACAAATTTTGATTATGTGTTCGTGGGGATGCTGCCAGTCGTATGAAAAACAGTGACAGATCATTTTTTCAGTGCCATTGGAACTGAACGGTCACTAAATCGAACGTTGTACATCAAGGCCTACCAGCGTCTTCATGGTCTCATCATCAAAATTTGGACTTCTGGTAACTGACTCATATTTACGACGGGAAGGGTCATGTGATCCCCTTTTGCGACCTTCTGACAAGCAAAGTCAATGGGGAAGCCAGATCCACTTAACAACCGTGTTGCTAACTGAACAACAGCAGTGATTCGCTTAACAGCTGTGGCAAGACAGGTCGTAAAATGAGGCAAAAACTCGCTTAACGGCCGTCTTGCTGAGGCGCGGAAATTTGGGGCTCACTTGTGATTGTAAGTTGAGGGCCACCTGTACCCTTTTCCGGTGTGGACCGCGGAGTCCACGGCGGAAGAGAATCGGGGAAAATCTAAGCTTTTCGGCGAAGTACTCTTGTTTCCCTGAAAATAAGACCCAACCGCAAAATAAGTCCTAGCATGATTTTTCAGGATGCTTGTAATATAAACCCTTCTCCAAAAATAAGACCCCGTTAAGATTATTAGCCAGATGGCGCATTTAGTACCATGATGGCAAACCTATGGCACTTGTGCCACAGGTGGCACGTAGAGCCATATCGGTGGGCACGCGAGCTCAGCTCTGGCACGCATGCGTGCGCTGGCCAGTTGATTTTCGAGCCTTCTTGGCCACCAGAAGTCGGGAAACACGCTGTTTCCAGCCTCCGGAGGGCCTCTAGGAAGGGTGGGGAAGGCTGTTTTTGCCTTCCCCAGGCTCCTAGAAAGGCTCTGGAGCCTGGGGAGAGCGAAAAATGGCCCTACTGGGCGCACCGTGCCATCACGTGCCAAAAGCAGGGGGAGCATGAGGGAGGGGCGGGGCGCATAGAATTATGGATGCGGGCAAACATGCGTGTGTGTCCCCCCCCTCCCCCCCGCTTTTCGCACGCGATGGCAAAAAGGTTAGCCCTCACTGATTTAGTACATTTCCCCAAAAATAAGACCTAACCAGAAAATAAGTCCTAATGCCCGGGACTCCTTGCGCATGGTCACTCATGCCCTTGTCACTTCCCGCCTGGACTACTGTAATGCTCTCTACATGGGGCTCCCCTTGAAGAGCACCCGGAGGCTCCAACTAGTCCAGAATGCGGCCGCACGGGTGATTGTGGGAGCGATTTGGCGCTCCCATGTAACACCTCTCCTGCGCGAGCTGCACTGGCTCCAGGTGGTCTTCTAGGTGCGCTTCAAGGTATTGGTTACCACCTTTAGAGCGCTCCATAGCTTAGGACCTGAGTATCTACAAGACCGCCTTCTGCCACCGGTAGCCTCCCACCCGCCAGTACGCTCCCACAGAGAGGGGCTCCTCAGGGTGCTGTTGGTCAAACAATGTCGATTAGCAGCCCCCAGGGGAAGAGCCTTCTCTGTGGGGACACCTGCCCTTTGGAACGAGCTGCCCCCGGAGATACGAAGGATCCCAGATCTACGCACCTTCCGCCGTGCCCTCAAAACTTTTCTATTCCAGCAAGCCGGGCTGGCGTAGCTCTTTTAATTGTTTTTAATTTGTTTTTTTAAAAAAGAGGGTTTTTTAATCAATATGGACCAAATTTGTTTAATATACTTTTATATTGTTTTAAATTTTATATTTTTATGTTTTTATTTTTGGCTGTACACTGCCCTGAGTCCTTCGGGAGAAGGGCAGTATATAAATTTAAATAATAAATAAATAAATGCATCTTTTGGAGCAAAAATTAATATAAAACCCGGTCTTATTTTCGGGGGAAACGGTAATTGAAAACCGATCCTTCCTTCGCTCACCTGAGGGAAGTATTTGATGAGCGTGATTGCCAGCTTGATGTAGGAGAAATAAAACAAGAATTGCAACCAGGTGATCTCTTGGGCGACCGTCACGGCCAAAGTGGTGAAGACGAAGAGCCACGCTGCCACCAGGCACGCAATGGCGACTCGAGAAACCTTCTGAGTCCCTCTCTGCAGGGGAAGTAAAGAGAGAGAGAGTGTTAACATTGTCTATAGTGAGAATTCGGCCTCAGAAATCGGATTCCAGTGGGCATAAATGCAAGGAATTCACCGGTCAACTCGAGGGTGGCAAAGGAATTTGACGCTGGGCGGCCCGTGGGCAGAGAAATGTTCTCAGTCTGCCAAACGGTTTTGCTGAATTTGAGTAAAATCATGCAATAGCATGTAGACTCATATACCACTTCGCAGTGCTTTTACAGCCCTCTCTAAGCGGTTGACAGAGTCAGCCTCTTGCCCCTAATAATCTGGGTCCTCATTTTACCCACCTTGGAAGGATGGAAGGCTGCATGAGCCGGTCAGATTCGAACTTCCTGGATGTGGGCAGAGTTAGCCTGCAATACTACATTATAACAACTGCTTACTTGCTTCCTTCCTTCCTTCCCTTTCTTCCCTCCCTCCCTTCGCAAGCAATCGCACTTAAGACTTATATACCACTTCACAGTGCTTTACAGCCTTCTCTAAGCGGTTGACAGAGTCAGCTTCTTTGGAAGGATGGAAGGCTGAGTCAACCTTGAATATGGTGAGATTTGAACTGCCAAATTTCAAATAGCCTGCAGTAC